>CM038224.1:4295526-4702793 GCA_021442155.1 Cymbidium sinense
ACATTGCATTTTACCTTGTATTTTATGATTTTTCTAGAATTAGTTATGTTATTTTGAAATTTTTATGATTATTCATTAACTAAATAACCTAATTAAGTGATTAATCCCATCGGCACCACGTGGAGGTTGACGTGGTGCATGCTTTTTACATGGAGCAATGCGAGTGGTCACTTAAGTTGTCACATCATACCACATGTGGTGGCACTACACTTTCTCTCTCATCCAATCAAGATCATGGTCGAGATTATGCTCACGGTTCTTAAGGGATTAAATCGGGATCTTGCATTTTGATCATGGTCCATCAAAATGCGATGGATGGCCCCATGATTATCCAAAGCTGGAGCCACCATCCATCTTCCATGGCATGATCAGCTTCGATTGAGCTCAAACAACCCACACCATCATCATGCAAGGGAGAAGACATCCAACGGCTAATTTTACATGAAGTGAAAATTCCTTTTACAAAAGACCACACACTCTCTAGTTTAAGCTCAATTTTGATCCATACCTCACCGGAGGCTATCACCGCACTATTTGTTGAGGTATTCTTAGTGAGATGAAGCTATGTTGAGTTTCAAGCCTTGGGTTGAGGATCTTCTATGGACCAAGCTCACCTTCAAATGCTCAGCTTGTCATCAAACTCCCTCTCCCCTTGAGAACTTGGATGAAGCTTGGGTGAGTTGATTGAGTCCTCACGAAGCTTGCAAGAGGAATTGGCTTGATTTTATGTATTGATGAGATGGAAATTTGAGGAGCTCCCCATTTTATTTAAGAAACAAAATGGAGAAATTGGAAATGGTTGAGGAAGCTTGAGACTTGCAATGCTCCAGTTCCCTAGCTTAATCGAGTGTGAGAGTTGAATTCAAGTGGAATTAGGGGAGTATATCTCTCCCCACAGGTAATGGATGGAAAGCTCTTTTACCATTTTGATCCAATTCACCTATTCAATGGGTTTGTTAGGCCTTTAGAGTGTCATGGCATTGATTTTGGGTGTGGAGTGGAGTAAGCTCCCATGTGCTTGAAATGAGTGGAGGAAGGATCCCATGTGCCCATGTCAAGTGGGTGGTCATTTTGACCTTGGGTTGGGTTTGACCCAAACCCATTGGGTCATGTGCACCATCCTCATTAGTGACCATTTGGTCCACTAAGAGGATGCCAAGTGTCCATGAAAAGGAATTGACCAAATTCCAAGTGGTTTTTGATTTTAGGTTACCCTATGGCCTAGGGGTAAAATGGTCATTTGGCTTGATTTCAATTTTAATATGTTTGGTATGATTGAAAAATGGGTTAGGCCAAGTTTCAATGAATTTGAGTTGGTTTGATATGATTTGGCTCATGTTGACCCATTTAGGTCAAAATGGGTCAACTTGGGTCAATTGACCAATTGGGTTAAGTCAAGTTCATATGACCATTTGAAATATTTTGGCATCATTGGTTTGGTTCAATTTGATTTATATTTGATTTGGTTCATTTGATTTCATTTAGGTCAAATGGGTCAAGTTGACCAATTTGACCCATTTGACCTATTTGGGTTGGGTCATGGGTTGGTTTATGTTTGGTTGATCATTTGAAATGGATTGGTATCTTTGTTTCCAATCAATTTGGTTTATATTTGGATTTGGCTCAATTTGACCTTTTAGGTCAAGTTGGGTTCAAGGTCAATTGGGCTGGGTTAGTTGGCCAATTGAGGCTTTGGTCAAGTTCAACAAGTGATTTGGAATGAACTTGACCCATTGGTTTCAATCAATTTGGCTTAGATCAAGTTTTGACACATTTTGACTTTTTAGGTCAAGTTGGGTCAACTTGGTCAAGTGGTGAGCTAGGTTAGGCTCAAATGATGACTTGGGTCAAACATTGATCATGAATGAGTTTTGATCAATAGTTTCAATCAATTTGGCCTATGGTGAATTTTGGCTAGTTTAGGTTTCATTTTGGCTAAGTGTTGACTTGGTCAACCCTTAGGTTTGACTTGGTTTGACCCAATTTGAGTGATTGATCATCTCATTATGATCATTTTGCACAATGTGAGGCTTAGTTGGGCTTAGTTCAATCCAATTTGGGTAAGATTAGAATTTGGCTCAAAAGGGGTACTTTAGGTCACTTTGGGTCAAGTGAGCCTAAGTAGGTCAATTGACTTGATCAAGGCTTGATCAGGTTTTCTTGAACTCACATATGGACTTATGATTGAAATAAAAATCCATTTATTTGCAAGTGGTTTGAAGTCAAATGGGTTTTGATTCATTTGACAATTTCAAGTTCAAAAGGGTGAACATGAGTTTGACTTGGGTTTGATTTTTGAATTTAGTTTTGGTTTGATGATTGAGTTTATGTTTATATTTGGATTCATGATTGAAAGGATTGATTGAATTAAAGAAAAATCAAGGGTTTGGCTTGATTTGAAATTGATTTGGCTAAGTTCAAGATTTGACTTGAAAGGCTTAGGTTGAATTTTTTGAATTTGGATTTGAGTTTTGAATTTATTTTTTATATTTGAATTTATATTTCATTTATATTTGTGAATATAAATGAGAATATAAATGTTATGAAAAAGAATTTGAATTGATTTATATTTTATTTAGGCTAAGTCCATATGACAGAATCAAAGTGACTTAGGAAAGATCATTAGAATTTGGATTTGAGTTTTGAATTTTGTTTGATTGATCTGAATTTATATTTCATTTATATATGTAAATATAAATGAGAATATAAATGGGTTGTTAGAAAATTTCTTGAATTTGAATTGATTTGATTTGATTTAAGCTAAGTCCATGAGATCAAAGGACTTAGGAATATTTTGAGTTTGGAATCAATCATGGGCTTCAATCATATTTCAATTATTGGAATTGATTCATGATTTGAGAAAATCCATTTAATTGGTTGATTTAAGTTAGAGTTGGAGTTGATATGAGTTTGGAGAAAATCAATCAAGTTGGAATTGATTTGAGTTTGACTTGAAGGGAGGAAGTGAGGATTTGGTTCAAGCTATAGGGTAGGAAAATTTTCCTAACACACCCTAATGACCTATTCTTTGGCTAACTCTTCTAAGTCTCTAGGTTGAGTGTAATCACTAGAAGTGTCTTAAGACTAAGGAAATCTTAGTGTCTAAGAGAAGTCTATGTTTAAGATGGAGGGTTGAGAGCTCATTCTAAAATGAGGTCAACAAAAAGCCCAATAGGTGTGGTGTGACGCGTATTTAATGTTGGCAAAATGATCAACAACATTGAATGATCAAAGCACTAATAGAGATCTACTCAACCCAAGGTGTAGAAGGAATCGAGCTTAGTGCAATGTGACTCTACTCATGTCAAGACATAAGAGAGGGAAAAAAAGAAGGAATCCACTAGGGATAGAGTATGTGAACCTTCCACTAGGAAAATAGGTTCAAATCATCCACAAGGGGATGAAGGTTTGATTTGAGTCTCACAAGGGAGAAATTGATTTTATTTAATTATTTTGATTTTATTGACTTCACTGGGGGAGAATTGATTGGATTTGTTTCGTTCATTTAATTTGTTTGACTCCACTAAGGGAGGAGGGTTGAATTCATTTCAAATTTTTAGATTTTGGATTTGGGATGAACCCTTTTGGTTTGCGATGGATCGTAGGAGCCATGGAGGCTAGACTAACTCAGTTTACCAATCAAAGGGGTAGTCTACCAAACACATAGTAGGACTAGCCAACCAAAGCCTTTGATTGTGCACAGTATACTTGGAAGAAAGCATAATAGACTTACATCCTCAAGTAGGGATTCTGGGGTGATCCATTGGAGGCAATAGATCAAACTAACCTAGGGTTGACTATTGAGTGAATGCCTGGGGACTTAAATCAACTCAAAGATAGTCAAGATTAATTTCATTTTTAATTATTTTGATGGATCCCATTGGTTTGATGATGAGAAGGGCCATGAGCCTTTAACTCAAATTTTACCAATCAAAGGGAATAGTCTTAACCAGGTAGGATTAACCAAAGGGTTCCTTTGCAATGGTCAAGTTAGAAAGAAAGGACTCACATCTTCCAAAATAAGGAACCATTGATCGGTTGGCAAGATAAATCAACATGACTAGACATTGTGTGTGAATCGCGGGGACTTAAATCACTCAAAATAGTCAAGATTAGTTTCATTTTTAATTTGTTTATTTTGATGGATTCCATTGGTTTTGATGGATCACGAGAAGATAATAGACTATCTATTCTTGAATCAAAGGAGTAGCTTCCACGATGGGAGAACTATCAAAGGAGTTCCTTTGGTTTGCAATGATCAATTCAAGGGAAGAAATAGGGACTCACATCTTCCCACAAAAGACCACTGGGGTGATTGCTTTGCGGAATCAAACTTTACCTAAATGTGTTCATCATGCTAGAAAGAATGTGTCATCTTACATCTTCCAAAGAAAATTCTGGAACTTGCTTGTGGAAAAATATTTGACGACTAAACTATGAGTGACCCAGATTTATCTCAACCAAGTAGTGAAATTCTATGGGAGTTCTATTGCCCTAAAGATAGGATGCTTGGGAAAAGGGGCCTTTGGGGCTTGAATTCTAATCCAGAATTAATTTATTTGTTTATTTAGTTTGTTTAACATGGACCTGTATTGGTTTTGAGGGATCAAAGCGAGAAGGAACTTATATCCCTAGACTATCTCATTTATTAAACCAAGGAGAATTTGCATCCTGAATAAATTCTCCAACCATGGGTGGCTACTAAAAGAAGGGGCTCAATCAAAGAGTAACCGGGTAGTGTCTAAATGGGTTAGAAATACATGATCCAAATAGAATGCCTTGAGGAGAGAGGGGGGATGCTAAGGGCAATTGATCCAGAGAAGATGACATGGCTAGTCATATCAAATAGGTATTCGGTGGCCAACTCAAGGAGAAAGCGTGGGGACTCATCTGCCAAGAGTGGTGTATCCACTAGGTGAGTCATTGTTAGCATAGTGAACATCAACCAACTTAAGGTGTGCGGTTTGCAACAATGCCTAGGAAGAAAGCTGGGACTCACATCCTCCCATAGCGACGGGATAGTCATCTTGGTCGATGGGTTATCCATCCAACCTAGGCTACTAGGAGAATATTGAGGACTTATATCAACTCAAATGTAGTCAATCAAAGGAGCCTCAGGGGACTTATCCTAAACCTCAAATATACTTCGACCTAGTTAGATCATGATGATTAGTTCAAGAAGAAAGCGGGGACTCACATCTTCTTAAAAAAAAATCAACATGAGGTAGCAAGGCTGTGAAAGCTCATTGGTTTTAATGGTCAAGTTAGGAAGAAAGCAGGGGACTCACATCTTCCAAATAAGTGACCAGGGTGACAGGTAGCATGTAACGACTAGAAGCTAATGAGTGAGTGCCAGGGCTTGCTCATCAAAATAGCAGATAAAAGATATGTGTTTATTTTATGCTTTGTGTTAAAGGGAATAGGATGCCTCTTGGGTTCTCTCACACACCTACCCTAATAGTTGGGGATTTTGTTTGTGTTGTGAAGAGGGATATGATCTGTTGGGGACTCTTACACCTATCTTGAACACCATGGGGGATTCACAAGATAAACAACAATGCTTTGAAAAGAGAAGATTTTGATGAAATGGAATCAAATTTTATTCTTTTGTTGATAATTATTTTCAAACATATTTTATGGGTAATATTTCTTCAAATAGAGCCCATTAATTGGAAGCATCGGTGTTCCCCTTTAATCAATGAGTGATAAGATCCTCTTTGGTAGGCCTTCTATGACATAGGGCCTTCCCAAGTGGGTTCAAACTTGCCTCCCATCTTTTGATGGGCAACAATTGGTCTCCTTAGGACTAACACAAGTTCTCTACTTGGAAAGACCTAGGGTGGACCTAGCTTGTTGTGAGCTTGAATCATTTTGGCCTTGTACAACTTCGAGGTTTTCTTGCGGTGGGTGACTCTCCTCAAACCTTGAGCTCTTCTAACGACTTTGCATTCTCTAAGTGATCTTGCGCTATCCTTAGTGATGGAGTTGAACTTCTAAAGGTAGAAACGACTTGACCCATACACTAAGAAAATGGGGTAGATTGAGTTGGAGTTTGGTATGTGGTGCGGTGCCACAAGGCTTCAACTAGCCTCATTCACGTTGTTATCATCAAGAGTCTTCTTTAGTATTTGGATGAGAGTTTGTTGAATGCTTCTACTAAGCCATTTGCTCTAGGGTAATAGATGGTGGAGTATCTCCAATCTATACCATGTCTTCTAGTGAAGCTGTTGATCTTGGTGCTTTTGAATGCATTATTATATATAATTCATCGAGGCACCTGAACCTATATAATATGGTTCTTAAAATACTGAAGCACATGCTGACTGTGACCTCTCTGAGTGGGATTTCTTTGCCGACTTGGAAAAGTAGTCGGTGGTAGCTAAGATGAACTGATGACCCTTGGAAGAAGGAGGATCGATAGGACCCATAATGTTGATACCCCAACACTCAAATGGCCATGAGGCCAATGTAGGGTGTAGAATGTTGGGTGGTTGATGTAGACCACACTATGTACCTAACACTGATGGCATCTCCTAGCTACATCCATGCAGTTTGTAATCATCAAAGGCTAGTAGTATCCTAGTCTCTTGATCTTCATCTTCATCTTGACGGATTGATGCTCACATGACCTGAATGTACCTCAATTATAATGCCATGGCTTCATGTTTCTAACAACGTAATCACATTTGATCAAAGGATCTATAGTGCCATCAACAAGCATAGGAGAGCTCTATTTCACTGATGGGCTTGTGACTTTTCTTGAGGTAGTTTTTTTATGTTCAAATAGTCTATGAATGGTTGCCTCCAATCCTACTCCTTGTCCTTATAAGACAACCTCCCTTCAAGAAAGTCTCTTGAGTTCAATCAATAAGGGATAGGACTTGTCTATTTTGGACCCTTATTGGAATGGACTCATCTTGACATGCCAATTCTTTGCAAGTTTGGCCAAAGCCTCACTACTTATTGGTGCAATTGGAAAGATAGTTTGAGAATCTTATCACATGTGGGTTGAAAAACTATTACCCTTGATCTGGAAGAGTAGATCTTGCTTCCCCTTTATAAAAAAATGCACCATCAAAATACATCTCCCGGTTATGATTGTCAACCTCCCCCAAGTTGGTGATTTGTTCATCGAGGAGATCATCATGGCGAATCATCAAAATTGGGTGTGCTAAGAAATCCACTAGTGCTTGTACTTTTACTTAGAGGGAATGTGATATCAAACTGAGGATCATGGACCATTGCAAACGTCAAGCATGTGGCCATGTCATGAAGTATTGCAGTGGATTGGTCATGGAAATCAAGTTCACCTTATGAGATAGCACATAGTGTCGTAGCTTTTGAGATGCAAATATTAAAGCTAAGCAATATTTCTCAATAGGTGGGTAGTTTGCTTCAAAGGGATGATGGTTGAGGTAGTAGAGCACTCTCCTTCATTATCTTGGGCCAACAAAGCGAGAGTCATCCAATGTGTAGAGGATGAGTGGCATGCGGGATAGGCTACTAAACTGGCGGCTTCATCTTGATATCTTCAAAGGCATGCACTTATCATCCCACTTGAACTTGGCATCCTTTTGATAAGTGTTGAGAATGGCTTTCTCCCGATAGGTTGGAAATAAAGCGTCTTAGATATGCCAACCCTCTTTGGAAAGATCTGAGTTGAGTTAAACTATTAGAAGGTGACATTTCTAAGATAGCTTTAATCTTTTTAAGATCAATTTCTATTCCCCGATATCAAACAATAAACCCAAGGAATTTCCCTGAAGCTACTTTGCACACTTCATTTTGAGGTTATATTATCTTAACCATTCAAAACTACTCTCAAGTCAAAGAGATGGTCTTCCTTTTCTCGCTCTTGACTAGATCATCAACCTCAATGATGGATGAGTTCATTGAAGATGAGTCATGGCCCATTGGTATGTAGCACCGGCATTTTAAAGGCGAAAGGCATGACCTTTATAATACAGATTGATGGTTTAAAAGTAGTGTTTCTTTCATCCTGGGCCATCTTGATTTGGTTGTAGATGACCCATCCATGAAGGAGAATATTGCATGAGATGAGGTGATGTCCACCATTAATTTAGTATAGGAAGAAACTCATCCTTAGGACATGCCTTATTTAAGTCCTTGAAATTAACTTAATATGACATTTAGCCTAGGTTTTTTCTTCCCTATGATGAAACAAGCATCGATCAATTTCTTGACTTCAAAAATGACCTGTTGTTTGATTTCTAATCGCATGCGTCTAGGAGCTTGCTTGATAGGGTTAGTGCTATGATATATTGCTAATTTGTGAACTTCTACATCAGGAGATAATGCATCTCTTCATAACTCCTTTAAATCGGTCAATAGCCTAAGTCATTGGTTTTTTCTTCATTCATGAACTAATGTGTGGGATGGATTTTCTTACGTCAGAGGTTGATTTCTTTAAGCTTGTAAATTGTTGAATAGATCTCCTCTTCAAATTCTTATGGTGCATCTTTGATTTGGATATCATCCGATCATCTAAGGTTTCTAAACACACATCCTCATAGAGTTGGTTTGGTGTGAAAAGAACCTATCGACTCAAATGGTTGGTGACAACTAGCGAGTAATCATTCATCGGCCCAATACTAAATCCTAGTCGATCTTGATTTCCTTTTGTTCCATAGCTTTTGAAGTACCGACTGTGCTTAGACCATGAATAAGAAATCAAACCCTTCTTTAACAGAATAAGGTGAGTATCAAAAGGTAATTCCATTAATTCTTTATATGAATCATCCTCAAGTTCTACATCAACTTGGGACTTGAGGATGATGATCCCAAAAAGAATCTCTTGACAACATCCACGGAAGATGAGGCTTCTACTAAACCTTCAACTTTTTTTATGAAAGTGAGGTTAGAGCTAAGGTTCCTAACTTCTTTGATAGTTTTACATACATTTGATTGAATACTTTGCTTTATCGGAGCTCGGTCTTCATTTGTCGGCTCAGTGTCACCTCCAATGAAACCCTTGATGCTAATCACATTAGACTCATCCTCGAGCTAGATTCCAAGTCTATGTGAATAGTAGGGGTACTCTTATGAATTGGAATACAACCCCCTGTTGGCCAATGGGGGTCTTCCACCCTAGAACTACCACACTATCTCTGCCTCACTAGTGGAGGTTGAGTCATCCTACCCACATGTCCATATGATGGAATGAACTATGGGTGGAATGTGATATGCTTTATTTCTTCTTCAATTTCCCTTTCTTGTTCACTTGGATTTTCATTTTTTTTTATTTTTTTTTTTTCTTCATTTTCTTTTCTTTTGAATTTGAATTTTGTCACAAGAAAGGTGTTTTGAGGAAGATAGTAGGTCGCATCCTCATATCTCAACCTCTGAAAATGGCTTTTCATCTCCTTTGACATACTCAATCCCATCCTTCCGAATTTGATGCGATGGAGGGAGATGGAATCATCTTATCTTTGATGTATCCAAGGCCTCGAGCAAAGCGTGAATGAAGTATTTGAATCAATGATATAAAACTTGGCTTGTCTTCCGTCACCTATCTCCAAAGGTAACACTATGGAACCTAAAATCCCTCCTTGTTCATTGAATCCTCTCAACATCATCGATCTCCTTGAGTGTGGAGATATCCTCAAATAGGCAAGGGTCTTTAGACTCATGTTCACCAATGCACCTAGATCGATGAGAACTAGCAAGTCAATCCCATGTCCTGTAATGTAGGGGCGGTTGTGCTCCATGTCCCCGAAGGTCTTCATCTATGAAAGTGATCCAGGCTTCTCAGAATAATGTGCCTCCTCTCAATAGCGTCAAGCTAAGCATATCTAGATCAGGAGAGCCTTGATTAATGATTCCCTCTCTTTGGATAAGACAAGGGCATTATATGCTTAGCTTAGATGGCTTTCTTAGGTGAGAGAGGACATTATAGTCCACCTTGGGCTAATCCTCCACAAGCATATCTAAGGGTGGAGCATCTTATGGAAGGGCTTCACAATCTTCTAAACCAATGACTTGTTTTCCTCTATCTTGAGATGTTGCCTTTGGAGGTAGAACCTTGCCACTATGGAGGTTGACTTCGATGATCTCTTATAGAAGAGTAATGGAAGATTTTACACCGTCAGCTCACATACTTCTCTATGGGACCCTTGGAATGATGATTCCAAGTCTATCTCAAGAGGTGAACCAGTATTGAGAGAAGGAAATCCAACTCGAATTAGAAGAGGAAGATCATATTATAGTTATTGTTTAGACTTGAAGAGTTATCATTAGGAATAGATTTAGACAACCCATCAGAAGTGACACATATATAATTCAAGCTAGCTTTATTCTTCAATTTCTTGGATTTGATAGAAGGTACATAGTATAAATCAAGTAAAGTAAGAGGGGTGAGGGATTTGATGCCCTCATCCATGATATAAGATGTCTACTAGAAGAAGAGCTAGTAGAGGAGGTTGGTGTACTAGTGCAATGTGTGGACTAGAGACTGTTCGGTGGTTGCACTATCTTGGGTATCCTATGCCACTGAACTCCTTTCCCACAGTTGGCTCGGACTTGCAAACCTTCCTTGATGTTGGAGGTTTGAGCTGCTCGCACGAAAGTTTCTTGATTTTTGAGATAATTTTCTTAGAGGTTTTGGATAAGGAGATATCCCAACCTTCTTTGGTTTTGGAAGGATCAAGTATCCCAAGGATTACCTAATGGAACGGATGGTTGTTCCATAAGGTATTCCTTGAGATGACTATAAGATCTTGAAGCTATGTTCAAGCTAGTCCTTAAATGTGAAGCAATCTTCCAAAACATGACCTAGTATATGATGGTAGGGGTAAAAGTTAGGATCATTACTTTTGCCACTTCCTCTCTCTAGGTTGGGTAGCTAAAAATTAGGCTTCTTTAAGAGATTCTTAAAGATCTTCGATTACCTCCCTCTTAAATGAATAAGGCTTTTAAGTTTATCCAAAAGAGTAGGTGGACTTACATGGTATGTGTACCATTCTGGCGATGATGTGGGAGGAGGAGGTGCGTGGTGGATGTTGTTGTGGCGGTAGGGTTGCCTGTTGGTAGAGGAGGTGGAAGTGGCGGTATGAGCACGGTCTCTCAAAGCCTCTTTGGTTGTTTCTCTTATCTACTATCACTACCGGCTTCTTCTCAAAAGCTTTTGTGGCGCTTTATTGATTGGTCTAGAAAAGGTGATGTTTGGCTTCTCCTTGTATAGACCTTGTTGATTAATTTCTCAAAAATTTTGATGGTGAAACCTTTGAGCATGAAGGCGATCAGAATGTGGATATTCTTAAGAAGAATTGCAATGGCGTGCTATTCAGATAGCTGTGATTTGTATTTCATACTCAAATTATGCCATCTAAGAATATAATTAATGAGAGACTCACCAGGGTTTTGTTGAGCTACAATGAGATTATCTACAGTCACCTTTTGCTGAGCTCCAGCAAACCTCTTGATGAAGAGTTGCTCCAACTCAACAAAAGACTTCACTAAACTTTTGGGAAGTTCGCTACAATCAAAGGCTCTTGCTAAGCTACGACAAGAGATGGAAGAGTAAACCATCGCCATCGTTCAAATTGGCTTGAGTAATATAATATCTAGTTCCATTGCCATGCTCTTGAAAGAAGGGCATGAAACCCTTAGGATATTGGATTGATTCTCTGTAGGGTCTTTGGAAGATGATCCTCCAGCTTGAGCCAATGCTTCTTTCACTTGCTGCTCAACCATGCTCTTGATATCCTTTTCTTGTATGGAGGTACTATTCACTACCTTTTTATACATGTTGGTGCTACCTTGCTCTACTAGAGGTAGGATCCAAGACATGCACTAACTCTGGCTGACTAGTCTTAGCTAGTAGGATGGAATGGGGCTTTATTTAAGACTTGCTATAACAAGTCCTCTACTTCCCCTATCTATTATCATCTTTTCTACTTTATCTGTGAAGGAGGTGTTGGGTCGAGTAGGTGTCTTCTGCTGTTCAACACCTTCCATGTCTTCAGGAGAACCCGGTATCTACCATGTGCACCCCACTAAATCTTTTTAATCATCTTCATTGGGATCAAAGCCTTTCTCCTCATCGTTAGTCATATCCTAAGATCTCCTTCTTCTCCATGAGATAATTGGCTACAATATCATCTAGAGAATGGTTTATCTGAATAGGCACAAAGGATCTAGTTTGATCGGTGGTGGGATCACTATCATGTGAGGCACCGGACCTCCCTTACTGAGAGTTAACCCATGAGGCTATACTGTGGAAGAAATATGCTCCTTGTTGCTAAATCTGGAGTGGACACTCCAGGAGGATCTATCATCATAGTGCTGACTATCACCCTCTCCTTACAACCATCTCTATGTGGTGGTGGTGGTGATGGGATGACTACTTGAGGTCACCATTCCTTCCACCACTATTGGGGAGAAGGTCGGCGGGGAGGCACCACAGTAGGCGGTGTAGATGGGATGGGATCTCTCAGTCATAGTTGGATCACCAATGGGGTCCCTTTTTCCCCCGATGAGGCCTTCATGGCCTTGGCTAGAATAGTAGATCGAGATGGATGGAGATGGTGGATGGGGAAGAGTATGTGGTGGAGGCACCACCACTCTCATGGGAGCTCTCTCCTATGTAGTCCCCATGTAGATAATTTATGGTATTGCGGGTACATGCGATCAGAAAATCACAAGTCTCAGGCTGGGTATACTTTCGACTCTCCTTTGGTGACATGAACTAATGTATGCCTCCCAGCCTCTCTCAAGCTACCTACCACATGTGGGGAATAGATCTCAAATCAAATTGAGCCGGACTCAAATCATCCAGGCTCCTCTTAACATAAATGAGCGGTGCATATGACCTCCTCTCTTTGGTGGAATTAACAGTGGAGGTGAAACAAAATCCTCAGCATCCTCTCTCACCAGAGGGATGGTTTCTTGTAACTGGGGAAACCATCATGGGCAACTCCTCTAAAGAATGGTGGTGCCTCCATCTCCTGTGTGTTTTTCATGGTTCTTATTTCTTCTTTGGGTCTGGTAGGTGAGTAAAGTAAGAGCCCCAACCTCAAAAGCGGGGGGAGACAATCCGGGATGGAGCCTTCCCTTGGAGGTGCTAGTGAGTGGGTCTAGCCTAATTGGGATATGGGGAACAACTGAGCGCGCATTGGCGATCCTATGGGAACCTTGCCTTCCTCTCTTTAGTGAATTCAGTCAGATGGCATGTCGTCAGATGACCGTCTTACCACCACATGCTCCTACTAATATGAGGGGTCCCTATATTTCAACCTCACCAAAGTGGATGAGGTGGGCATAATCAGTGGGGAAGGCGGCTGATCAGGGCCATCCATCCCATGAAGGAGAACACATACTTTGCACTATTGAATCAACATGCAGATTGAAAATTTGAACTAAGCGAAAGCAATGTCAAAATAAACTTGAATCAAATTTTCTTGCTTGTTGATTTTGAATTAAATTTAGAATTTTACTCAACATCTTGAAAGTGTTAAGTTGCTCAAATGGATTTAAAAGAGATTTTGAGATTTGTTTGGAAAGAGGAATTTTTAAATGTAGAATCCACATTCAACAAATTTGGGTATGTTAAAAAATGGGCTCAAATATTTTTGAAGAGATGCTTCCATAGGTTCATATTTGAATTTTGATTTTTTTTATTCTAAGGACCCTTTATTTAACAAATTTGGGTATGTTAAAGTAAAGGGTCAATGATTTATTTTTGATTTGTGATTTTGGAATTTACTAGCAAATTTGGGTATGCTAGGTGTTTGAAAATAATTTCTTCTTTTCTTTGTTTGCTTTGTTTTGAATCATTTGTGATTTTGAAAATGGAATTCATTTAGCAAATTTGGGTATGCTAAATGAAGAATCCAAGTGTGTTTTTTTTGAAAATTTTTTTAAAATAGGACTCTTAGCAAATTTGAGTATGCTAAGAAAATCTAATGTGTTTCTTTTTTGTTTTAGAGATTTTGATTTTGAAAATAGGATCCTTAGCAAATTTGGGTGCTAAGAAATCCTAATGTGTTTTTTTTGATTTTATTTTGATGAGATCTCTTAGCAAATGTGTATGCTAAAAATGAAGTTCAAATGTGTTTCTTTTTTTGTTTTATTTTGTTTTGAAAATGGAGACTTCACTTTAGCAAATGTGAATGTATGTTAAGAAAAGTGTTTCTTTTGTTTTCAGAGATTTTGATTTTAAAAATAGGATCGTTAGAAAATTTGGGTATGCTAAGGAAATCCTATTGTGTTTCTTTTGTTTTGGATTTTATTTTAAAAATGGAGACTTCTCGTTAGCAAATATGGTATGCTAAAATGAAGTTCCAAAAATTTTTATTTTGTTTTTAGAGATTTTGATTTTGAAAATGGAGTTCTTAGAAAATTTGGTATGCTAGAAAATTTAAATGTTTCTTTTGTTTTGATTTGTTTTGAAAATGGAGACTTATCTTTAGCAAATATGGTATGCTAAAATGAAGTTCCAAAAATGTGTTTAAATTTTGTTTGAGATTTACTTTAGCAAATGTGGTATGCAATGAAGTTTCAATGTGTTTTGTGAAATGGACTTCAAGCAAATTTGGTATGCTATGAAATTCAAAGTATTTCAAATTTTATTTTGATTTTATTTTGAAAATGGAGACTTCACTTTAGCAAATATGGTATGCTAGAATGAAGTTCCAAATGTGTTTTGAAAATTTTTATTGTGTTTTGTTGATTTTGAAAAGAGAGATTTCCATTTAACAAATTTGGGTATGTAAGATGAAAATCAATTATGTTTCATTTTTCAATGATGTATTTTCGTGTGTGATTATTGCTTTTGAAAGAAAATTCCAACTAATCATATATGGAATATGTTAAGTGGAATTTCAAAATAATGTCATTTTATTTGAAATGAAATCTTCATTCAATAAATTTGGGTATGGAGATGTTCATATGCTTTTTTGTTTATTTTTTATTTTTATTTTTTTATTGAATGAAACCTCCATTCAATAAATATGGGTATATTGAATGGAGAGGTTTCATGTGCTTTGAAATTTATTTTGATTTTTATTGAAATGAAACCTCCATTCAATAAATATGGGTATATTGAATGGGAGGTTTCATATATTTTTATTTTTTTTATTTTGATTGGAAATGAAGCCCTCGTTCAATAAATGTGGGTATATTGAATGGGGATGTTTCATATGTGTTTTTTTAAAGGTGAAAAATTCCAACTTAACACATGTGGAATGTGCTGAGTAGAATTTCAAAGTTGTAATTTTGCTTGAAGATGTAACATCCATCCAACGCATTTGGATGTATTGAATGGAAAGGCCCATCCACAGATTTTGTGCTTTTTGAAAGTTTAGGATTGTTGGAATTTTATTTTATTTATTTTATTTTTTTATTTGAAAATGAATTCTTCATTAAAATGAATTGAGCGAAGAAGTTTATTTGTTCTTTTGGAAGTTATGATTGTTGGTTTTATTTTTGAAATGTTTCTACATGTAACAATTGTGAAAATTGTTAGATGTAGTGCAAATAGTTTATTAAGTGTATTTTGAAAAGTGCTTTTAAAATTGAGACTTTTATGAAGGATTTATTTTTCTTTATTTTTAGAATGAACCTTTCCTTACCATAAAAATGGTAAGGAGGAAGTCTTCAATCATTTTCTTTTTATTAAATTTTATTTTTACCCATTGGGAACGAGGTTTTAAGACCATAACGGGTGAGGTCCTAAAACTAAAGATGTTGGCTAGCAACTTAAGGATGAAATAAGCTAAGTGCAATGAAAGAAAGATAGTCTTGGATTCATACAAAAGTACAAACCTCGATACTTGGAGACAATGATCATTTATAGAGAGAGGAACCATCCCTAGTGGTGTAGAAAAATCATGGTGAAAAATTTTTATATATATCTATTCATCTATCCTTTAATTTTAGGAAAAGGATAAATGAAAAAAAAAAATAAATATATAAAATTACACCTTGTTGGGATGCCATAGATGTTGTTATTCTTAGGGTGATTGACATTGAGGAAAGGTGTACTATCTCAGAGATAGAAGTCACCACCTACAATGGACCTAATCACCTCAATAAGGACTCTAAGGACAATGGGTCTTGAAATGTACCAGATTCTTCCCTTGGAAAAGTAAAGCATGGTTTATTTTAAAGGTTTGTTAGTTCTATAGGCAAGCCCCCCATAGTTAATTACATCATAAGGAGATTCTTAGGAATACTCTCGATTAAGTAAATGATCATTTGTCTCCAAAGATTTTAGAAAGGTAGGACTATCAATCAATTGGTTTATTTTTAGAAAGTCAAGTGGGATTGATCAAGAGGAGGTGTTCTTATTGAAAGTGAAAATAGGGGATGCTTAGATACTAGGAAGCCTAGTAAGCATCCCAAACTATCTATGGTTGGCTTTTTATTGAATTAATTTGTTTGAGTTGAATTTTTTAGAAATGGGCTTACAATTCCATGATAAGGTCATGAAAATGCCTAAGAGGTAAGATTTATGCGTACAAGAGAAGTAAAACCTAAATCTAGGGAGCTTTGGGGCCAAAAGCATAAATCTAAGGTGAAAATGGGTATTTGGTTTACCTCCAGAGAGGATAAACCCGATTTTGAACTTACAAGCTGTGGCCAACTAACTCCTCTACATTTTAAAATATGTAGGCAAGTTAAATGCTTTTGCAAGATAGCTATTGTTTTTTAGAAAGAGACTAAGTCCTTAAACACACTCCCTAAGAGACTAGATCATGCAGGGAATGCTTTAATGACTTAAATCTAATGCAAATTTTATTATATTTTTATTTTTTATTTTGGAAAATCAATTTGACACAGGCTTTAGGATTTATACTAATGCATGAGAAATTAGATTATAGCCAAAATTAGATAAGGAGGTGTGTTTCCACCATGGCTCTCAGTCAAGCCAAGTTCTCAGGGAAGCCTCCAATCAAGAGTGAAATAATATGCTTTTTTTGATGTTAGAAAAGAAAGACAACATCTAATGGTTGTTAATTCTTTTATCTTGATTTTACCTAAGCTTTAGGTGAGGTTATGAGTTATTTATTTTAATTTGAGTTATTTAATTAGAAAATTTTTTTCTAAGAGCCTAATCATCATACATCAAGAAAGAAACTAGGAAAAGATGTCATCTTAATGTGTGCTAAACATCATCAATTTATAAAACTAGCAAAGAATAAAAGGCCATTTATGGTCGCTCCATTACCTTGAAAAATAAATTGGGTAGAGCTACCCTTATACAACCTAAATTACAAATGAATTAATTACAATTAAGTAATTCATGTTATGGGGTCTTCATTCTTCATTTCTTCTTTCTTCTTTATTCTTTCTTCTCTTCTTCTTTTTTTGGTTGGTTGGAATGTGGTTGCTCCAAAGGCTTCACATGGTACATAAGAAGAGATCTTATGACCAATGCTCATCCTAATTAATAATCATTCCAAAATCTAATTAAAAGTACATGAAAATGGAAAAAATCTAACTAACACTTTAAATAGAGATTAGCAAACCATACAATCCAAGCATGTATATATATAAATTGGACTTAGCACCCACACATGGTAACCAAGTCCACGCCTATTTTGATTATGCTTGGTACACCATAAAAGCATTTATATTTTTATTACATTCTTAAGCACAATCCCAGAGACAATGGTTAGAAAGATCAACCATTTAGTCTATGCACATGTACACTTAACATCTATAAAAATATCACAAAATAAAAGCAAACATCAAACCATGCATAACCTAAAGTTAAATGACTTAGCCTAATGTGTGTGCTATTTAAGGTTTGTGTGGTATGCTTAGCTAGGCTTTAAGGTTGAAGTTTTCTAAGTATGAAAATGTTCAACTTAGAGGGTTTGTTTCATGTAAGTGATTTAGTTGCTTTGGTTGATTTTATTTTATATTTTGATTTGGTTTAAGTGAATCCTATAATTAATTACTAAGTTGTAAAGAGAAAAAAAAGAAGAGAATTTCTCTTTCCTCCCTTAAGTAATTTCTAAGGTAGATTCATATTTGATTTTTGTTTAGTGAATATTTTGTTATGTGTTTTAATTAATCCTAAGTTTAGATTTTCTAAACAAACCTATTCAAAGAAAAAATATTTTAAGATTAAGTAAAATTAATCTATCACAAAACACACATCACTTCATTTCTTTCCCAACATGTAACATGCATATGAATGAATCCTAAACATATCTATACATGCAAATGGAAATGTTTAGCACACTTTAATGATGAATGCTAATAGAATTTGTTTAAGAATTTGAATGCTTTATGATGCATGATTTTGTTAAGTGAAAAAGATTCTTTTATCCATTTTTCATATGCACACATATATGTATGAAAGGCATAAGTGAGTACGGTTCATTGTTAGCAGGGGTGTAAGGTCCTACTTAGGGCTACTTAAAACCCACCAGGTTGTCATAATATACCACTTTCCTTAAATACACATGTATATAAAAGAAATGAATGGAAAAGAAAGATGCAAAGTTATGTTTGTTTGTTTGATTTTTTTTATGGTTTATTTGTATAAGTCTGATGTCCTTCTTAAGTAATATATAGAAATGAATAGATTTAAGAAGTGTTGTGTTCTTTTCAAATGAATTATACACTGCAAATCTATTCAAAACTATGCTAAAAGAAGAGAAGGAAAAGCCATATGCACATCTTTATATTTTACTCACATGCAAGCTTATAAATAATTATAAGTAGCATACCTTCTATTTTGATAATTAATTTATAAGTTTTAAAATAATTTTAGATTTAATAGTGATAATAGCCATTCATATTCTTACTTTAGCCAAACATGCAATTTGACATAAAGATATTTCATTTTTAATTTGATTTTAAAAGTATGAATGCATGATTTTCATATGACATACACATTTAGCATGTTAGAAAGAAATAAAGTGATGAAAATAATGTAAATTCATTCACCCTAATTAATTCTAAAGACAATAATCCTATGAATAAGATTATTTAAAGTAAATCAAATTTGTTTTAAAGAGTTTGATTTTTTTTTGAGTTTGATTTCAATTTGAGAAATGTGAGATGAGTTTGCTAGTCCTAACCCATTCCCACATGTGTGAGTTATTTAAGTTAATTTTAGGTGATTAGATTAATTTTATGTTTTGGTTAGGTTAAGGTGTGAATTAAGTTAATTACCCCACACCACTTTAACATATTTAATCTAATATGAGCCAATGTATGACATAAAATCACAGGAATTTAAATCAGCAATGCATAGAAAGAAAGGTCCTAATGCAATTGGCTCACAATTAGTGATTAATTAAGTTAAAGGGTTTAATTTAAGTACTTTTATAACCCTTCCCACACATCTGAGTTGGATTTTGATTTCCTTAAGCTACTTAGATTATTGAACACCTAAGCACCTACCCAAGATGAATTGATTTGGAATGTTTGAAAATTTTATCAAGTTAATTAAAGTGATTAGTGGATTAGCCTAATTAAGTTTGGATTAAGGAAGGAAAGGGGTTTAGGGAATGGCTTAGGAAAATTCCCCAAATCCATTCCATAAACTCTTCTTCACTTAAGTAAGACTTAAGGGAAAATCACTTCACATGCTTAATTACCCTTATAAAGGGTGATTAATTAATTTCATGATTTTCCTAATTAACTCATCAATAAATCCCAAGAAAATTAAGGGAGGAGTCATCCCACTAAATATACAGAAAAGAAATGAATTAATAAAATAATTAGAGTAATTAATATTATTTTTTATTAAAAACCTAATTAAGAAATACACTATTCAAAATCCATATAATTTTTTGATTATTCTCCTAAAATATCTTTATGCATTTACCTTATATTTTTATGATTTTTTAAACATGTTATGTTATTTTGAAGTTTCCATGATTATCCATTAATTAAATAACCTAATTAAGTGATTAATCCCGTCAGCACTACATGGAGGCTAACACGGCATGCGCTTTCCATGTGGCACAATAAGAATGGTCACTTAAGTTGTCACATTGTCGCATCGGTGATGCTTTCTTTCTTCTCCGTCAATCAAGGATGGACGGTGATCAAGCTCATGGTTCTTAAGGGATTAAAAGGATCTGCGTGTCTTGATCATGGCGTCCATCCAAAATGCGGATGGATGGCCCATGATCCGTCCTAGCTTTGGGAGTTGGCCACCATCCATCTTCCATGGCATGATCAATTGAGTTGATTGACTCACACCATCATCATGCAAGGGAGAAGACATCCAAGGCTAGTTTTGAAGTGAAAATTCTTTCAAAGATCACACACTCTATTTAGGCTTGGTTTTGATCCATACCTCATTTAGGCTATCCATTCATTGAGGTAGCTTCATCAGTGGAGAAGCTGAAAGTTTAGCCTTGGGATTGAGTGATTATATCTTCCATGGTCTTCAAATGCTCTTGAGATCAAGTCCCCTCCTGCCTTGAAATTGGGATGAAGCTTGAGTGAGTTCGATTGAGTCCTCAAGAAGCTTGAGGAATTAGCTTGATTTTATGTATTGGATGAGATGGAAATTTGGAGCTCCCTATTTTGGTTTAAGAGAAACAAAAATGGAGGTGGAATGGTTGAGGAAGGGACTTGCCAATGCAGCTCAATCAGTCTGTGGGTTGAATTCAAAGTGGAGGATATATCTCCCCAGGTGAATCAAGACCACAAGCTCTTGCCATTTTGATCCAATTCACCTACAATGGTTGTTAGGTCATTTAAAGTGTCATGGCATTGGTTTTGGGAGTGGAGTGGAGTAGTGAAGCTCCCATGTGCTTAATGAGTGGAGGAAATTATGTGCCCATGTCAAGTAAGGTGGTCATTTTTTACCTTGGGTTGGGTTCTGACCCAAACCCAATGGGTTGTGCAACATCCTCATTAGTGACCATTTGGTCCACTAGAGGATGCCAAGTGTCCATGAAAAGGAATTGACCAAATTCTAAGATTTTGATTTTAGTTACCACATGGACTAGGGTAAAATGGTCATTTGATTTAATTTGAATATGTTTGGTATGATTGAAAAAAGGTTGGGCCAAGTTTTAATGAATTTGGAGTTGGTTTGATATGATTTGGCTCATGTTGACTCATTTAGGTAAAAATGGGTTAACTTGGGTCAAGTTGACCAATTGGTCAAATTGGGTCAAACCAAAGGTTGGGTCAAGTTCATATGACCATTTGAAATATTTTGGAATCATTGGTTTGGTTAAATTTTATTTATATTTGGATTTGGTTCATTTGATTTCATTTAGGTCAAATGGGTGAAGTTGACCACCCATTTGACCTATTTAGGTTAGGTCATGGGTTGGTTTATATTTGTTTGATCATTTGAAATGGATTGGTATCTTTGGTTTAAATTTTGATTTGGCTCAGTTTGACCTTTTAGGTCAAGTCGGGTTCATGGTCAATTGGGCTAGGTTAGGTCTAATTGGCCAATTGAGGCTTTGGTCAAATTCAACAAGTGATTTGGAATGAACTTGACCCGTTGGTTTCAATCAATTTAGCTTAGATCAAGTTTTGACACATTTTAACTTTTTAGGTCAAGTTGGGACAACTTTGGTCAAGTGGCCAATTGGGCTAGTTAGCTCAAATGATGACTTGGTCAAGTTCAAACATGAATCCATATATAAATACAAACTTCAATCATCAAACCAAAGTAAATTAAAATCAAATCAATTCAATCATTGGCCTTTCAAGTCAAATTACTTAGCCCAAATTCAAATCAAGCTTCAATCAATCCTTCAATCATGAATCCAAATATAACACAAACTTGATCATCAGACCAAAACTAAATTCAAAAATCAAACCCAAAATTGACTCATGTTGACTTTGAACAAATTGTCAATGATTGATGACTCTAAATCACTTGCAAATGGATTTGTATTTTGATCATAAGTCCATATGTGAGTTCATAAACTTCAAGCCTTTGAGTTTTGACCAACTTTAAAGTGACCTAAAGAACCCCTTTTGGCCAAATCTTAATCTACCCAAATTGGATTGAATTACCAAGCTTACATTATGATCAACAATCAGAATATGACCAATAATTGTCAAACTAAAACTAAGGGTTGGCCAAGTCAACACTTAGCCAAAATGAAACCTAAACTAGCCAAAATCCAGCATAGGCCAAATTGATTGAAACCATTGATCAAAACTCATTCATGATCAATGTTTGAAACATGAATTGGACACTTGAAAGTTGACTTGACCAAAAAAGTCAAAATATGTTAAAACTTGATCTAAGTCAAATTGATTGAAACTAATGGGTCAAGTTCATTTTAAATGATTGTTGAAGCCTCAATTGGCCAACCTAACTAGCCAATTGACCAGAAACCCAACTTAACTAAAAGGTCAAATTGATCCAAATCAAATATAAACTAAATTGATTGGAAACAAAGATACCAATCCATTTTAATTACTAACAACACCAACCCATGACCTAACTAAATGGGTCAAATGGGTCAAATTCAACTTGACCCATTTGACCTAAATGAAATCAAATGAACCAAATTCAAATATGAATCAAATTGAAACAAACCAATGATGTCAACATATTTTAAATGGTCATATGAACTTGACAACCCTTGGTTTTGATTTGACCAATTTAACTTGACCTAAGTTGACCATTTTGACCTAAATGGGTCAACATGAGTCAAATCATATCAAATCAACTCTAAATTCAAACTTGGACCCATTTTCAATCATACCAAACATATTCAAATTGAAATCAATGAAATGACATTTTACCCTAGGTCAAAGGGTAAATTTTGGCCAAATTCATTTGGAATTTGGTCAAATCCTCTCCATGATCACTTGCACCTCTTTGGTGGAAGTGAACCTAATGAGTGACACCTAACCCATTGGGTTATGACCCAACCCAAATTCTTCCCATGGAAATAAGCATGGGGATCATTCCTCCTCTCATTTTCCATGTGCAATCTCCACTTCCTTCTAGCCAAAGCGATGCAAACCCTAACAATGCATGGTCAATTGATCAAAATGACATCTAAAAGTGTCCAATTTTCTGGGAAATACTAATTTCATTTGAATTCACTCTCGATTGGTGAGGGTAGCCTGAGGAACCATTTCCAAGTTTTTCCAAGCTTCCTAGAGTGAGTTCAAATTTCCCATTTCTTGATTTATTATGCTAAAAATAGGGGAGCTCCCTCACTAATCCATCTCCTCAATATCAACCAATCCAATTCCTTTGCAAGCTTCATGGGACTTCAGTTGAGCCTTCCACATGTTCTCCAAACAAGGGAGTGTTCTTGATCATCAGCCCGAAGGTGAACTTGGACTATAGGAAGATCCATCCAATTTCAACACCTTAAACTTCAATAAACTTCATCTCCACTAAGCGAAGCTACTTA
Source organism: Cymbidium sinense (assembly GCA_021442155.1). NCBI lineage: Eukaryota > Viridiplantae > Streptophyta > Magnoliopsida > Asparagales > Orchidaceae > Cymbidium > Cymbidium sinense. Next base: position 4,318,866 of record CM038224.1, read on the forward strand.
TCAGCGTGATAGCCTTGTGAGGTATGCCATTAAACCAAGCATAATTTCATCTCCTCTTGGTCCTTTGTGAAGTGAAGTCTCAGAGATCTAACCATTGGTGTTCCCCTTTACACTTAGATGGTGTGGGTTGAATTTATTTCAATCGAGCTCAATCGAGCTCATCTTCCCAAGATGGATGGTGGCCATCTCGGAAGATCAAGATGATCATGGGCCATCCATCCATGCATTTTGGATGGATGACCATGATCAAAACATGTAGATCCATCATTTTAACCCTTAAGAGTTGCGGGCTTGATCTCCCTCAATCCTCGGATGGATGGGAGAAAGCATAGTCCCACGTGGCGGCTGATGTCACAATTTAAGTAGCCTCCCACATGGAAAGCATGCCACGTCGCCTCCATGTGCGTCAATGGGATTAACCAATTAGGCTATTTAATTAATTAAAAATTATGGAAACTTCATATCATATCTAAGTGTAGAAAATCAAAAATATGAAATAAATTGCATATGAAAGATAATTGAATGTAGAATATTATAAAATTGATTTTGATAGATTTTGAATAGTGTTATTTTCTGAATTTGGGTTTTATTGGGAATATAATTGCTAATTACCTTTATTCCATTATTAATCTCAACTTCTCATGTGTGTTTAGTGGGATGACTTTTGCCTCCCATTTTCTTGGGATTTATTAATGGTTTAGTAATTAATTTGGATTCATTCCTAATTACTCTCTAATGTAATTAAGCTTAATTAAGTGTGAAGTTTAATCCATTGATTGAGTTAATTAAGGTTTATTTAAATGAATAGGAGGTTTAGGGAATAATTTTGGGATATTTTCCTTAAGCAATTCCTTAAACCCCTCTTTCTTATTTAATCCAAATTTAATTAAGGATTAATCCACTAATTACCTACCTAATTGATTTGATAAAATTCTAAACCTACCAAAATTTAACTAATTCTTGGGTAGGTGCTTAGATGTTCAATAACCTAAGTACATTAAGGAAATCAAAATCCAACTCACATGTGTAATAAGAGTCATGAAATTACTTAAATTAATCCCTTTATCTTAATTAATCATTAAAATTGCATTAGGCCCCTTTCTTTCTTAGGTGCAATTGCTGATTTAAATTCCTTATGTGGTTTTATGTCATCCATTGGCTCATAATTATTTGGTTAATATTTAAGGTGGTGTAGGTAAGGGTAATTAACACTTAATTCACACCTTAACCTAAACAAAATATAAAATATCATTTAATGATAACAAAATAAAATCACATATGGGGAAATGGGTTAGGACTAGCAAACATTCTTTCACATTTTAAATCAAACAAGAAAATTCAAAATAAAAATCACATTAAAAAACTTTGATTCACTTTAAACTTTCTTATTTCATAAGATTGTCTTTAGGAATTAATTAGGGTGAATTACATTGCTTTCATCACTTTATTTCTTTCTAGCATGCTAAATGTGTATGTCATAAAATCATGCATTCATCCCTTTTAAAAATCAAATTAAAATGAAATATTTTCTTATGTCAAATTGCATGTTTTGGCTAAAGTAAAAAATATGAATGGTTATTATCACTATTAAATCAAAATTATTTTAAAAATTATAAATCAAATATCAAAATTGAAAGGTATGCTACTTATATTATTTATAAGCTTGCATGTGGAATATAAAATGTCTTATGTGCTTTTCCTTTCTTTCCTCTTAGGATTTGAATAAGATTTGCAAAGTGTATAGTTCATTTGAATAACACTTGCTTAATTATCCTCTTCCATGTTTACTTAAGAAGGATCTTTACATTTATACACATAAATTGCATAAACAAACCAAAAAATTAAATAAAACAACTTTGCATCTTTCTTTTTTCATTTATCTCTTTTTTGTACATATATAAGGAAAGTGGTATATTAGTCTGGACAACCCCGATTGTGAGGCTTTAAGTAGCCTAAGTAGGTCTTTTACACCCATGGTGCTAACAATGCATACTCACTTATGCCTTTCATACATACACATGTGATAATGGATAAAAGAATAACCCTTTTCTACTTAATGAAAATCATGCATCATAAAACATTCAAATTTCTTAAGTAACATTTCTTAGCATTCATCATAAATTGTGCTAAACATTTCTATTTGTATGTATAGATATGCTTAGGATTCATTCATATGCATGTTATACATGTTGGGAAAGAAATGAAATGGTGTATGTTTTATAATATTATTTCACTTTACTTAATCTTAAAATGCCTTTCCTTTTTGAATATGTTTATTTAGAGTTAATCTAAACTTAGGATTAATTAAAACAACAAAACAAAACATTCACTAAACAAAATCAAATATGAATCTACTTTAGAAATTACTTAGGTAGGAAGGAAGAAGTTCTCTTCTCTTTCCCTCTCTTTATAACATAGTAATTAATTGTAGGATTCACTTAAACCAAATCAAATAAAATAAAATTAACCCCAAACAACTAAACAACTTAAATGAAACCTCTAAGTTGAACATTTTCATACTTAGAAATCTAAAACCTTAAAATAAAGCTAGCATACCACACAAACCTTTAAAGCACACACATTAGGCTAAGTCACCACTTCTAGCTTTAGGTTAGGGTGCATGGTTTGATGTTTGCTTTTATTTTGTGATGTTTTTTTCTAGATATGTTAGGGTGTATGTACATAGACTGAATGGTAGGATGGTTTAGTTTAAATCATTATCTTCTACAGGGGATTGTGCTTAAGAGGCTCTATAATAAATACAAATATAAATAATTTTGTTGTGCAGGTTATTATACCCTAAGCAAAATCCAATAGGCCAGGTGGACTTGGTTATCCATGTGTGGGGTGCTAAGTCCAATATATATGCTTGGGATTTGTATGGTTTGTTTAGCTAATCTATTTTAGTTAGTTAGATTTACTTTTCTTTTCATGTAATTTTTTAATTAGATTTTGGAATGATTGTTATGGGGATTAGGATGAGCATTGGTCATAAGATCATCTTATGTAGAAGCCTTTGGAGCAACCACATTCCAACCATCCAAAAGAAGGAACCAAAAAGAAGAAAGAAAGAAGAAAGAAGAAATGAAGACCCCATAACATGAATTCCTTGATTGTAATTCATATGTAATCCGGGTTGTAAAGAGCTCACAATTTATTTTCAAGTTTGTGTGGTGCCCGACCACAAATGGCCTTTTATTCTTTTGTTCTGGCTTTATAAAATGTTTGATGTTTTGTTTAGCTTATGCATTAAGAAATGGCATGTTTTCCTAGTTTCTTCTTGCTTTGATGTATGGCGGATGATTAGGCTCTTAGAAAAATAAATCTTCTACCAAATTAAATAACTCAAATTAAAATAAACACTCATAACCTCACCTAAAGCTTAGTAAAATCAAGATAAAAGAATTAGTAACCCTTATTTTATGTGTACTTCTTAACATCATGCATAAAAGCATATTATTTCACTCTTGATTGGAGGGCTTCACCTTTGTGAGAACTTGGCTTGACCTTGAGCCATGGTGGAAACACACACTCTTTATCTTGCTAATTTTGGATAATCTAATTTCTCATGCATTAGCATATCTAAATCCTATGCAAATGATTGTCCAAAATAAAAATAAATCGTAATAAAATTTGCATTAGATTTAAGTCATTAAAGCATGTCCTACATTATCTAGTCTCTTTCTAAATAAATAAAAAACTTACTATCTTGAATAAATCAAATACCCATTTTTGCCTTAGATTTAGGTCATGCTTTGGGCCCTCGCCAAAGCTAAATTTAGGTTCTGAGATTGCTTCTCCCATTTGTGGGCTATAAGCATAAATCCTCACCTCTTAGGCATTTCCATGATCTTGAGTCATGGAATCATAAACCCTATCATCCTAATAAAAATTCAACTCAAACACATTAATTCAATTTCAAAAATGTAAAGCCCAACCATATGATGGTGAACTTGGGCTTCTAGTATCATGCATCCCTACTTTGTTTTCATGGCTTGATAAGAACTCCCTCTCTTGATCAATCCCACTTGACTTTCAAAAAATAAACAATTGATTGATAGTCCTACCTTTTCAAAATCTTTGGAGACAATGATCATTTACCTTTAGTATTCTAAGGAATCTATTCCTTAGATGTAATTAACTATGGGGCTTTGTAGGAAATTTAATGAACAGTTTAAAATAAACCATGCTTTACTTTTCCATGTAAAAGGGAAGAATCTCGGTATATTCTGAGACCCATAGTTGAGTCCTTATTGAGGTGATTAGGTCCATTGTAGGGTGGTGACTTCTATCTTTCAGATAGTACACCTCTCTCAATGTCATGCGATCACCTAATAAGAACATCTAGATCACATCTGGGCATCCAAGATATAATATATATTTTGTTTTCATTTGTCCTTCTTTCAGAAAGGGAAGGGATAGATGAAGGTAGAATATGTATATAAAATATTTTCACCATATTTTTGACTCTGGGGATGGTTCCTCTCTCCATCTTTGGTAAATGATCATTGTCTCCAAGTATCGATAGTGGGTTTATACTTTTGTATGAATCCAAGACTATCTTTCTTTTCATTGGCACTTAGCTTATTTCATCCTTAAGTTAAGCTAGCCAACATCTTTAGGTTTTAGGACCTCACCGTGTTGGTCTTAAAACCCCGTTGGTTCCCAATGGGTGAAAATAAAATTAATAAAAGAAAAAGACTTCTTCCTTCCCATTTTTTGGTAAGGAAAGGTTCATTCTAAAAATAAAGATAAAATAAATCCTTCATAAAGTCTTGCTTTTCAAAAGTACTTTTTCAAAATACACTTAAAAAAATATTTGTACTACATCTAACGATTTTTCACAATTGTTACATATAGAAACATTTCAAAATTAAACCCACAATCATTTTTTTCTAAAAGCACAAATGAACTTCTTCACTCAATTCATTTTGATGAAGACTTCATTTTCAAAAATAAAATTCCAACAATCATATTTTCAAAAGCATAAAAATTTGAAGATGGGCCTTTCCATTCAATCCATATCAAATGTGTTGGATGGATATTATCTTCAAACAAAATCTTCTTTGAAATTCCACTCAACATTCCACATGTGTTAAGTTGGAATTTTCACCTTTTCAAAAGGCACATATGAAACCTCTCCATTCAATATACCCACATTTATTGAATGGAGGTTTCATTTCCAATCAAAACAAAAAAAAGAACTTTCAAAAGGCAAATATGAACATCTACATCCAATATACCCAAATTTATTGAATGAAATTTCATTTCAAATAAAATGACATTATTTTGAAATGCCTAACATATTCCATATATATTAGTTGGAATTTCTCTTTCAAAACAATAATCACACATGAAAATACATCTTTGAAAATGAAACATAATTGATTTCCATCTTACATACCCAAATTTATTAAATGAAAATCTCTCTTTCAAAATCAATAAAAACAAATTTTCAAAAACATTTGGAACTTCATTCTAGCATACCACATTTAAAATGAATCTCCATTTTAAAACAAAATTTAAAAAAACATTTGGAACTTCAGCATACCATATTTGCTAAAATGAAGTCTCCACTTTCAAAAAAAAATCAAAACACATTTGAACTTCATTTAGCATACCATTTGCTAAAATGAAGTCTCCTTTTAAAACAAAATTTGAAATTTAGCATACCAATTTGCTAAAAATTCAAATTCAAAACACTTTTGGAACTTCATTCTAGCATACCACATTTGCTAAGTGAGTCTCCATTTTTCAAAACAAAGAAACACTTTTGGAACTTCATTCTTTAGCATACCATATTTGCTAAAATGAAGTCTCCATTTTCAAAAAATTTTAAACACTTTGGAATTTCATTTATACTCAAAAGTGAAATCTCCATTTCAAATTTCAAAACACTTTTGGAACTTCATTCTAGCATACTACATTTGCTAAAGTGAAGCCTCCATTTTCAAAACAAAATCCTAAACAAAAAGAAACACTTTTGGAACTTCATTCTTTAGCATACTATATTTGCTAAAGTGAAGTTTCCATTTTCAAAAACAAAATCGAAAACACAAAAAATAAATAAATAAAATTTGAAACACATTTTTGGATTATTTAGCATACTTAAATTTACTAAATGAAAATCATTTCAAAATCAAAACACATTGGACTTTTTAGCATACCCAATTTGTTAAAAGAGTCTCTATTTTATATCAAAATCAAAAACAAAAGAAACACATTAGATTTTCTTAGCATTCTAAATTTGCTAAGAGTCTATTTTCAAAATCTCAAAAATAAAACACACTTGGATTCTCATTTAGCATACCCAAATTTGCTAAATGAGAATTCCATTTTCAAATCACAAATGATTCAAAATAAAAACAAAAGAAAAGAAGAAATTATTTTCAAACACCTCACTTAGCATACCCAAATTTGCTAAGTGAGTAGATTCAAAATCTCAAATCAAAATTAATTGACCCTTTTAAAATACCCAAATTTGTTAAATAAAGGGTCCTCAAAATCAAAATCAAAATTCAAATATGAACCTATGGAAGCATCTTCAAAATATTTGAACCCATTTTCAACATATCCAAATTTGTTGAAAGTGGATTCTACATCAAAATTCCTCTTTCCAATCAAATCTCAAAATCTATTCTAAATCATTTGAGCTCGACTTAACACTTTCAAGATGTTGAGTATGGGTTCAAATTCTAAATTCAAAATTCAAAATCAATAGGAACTTGATTCAAGTTTATTTTCAACATTGTAGACTTTCATTCGATTTTTTATAATTGATTTCAGTGATAGTAATGGTACACAGATATGTGTTTACCTTTCCCATGGGATGGATTCGATATCTTCCCTTTGACTACACCCCTCATCCACTTTGGATGAGGTTTTGAGGAGATTACATGAGGGACCTCCCCTCACTAGTAGAGCAGTGGCAGAGCCAATCATTGAGATGACATCCATTAGATTTGAGATTCCCTCAGAAGGTAGTGTGGTTCCACCGCGGTGTTACGGCCTGCCCCATGGTTCCGTGTTTCTAGTTAGGGCTAGCACCCACTCACTTGCACCTTCAAGGGAAGGCTCCTCGATCCAGGGATTGTCTCACTTTTGAGGTTGGGTCTGGTTCTTACTCACCTACCAAGAGGAGAAATAAGAATGCATGATAGGTACCACACCATTCTGAGATGGAGGTAGTCAAATGTGAGAGGATTTCCCACATGGTTTCTGTTATGAGCCATTCCATCCTCTCTGGGATTGGAGAGGATGTAGGAGGATTTTGCTTCACCTCCACCGGTGGTTATTTCAGCCAGTCGGAGTAGGTCATCATATGTTGGCCTCCATTTAGTTCTATGCCGTTGGTGAGCTATGATCTAAGTCAAGCTTTGATTTGATCGGTTATCCCCCGGTGTGGGAAGCATATTGACAAGAGAGGGAGGCCCAACTTCATTCATATCAGAGGAGATGAGGTTAGCGGCCTCTCTTGTTGATTTCGATGGCTACGCGCCGATCATCTTACAGCCTTACTCACATCAGGAGAGCTCTATCTTGAGAGAGTCGGTGTCTCCACCACACCGCTCCACATCCTCTCTTGTCCATGTTCCAACTCTTTTCCACCAAAGGCCATGAAGGTCATCGGAGAAGAAGAGACCACATTGGTGATCCACTGAGAGATCCCATCCATCTACACCACCTATTGTGGTGAGTGAGTCTCTGCTTCCCCCCAGTAGTGGTGAAGAAGGAATGGTAACCTCATAGTAATTGTCCCTTCACCACCACCACGACATGAGATGATTGTAGCATTCGAGGAGAAGGTGATAGTTGCACGATGATAGAGCCTTAGGTGTCACCTCATGTTCAGTGATCAAGAGCACATTTCTTCTGGTAGTATAGACCTCAGGGGAGACTCTCAAGAAGGTTTGGTGCCTCCACGGTACATGATAGTGATCCCATATTGAAGTCATTTGTGCTGTTGAGATCATTCTCTAGATGATATAGTAGCCATTATTTATGGAAAAAGAGATCTAGGATATGACTTGTATGATAAGAGAAGATCAGCTTTGATCCAACAAAGATGATTTATTGGGAGACTCGGGGGGTTTTTTTGATATCCCTCCTAGACATACTATGGAAGGTGTTGAGGAAGTCCGACCCAACACCTCCTTCAATAGATAAAGTAAAAAGATGAAAAAAATAGTTAGGATGAAGAAGAGGCTCGAAGATTGGCTAGTAGCTATCTTAGCCCTTCAAAACCAAGCACCAGTAGTCCATCCTACTATAGCTAAAACCAAAAGCCAGAGTTGGTGCATGTCTTGGACCTAGCCAAGACTTTACCTCTAGTGGAGTAAGGTAGCGCCAGCATGTATAAGAAGGTAGTGGATAGTACCTCCATATAAAAAAAAGATATCAAGAGCATGGTTGACGAGTGAAGGAAGCATTGGCTCAAGCAGGAGGATCATCGGTTCAAAGGGTAGAATACAGGAATTTGATGCAATCCAATATCTTGGGGTTTCATGCCACCTTCAAGAGTTGATGGCAGTGAACCCAGGACATGCACATTTTAGGGTAGTTGTTGCAATCAATGGCGTGACGCTTTACTCTTCATCTCTTCATCAGTAGCTTAGCGGGTATAGCATTTGATTGGTATGTTGAACTTTCCAATAGTTCAGTGAAGACTTTTGCTGAGTTGGAGCAACTCTTTATCAAGAGGTTTGTTGGAGCTTAGCAAAGGGTCACTGTTGGTGATCTCATTATGGCTCAACAAAATTTTGGTGAGCCCCTCCTTGATTACATTCTCAGATGGCATAATTTGAATATGAAATGTGAACCATTTGCTAAATAAGCATTGAGATTCTTAAGAATATCCATGGCCCTTCATGCTTAAAGGTTTCACCATCAAAACTTTGAGAAATTAATCAACAAGGTGGCTAGCTTGAAGGAGAAGCCAAAGTTACCTTCTAGATACCAAAAAGCCAAAAGTATATGAGAAGAAGGCGGTGATAGTAGTGGATAAAACGGCGAGGTTTGAGACCTCCCACAAGCTTCCACCTCCATTACCAGGCATAGCCCCACCTCCATGGCTACGCCTCCTCCTACCACATCATCGACATTGATACACACGCCAGTTGTTATGGTCCACCTCTTTTGGATAAACTTAACAAGCCTTATTCATTTAAGAGGAGGTAATGGAAGATCTTTAAGAATCTCTTAAAGAAGCTTTTAGCTACTCAAACCTAGGAGACAGAGGAAGTGGGCAAAAGCCATGATCCTAACTTTTACCCCTAATATAGGTCATGTTTTGGATTGCTTCACATTTAAGGAGATAGCTCATAACTTCAAGGATCTATAGTCATCCAGAAGGAATACCTTGTGGAACAACAATTCCATTAGGTAATCCTTGGGGATACTTGTGATCAATCTAAACCAAAGAAGGTTGGGATATCTCTCTTTATCCAAAACTCTAAGAAAATTATATTAGATCAAACTTTCCTTCGGTGCTGAGCTCAAACCTCCATCAAGGAAGGTTTGAAAGTTGCCAACTTAGGGAAAGGGGAGCTTAGTAGTAGCAATTGACTGGGATAGCCTAGTAGCCTCAGCATCGAGTCCCATTTATTGACATATCACTAGCTCTTCTTCTAGTAGACATCTTGTATTGGTGATAGGCATCAAATCCCTCACCCCTCTTACTTTACTTTTATTTTTTTGTATACCTCTATCAAATCCAAGAAATTGAAGAATAAAGCTATTGAATTATATTTGTGTCACTGGGTTTGCTGAATCTATTCCTAATGATATCTCTTCAAGTCCAACAATAACTATAAATTATGATCTTCCTCTTTTAGATTGAATCGATTTTCTCTGAATACTAGTTCCTCTTGAGATAGACTTGGAATCATCCATTCAGGTCCCATAGCTGTAGGTGAGCGATGTGCAGTAGATCCTTTTATAATGCCAGATCAGAAGTCACCTCAGTGGCAGGTTCTACCTCCTAGGGTAGCACCTCAATAGACAAGTCATTGGTTTAGAGCCCTCACATGATGCTCCATATGCTTATGAATAGCCCAAGGTGGACTACAATCTCTCTCACAGAAAGTTGCCATCTAAGCATATATGATGCCTTTATCTTATCCAAGAGATGAGGGAATCATTAATCAAGGCTCTCTCCTTGATCGAGATGCTTAGCTCATGATCGCTATTGGTGAGGAGGCACATTATTCTAGAAGCTCAGGGATCACTTTCATAGATGAAGACTTCTTAGGGGGCACATCTCCCATTATTGACATGGGGACTGCTTGAGTTCTGGATCAGTGCATCGAGAACATGAGTCTAAAGACCCTTTCTTATTTGAGGATGACATCTCCACACTCAAGAGATAGATGATGTTGAGAGATTCAATGAACAAGGGCGCTTTGGGTTCCATAGTGTTACCTTTGGAGATAGGTGATTGGAAGAATGAAGCCAAGTTTTATATCATTGATTCAAATACTTCATTCATCACTTTGCTTGATAGGCCTTGGATATATCAAAATAAGATGATTCCATTCTCCCTCCATCAATACATCAAGTTTAGGAAGGATGGGATTGAGTACTATGTCAAAGGAGATGAAAAGTCATTTTTAGTTAGAGAGGTTGAGATATATGAGGGACCACTATCTTTCTCAAAACACCCTTTTCTTGAACTTGGACAAAATTCAAATTCAAAGAAAAGAAAATGAAGAAAAGAAAAGCAAAAGAAAAGAAAAGAAGAATGAAAATCCAAGTGACAAGAAAGGAATTGAAGAAGAAATAGATCATATCATTCCACCCATTCATTCCATCATATGGACATGGGTAGGATGACTCAACCTCCAGCGAGAGTAGAAATAAAGTTCTAGAGGTGGAAGACCCCAGTTGGCAATCAGCAGGGGTTATGTTCATAAAATCTTACCTACTATTCACATTGAAACTTGAATCGAGGATAGTCATTGTGATTAGCCCAACCCATCTCAATAGGTTTCATTGGAGGTGATGCTCGAGCCAGACAATAATGAAGATTTGGCTTCTAGATAAAGCAAAGTATTCGAATCAAATGTATGTGGAACTATTAAAGCTAGAACCTTAGCTCACTTTCACTCAAAAGTTGAAGGTTTAGTAGTTAAGGATGCCTAAGTCTTTGTTGATATGAAACCAAAGAGATTCTTTTTTGGGATCATCCTCAAGTCTTGAAGTTGATGTAGAACTTGAGAAGAATTCATAATTAATAGAATTACCTTTTGATTGGTACACACCTATTAATCTTATAAAGAAGGGTTTGATTCCTTACTCATGTCTTTTCAGTCATACTGAAAAAAACATATGGTGGATGCATCAAGATCAGACTAATTTGACGATTGGGTCCAATGATGATGATGATTCTTGTTTAGTCATCAAACCATAAAAGTCTAATAGGTTCTTTTCACCAAACCAACGGGATGTGTGTTTAAAAATATTAAATGATTGGATGATCTCCAAATCAAAGATGCAATTTGAAGTGATCCATTCAATAATTTACAAGCTTAAAAAAATCAACCTCGGATGAAAATCCACGCTTACATGTTTTATTCTTTGAATGAAAACTAATGATTGGTTAGTTTAAGGACTTCTTTGCATGGAGTTATGAAGAGATGCAGTTATCTCGACATCATTACAAACTAGCATAGATAACTAGCTAACCATATCAAAGCTCCTAGATGCATGCGATTAGAAATTGACAATAGGTCATTTTAAGTCAAGATGGATGATGGTTTCATCGAGGAAGAAAAATACCACGTTGTAATGTCATCCCGGTTAAGAAGAAGAATGGCCAAATTCACATTTCAGGACTTAAATAAGTCATGTCTTAAGGATGAATTTCTATTCCTATTCCAAAATTAATGGTGAATATCACCTCACCTCATGCAATATTCTCCTTCATGGATGAGTCATCTGGCTATAACCAAATCAAGTTGGCCCTCAAAATTGAAAGAAATACTGCTTTTGAACCCGTCAATTTATTTTATAAGGTCATGCCGGTCTTAAAAATCTTTGTTGCTATATCATATAACTAGGAACTTTAATGAACTCATCTATCATCAAGTTGAGTGCCTAGCTTTGATCTTTGCCTCCCAAAAGCTACAACACTATATGCTTTCTCATAAGGTGAACTTGATTTTCAGAATCAATCTACTGTAGTATCTCATGCACAGCCAACGCCATTCGAATATTTGGCATGATTGCCATGATCCTCTCATAGTTTGATATCTCATTTGTACCCCTCCGTGCGGTAAAAGGACAAGCACCAGCAGATTTCTTAGCAGAACACCCACTTTCTGCTGATTCTCTACTTAGTAATGATCTCTCTAATGAACAAATCATGAACTTAGGGGAGGTTGACAACCGTTGATGGGTGATGTATTTTGATGGTACAACTTCTTTTCATAAAGGGGAAGCACCACGATCTACTCTTCCAAGAATATAAGGGTAGGAATAGTTCTCCTAGCTATAGATCATGATGTGATGAGATTCTCATACTATCTTTCCAATCCACCAACATGAAGCTATGAGGCTTTGACGGTATGGAGTTAGCATCATAGTATGTATCGAGCATCAATATCTTTTATTCTCGTTGGTCATCAATCAGAGGGTCCTAGGTTTCTCAAACCCAGCTTCATCATTACCACGAGCATACCATGAAATGGGCCAAATCCACAGTCACCATCTAAGGTTCCCCGGCGAGAGAACATAGTAGCAAATGCTTGCCAAAGAAAAAGAATGGCATGTCAAAAATGAGTCCATTCCAATAAGGGTCAAAATAGATAAGTCCTATCCCTTATTGATAAACTCAGAGAGACTTTCTCTTGAAGGGAGGTTGTCATTGGTATAAGGAGGAGCTGGATTAGAGGCAACTATCCATAGACTATTTGAACACAGCAAACTACCTCGAGAAAAGTCACAAGCATCGTGAAATAGGCTCTCTCTATGCTCTCATTGATGGCATTTAAACGATCATTTGATCAAATGTGGTTTCATTATTTAGATAAGCAAACTGTGCATTATAGCGAGGTACATTTTTGTACATGTACATCAATCATCAAAGATGAAGATGAAGATCAGAGACTAGAATACCACTAGCCTTCGATGATTACAGATTGTATAGATGTAGCTAGGAGATTCCATCAGTGTCAGGTACACGGTGTGGTCTTACAATAACCACCCAATATTCTACACCTTACATTGGTCTCATGGCCATTTAAGTGTTGGGGTACCGACATTATGGGTTCGATCGATCCTCCTTCCTCCAAGGGTCATCGGTTCATCTTTAGTCACCAAGTGGAGGAGGCAATCCCACTCAGAGTCACCTCATGTGCTTCAATTTTTTAGGAACCATATCATATATAGGTTGGTGCCTCGATGAATTATATCTCAGATGGTAGTGCATTCAAAAGCACCAATACGGCTTCTCTAGAAGACACGGTATAGATTAGATACTCCACCATCTACTACCCAGAGCAAATGGCTTAGCGAAGCATTCAATAAAACTCTCATCCAAATACTAAAGAAGACTCTTGATGATAATGGTGGTAGAATGGTTGAAGCCTTGTGCCTACACCACATCAGAACTCCAACTCAATCCCCATTTTTCTTAGTGTATGATGTGCATCTTCTACCTTTAGAAGTTCAACTCATCACTAAGGATAGCATTGGGTAAAGATCACTACAAATGCAAAGTTACGGTTAGAAGAGCTCAAGGTTTGGAGGAGGCTCTGGGCATGCCAAAACCTCGAGTTCGGCAAAATGATTCAAGCTCACAACTGGTCCACCCAGGTCTTTCCAAGTAGGAGAACTTGTGTTAGTTCTAAGGAGACCAATTATTGCCCTTCAAAAGATGGGAGGCAAGTTTGAACCCACTTGGGATAGCCCTTATGTCATAGAGAAGGTCTACCAAGGAGGATCTTATCAACTCATTGATTGTAAAGGAGAACACCTGATGCTTCCAATTAATGGGCTCTATTTAAAGAAATATTATCCATAAGTCATGGTTGAAGACAATTATCAACAAAAGAACCAAAATTTGATTCCATTTCATCAAAATCTTTTCTTTTTTCAAAGTGTTGTTTGCTTATCTTGTGAATCTGCCATGACGTATTTAGGGTAGGTATAAGAGTCCCCAAGCAGCATCATATCCCTCTTCCATAATGCAAACACAATCCCCCGATGGTATTATAATAGGTGTGAGAGAATCCAAGAGGCATCCTAGTTCGATTAGTAAAACTAAGTTAGGTATGAGAGAACCAGAGCAACATCCTTTCTTGATTGGAATCCCAACTGCCATCCATGGCACCACTTCATCAAAATTCCCCAAGCATGTTTAGGTAAGTGTTAGAGTACCCAAGTGGCATCCTATTCCCTTTAACACAAACACAAAAATAAACACATATCTTTGTCTGGCTATTTTGATGTGAGGCAAAGTGGCACTCACTCATTAGTTTGCTGAATTGGGTCTACATTCTACCTCATGGTATATGTCACCCCAATGGTCATATTTGGAAGATGAGGTCCCAGGTGCTTTCTTCCTAAGTATTACCAACTAATGGCGCACTTGTTGGTAGCTTCCATTACTAGTAAAATTTTACCTCGTGTTGATTTTGTTAGATTTTTTTTTGAACTAATTATCATGATCTAACTAGGTTGAGTATATTTGAGGTTTAGGATAAGAACTCCCAGAGGCTACTTTCCTCTTGATTACATTTGAGTTGATATAAGCCCTCTAGTGGCATTCACTCAGTAGTTGCCCTAGGTCATATAGCACATGTCGATAAGATAGACTATCCGTATCGGCTTTAAGAGGATGTGAGTCCCAGCTTTCTTCCAGGTTAATTATTGCAAATCAATGGGCACCTTAGGTTGGTTGATGTTGCTATCTTGATAGCGACTCAGTGGATACACTCTTGGTAGATGTGAGTCCCCCTACTTTCTTCTTGGGTTGGCCATCGAATACCTATTTGATATATGGCTAGCCATGTCATCTTCTCTAGGGTTTTGGATCAAGCCTTTAGTGGCCTCTCTCCCTATGGGTATTCAATTTGGATTACATCCTTTGCGACCCCATTTAGACATTACCTGGGTTACTCTTGGATTGGATAGCCCCCTTTTCTTAGTGGCCCCTCTCCTTCTCAGTTTGATCTCTTGTAAACTAACAGGGTCCATGATAAACAAAATAACAAATAAATAAATTATTTTGCTTGTGGATTAGGAATTTAATCCCCAAAGTGCCCCTATTCCCAAACAGGCATCCTATCTTTAAGACAGTGTCAGTAAAACTCCCTATAAGAATTGCCTGACTACCTGACTTAAGATAAATCCCCGGGTCGATACTCACTTCGTAGTCGCCCTTAGGTCAAGTTTAATCTTTCTTGCCACAAGCAGGTTCCCCTAACAGTCATTCTGCTTTGGAAGATGTAAGATTATGATGCATTCTTTCTAGCATGACTGTCACAAACTAACGGATAGCTCTAAGTCGGGTTTGATTTATTGCCCAAAGCAATCGATCATACCGGTGGTCTTTTGTAGTGGAAGATGTGAGTCCCTGAGCTTTCTTCCCTTGAATTGAGCATTACAAACCAAAAGCCACTCCTTTGGTCGGATAGTTCTCCCATCGGCCGGGAAGATACTCCCTTTAGTTCAGTAAATTTGAGATAGGTCTAGGCTGATATATGCTTCTTCTTAATGTGATCCATCACAAACCAATGGAATCCATCAAAACAAATTAAAAAATTAAATTAATTTTTGACTATCTTTGAGCTGATCTAAGTCCCCAGCGGCATTCACTCAATAGTCAACCCTAGGTCGAGTTTGATCTATTACCTTGTCGACCGATCACCCTAGTGATTCTATATTTTAGAAGATGTGAGTCCCTGCACTCTCTTCCTAATTTGACCATTGCACACTGAAAGGCATCCCTTTGGTTGGCTAGTCCTGCTATGTGTTTAGTAGACTACCCCATATGGACTGGTAAATCTGAGTTAGGTCTAAGCCTCCATGGCTCCTACTTAGTACGATCCATCGCAAACTAACAGGATCCATCTCAAGATCCAAAATCTAAAAATCTAAAACAAAATCAACTTTCCTCCCTCAGTAGAGTGAAACAAACATAACAAAACAACCAATCAATCTAAATCAAAATCTTTTGCTTCTCCTCAAGTGAGATGCAAACCTTTCTAGCTCCCCAGCAGATCCAAAATTCTAATCCCTCAGCAGATTTCATAACCTTTCCTCTCTTGTGGATGACTTGAACTTCCCTACCCAGTGGAAAGTTCACATTTCTATCCTCGATGGAGTCGAAACAAACACAAATAAACAAATTAAGTCAAATTGGTTTTCTCCCTAGTGAGAATCAAATCAAACCTCTCATCCCCTTGTGGATGATTTGAACCTCGTTCCCTCTCTTATGTCCTTGACATAAGTAGAGTCACATTGCACTAAGCTCTGGATTCATTATACACTTTGGTTTAGGAGTAGACCATTTCTATTAGTGCTTATGATTTAGGTGTTGATGTTTTGATCATTTCGTATGGTGTTTCTTGCCACACCTATTGGGCCCTTGTTGACCTCATTTTTAGAATGAGCTCTCAACCCCTCCATCTTAAGCATGAGACTTCTCTTAGAATTTAAGAGTTCCTTAGTCTTAAGACACATCTAGTGATTAGGTGGACACTCAACCTAGCCCTAGAGACTTAGAAGAGTTAGCCATAAGAATAGGTTATGCCTTAGGGGTGTTAGGAAAATTTTTACCCTATAGCTTGAAACATTCCTCACTTCCTTCCTTCAAGTCAAACTCCAAATCAAATCAACATCAAAGATTAAATCAATTCCAACTTAAATTATTTTCTCTAAATCCAACTCAATTCCACATGATTGAAACCCATGATTGAAACTAATGATTGAGGCTCATGATTGAAATTCCAAGTTCAAAATATTTCTAAGTCCTTTGATTCCTCTCATGGACTTAGCTAAATCAAATCAATTCAAATTCAAGAAATTTTCTCACAACCATTTAAATTCTCATTTATATTCACATATATAAATGAAATATCAAATCAATCAAAATCAAATTAAAAAATCTTTCCTAAGCATCTTGATTTTCTTAGACTTTAAATCAACTCCAAATCAATTCAAATTCAAGAATTTTCTCATAACCCATATATATTCTCATTTATATTCACATATAAATGAAATATAAATTCAAATATCCTAAATCCAAAACTGAAATCCAAATTCAAACCAAATTCATAAGCCTTTTAAGTCAATCTTGAACTTAGCCTCAAATCAAATCAAATTAATTTTTTCTTTATTCAATCAATCCTTCAATCATGAATCCAAATATAAATACAAACTTCAACCATTAAACCAAAACTAAATTAAAAAAAAAACAAATCAAATTCAATCAAAATTCCTAAGCCTTCAAATTCTTGAACTTAGCAATCAAATTCAAATCAACCTTGATTTTCTTCATGATTCAATCAATCATTTGAATCAAATATAAACACAAACTTCAATCATCAAACAAAACTAAATTCAAAATCAAACCCAAGTCAAACTCATGCCTTTGAACTTGAAATTGTCAAATGAATCAAAACCCATTTGACTCCAAATCATTGCATATGGATTTATATTTCAATCATAAGTCCATATGTGAGTTCAACCAAACTTGATTCAAGCCTTGGCCTCAATTGACCTCACTTGACTCAAAGTAACTTAAAGAACCCCTTTTGAGCCAAATTCTAATCCTACTCAAATTGGATGGAATTAAGATCGCCTAAGCCTTACATTGTGAGCAACAATCATCATAAGATGATCAATCACCCAAATTGGGTCAAACTAAGTCAAATAGGGTAGACCAAGTCAACACATAGCCAAAATGAAATCAAAACTAGCCAAAATCCATCATATGCCAAATTGATTGAAACCATTAATCAAAACTCATTTAGGATCAATGTTTAAACTTGACCAAGTCATCATTTGAGCCTAACCTTAGACTTGATTTATCCAACTTGACCTAAAAAATCAAAATGTGTCAAAACTTGATCTAAGCCAAATTGATTGAAACCAATGGGTCAAGTTCATTCCAAAATGATTGTTGAACTTGACCAAAGCCTCAATTGGCCAACTAGACCTAACCCCAGCCCAATTGACCACCATGAACACTTGAACTAAAAGGTTTAAGCCAAATCAAATATAAACCAAATTGATTAGAAATACAGATACCAAACCATTTCAAATGACTAACCAAACACAAATAAACCCATGAACTAACCTAAATAGGTCAAATGAGTCAAATTGGTCAACTTGACCCATTTAACCTAAATGAAATAAAATGAACCAAATTCAAATATTAATCAAATTGAACCAAGCCAATGATGCCAACATATTTCAAATGGTCATATGACCCTTGACCCACAATTTGACCAATTGTCAACTTGACCCTTGACCCATTTTGACCTAAATGGGTCAATATGAGCCAAATCATATCAAATCAACTCCAAATTAATTGAAACTTGGCCCAACCCATTTTTCAATCATACTAAACATAGTCAAATTGAAATCCAAGCCAAATGGCCATTTTACCCCTAGGTTAAAGGGTAAATTTTGTCCAAATTCACTTAGAATTTAGTCAAATCCTCTCCATGACCACTTGGCACCCTCTTAGTGGACCACATGGACACTAATGAGTGTGGTGCACCTAACCCATTGGGTTTGGGTCAGCCAACCCAAGGTCAAAACCACCCCAAAATAAGCACATGGGGATCATTCCTCCTCTCATTTTCCACATGCACTTCTCCACTCCTCAGCCAAACCATGTGAAAACCCTAAATAGCCTAACAACCCATTTCATGAAATCAATTTATCAAAAATTTCATCTCAAAGCTCGACCATCTGATTGCTCTAGGGGTAGATATACTCCCCCTAATTTCATTTGAATTCAACACTCTCCAATTCAATTGGGCTAAGGGAAATCAGAGGAATCATTTCCAAGTCTCCCCAAGATTCTTAGAGTGAGTTTGAAATTCCCATTTCTCAGTTTTCTTAGACTAAAAATAGGGGAGCTCCCTCACTAATCCATCTCACTCAATACTCCAAACTAAACCAATTCACTTTGCAAGCTTCATCAAGGAACTCAATTTAATTCACCCAAGCCTTCACATAAGTTCTCCAAGCAAGGGAGTAGTGTTCTGATCAAGATTTAGCCCACTTGAAGGTGAACTTAGCCTATAGGAAGATCCATCTAATTTTAATACCTTAAACTACAACAAGGCTCCATCTCCACTAGATGAAGCTACTTCAAGGGAATCGAGCACCGATGATAGCCTCCGGTAAGGTATGTCATTAAATCAAGCATAATTTTATCTCCTCTTGATCCTTTGTGAAGTGAAGTCTTAGCCCATGAGGATCTATCCATTGGATGTGTTCCCTTTTACTCTTAGATGGTGTGGGTTGAATTTTGTTTCAATCTGAGCTCAATCATGCTCGGATCTTCCCCTAGAAGATGGACGGTGGCCATCTCCCACAAGGAAGATCAGGGATGGATCATAGGATGTCCATCCACATATTTTGGATGGATGGCCATGATCAAGACACGTAGATCCATCATTTTAACCCATAAGAACTTGATCTCATCGATCCTTGATGGGGATGGGAGAAAGTGTGTCATGCCACCGCTAATGCGATGCTATGATGTGACAACTTAAGTGGCCTCTCCTATCATGCCACGTAAAAAGCGCACGATGCGTCAGCCTCCACGTGACGCCGCCAAGATTAACCACTTAATTAGGCTATTTAATTAAGGAAAATCATGGAAACTTTAAATATTCATATCTAAGTGTAAAAAATCAAAAATATGAAATAAATTGAAATATAATTGAATGTAGAATATTACAATATTTAATTTTGATAGATTTTGAATAGTGTTATTTTTTTAGTTTTATTAGAATATTATTAGGCTAATTACCACGATTATTCCATTAATTAATCTCAAACTTCTCATGTGTGTTTAGTGGGATGACTTCTGCCTCCCTTAATTTTCTTGTAATTTATTAATGGATTAATTAGGATAATTACTAGATTCATTCTTAATTACTCTCCTATTACAATTAAGCCTATTTAAGTGTGTAATTAGTGGTTTAATCCCTTGATTTAGTTAATTAAAGTTTGTTAAATCAATAAGAGGCTTAGGGAACAATTTTGGGATATTTTTGTTAAGTTATTCCTTAAATGCCCTCTTTCTTCCTTAATCCAAATTTAATTAAGGATTAATCCACTAGTTACCTACCTAATTAATTTAATAAAATTCTAAAACCTTCCAAAACTTAACTAATTCAACTTATGTAGGTGTTTAGGTGTTCAATAACCTAAGTACATTAAGGAAATCAAAATCCAACTCACATGTGTGGGAAGAGTCATGAAATTACTTAAATTAATGAGCCAATTGCATTCGGCCCCTTTCTTTCTTAGGTGCATTGCTAATTTAAATTTCTTGTGTAATTTTATATCATCCATTGGCTCATAATTATTTGGTTAAGTATGCTAAGGTGTTGTAGGTAAAGGGTAATTAACACACTTAATTCAACCTTAACCTAAACAAAGTATAAAAAATGACCTAATGACCCTAAGAAAAAACTAAATTAACTTACATATGGGGGAAATGGGTTAGGGCTAGCAAACATTCTTTCACATTTCCTAAATCAAACATGAAGAAAATTCAAAACAAAAATCACATTAAACAAACTTTGATTCACTTTGAACATTCTTATTTCATCAGATTTTCTTTAGGAATTAATTAGTGTGAATGAATTTACATTGCTTTCATCACTTTATTTCTTTCTTAGCATGTTAAATGTGTATGTCATATGAAAATCATGCATCCATCCCTTTTAAAATTCAAATTAAAAATGGAATGTTTTCTTTATGTCAAATTGCATGGGTTGGCTAAAGTAAATATATGAATGGCTATTATCACTATTAAATCTCAAATTCTTTTGAAAACTTATAAATCAAATATCAAGATTGAACGGTATGCTACTTATACTTTATTTATAAGTTTGCATGTGAATATAAAAATGTGTCTTATGTTTGCTTCCTTTCTTTTCACTTAACATGGATTTGAATAAGAGTTGCAAAGTGTATAGTTCTTTTAAAAGAATATAACACTTGCTTACAATCTACTCTTATCCTCTTCCATGTTATACTTAAGAAGGATCTTTACATTTATACACATAAATTGCATAAAGAAACTAAAAAATTAAATAAACATAAACTTTGCATCTTTCTTTTTTTTCCATTTATCTCATGCATGATGTATTTAAAAGTGGTATATTAATCTGCAGGTTTTTAAGGCTTTAAGTAAGTAGGACTTGTACCATACACCCCTGGTGCTAAGAATGGCAATGTACTCACTTATTCCTTTCATACATACACATGTGCATATAAATAAAGGATAAAAGAATAACCCTTTTTCTACTTAATGAAAATCATGCATCATAAAGCATTCAAAATTTCTTAAGTAATATTTCTTAGCATTCATCATAAAGTGTGCTAAACATTTTTATTTGTATGTATAGATATGTGTAAGATTCATTCATATGCATGTTATACATGTTGGGAAAGAAACAAAATGGTGTATGTTTTATAATATTATTTCACTTTACTAAATCTTAAAATGCCTTTCCTTTTTGAATAGGTTTGTTTAGAGTTAATCTAAACTTAGGATTAATTAAAACACAAAATAAAACATTCACTAAACAAAATCAAATATGAATCTACTTTAGAAATTACTTATGGTATGGAAGAGAAGTTTTCTTCTCTTTTCCCTCTCTTTACAACATAGTAATTAATTGTAGGATTCACCTAAACCAAATCAAAAATAAAAATAAAATTAACCCCAAAGCAACTAAACAACTTAAATTGAAACCATCCTCTAAGTTGAATATTTTCATACTTAGGGAATCTAAACCTTAAAGCCATAGCTATAAGTACCACACAAACTTTTCAAAGCACACACATTAGGCTAGGTCACCACTTCTAGCTTTAGGTTAGGGCGGTGCATGGTTTGATGTTTTCTTTTATTTTATGATATTTTGTTTTAGTCTGGGTGTTAGGGTGTATGTGTGTAGACTGAATGGTAGGATGTTTTAGTCTAAATCATTATCTTCTATAGGGAATTGTGCTTAAGGGGCGCTGTAATAAATAAAAATATAAATACTTTTATTGTGCAGATGATTATACCCCTAAGCATAATCCAATAGGCCAGCTGGACTTGGTTATCCATGTGTGTGGTGCTAAGTCCAATATACATGCTTGGGATTTGTATAGTTTCTTCAGCTAATATCTATTTTGTAGGTGTTATTTAAATTTACTTTTCCTTTTCAAGTACTTTTATAATTAGTATTTTGGAATGATTATTATGGGGGATTAGGATGAGCATTGGTCATAAGATTTCATCTTATGTACCATGTGAATAGAGCAACTATTCCAACCATCAGAAGGAATCAAAAGAAGAAAGAAGAAAGAAGAAGAAAGAAAGAAAGAAGAAAAGAATAAATAAAGACCCCCCATAACATGAATTTCTTGCATAATTAATTCATTTGTAATCCGGGTTGTATAAGGGTAGAGCTTGGCTACCCAATTTGTTTTCAAGTTTGCATGGTGGAGCCTGACCACAAATGGCCTTTTATTCTTTTGCGTTAGCATTATAAAATGTTTGATGTTTTGTTTATCTTGTGCATTAAAAATGGCATATTTTTCTAGTTTCTTCCTTGCTTGATGTATAACTTGGATGATAATTAGGCTCTCAAGGAAAAATAAATCTTTTACCAAATTAAATAACTTAAAATTAAAAATAAATAACTCATAACCTCAACTAAAGCTTAGGCTAAAAATCAAGATAAAAAGAATTAGTAATCCCTTAGCTAGATGTGTACTTTCTTCTCTAACATCATGCATAAAAGCATATTGTCTCACTCTTGATTAGAGGGCTTCCACCTTTGCCAGAGAATTTGGCTTGACTTGTAAGAGCCATGGTGGAAACGCACCTCTTTATCTTGCTGATTTTGGCCCATAATCTAAATTCCCATGCATTAGGCATATAAATCCTAAAGCCTATGTCAAATTGATTGTCCAAAATAAAAATAAAATGTAATAAAATTTGTATTAGATTTAAGTCATTAAAGCATGCCATACATGATCTAGTCTCTTAGGGAGTGTGTTTAAGGACTTAGTCTCTTTCTAAACAAATGACTACCTAACTATCTTGCATAAATATATGACTTGCCTACATATTTTAAAATTATATGAGGAGTTAGTTGGTGGCCACCCCCAAGTGGTTGTAAGTCCAATAGTCGAGTGGTTTACCCTCTCTTGTAAAGGTAAATTAAATACTCATTTTCATCTTATATGTAGGTCATGCTTTTGGCCCTCACCAAAGCTCCCTATATTTAAGTTCTGAGGTTTCTTCTCCCTTTTGCGGGCTATAAGCATAAATCTTCACTTATTAGGCATTTTCATGATCTTGTGTCATGGAATCATAAGCCCTAGTATTCTAATAAAATTTAACTCAAACACATTAATTCAATTTCAAAAATATAAATCCCAAACATAGGGTAGTTTGGGGTGCTTACTAGGCTTCCTATTATTTTAAGCATCCCCTACTTATTTTCATTTTGCTTCGATAAGAAATCCCTCTTCTTGATCGATCACACTTGGCTTTCCAAAAATAAACCAATTGATTAATAGTCCTACCTTTTTGAAATCTTTAGAGACAATGATCATTTACCTTAATCAAGAGTATTCCTAAGAAATCATATTCCTTGGGATATAATTAACTATAGGGCTTGCTCCTGTTGGGAACTTAACGAACATGATTTAAAATAAACCTGCTTTTCTTTTCCATGTAAAGTAGGGGAAGAATCTCTGGTATATTCTGAAGACCCATAGTCCTTAAGAGTTATTATTGAGGTGATTAGGTCCATTGTGGGGTGGTGACCTCTGTCTTTCGAGGTAGTACACCTCTCCTCAATGTCGTACTCGATCACCCTAATAAGAACATCTGCATATCTGCATAGCATCCTGGCAAGACGTATTTTTATATATTTCTATTTTCATTTGTCCTTCTTTTCTGAAAGGGAAGGGGGTAGATGAAGGCAGAGATATGTATAAAAATATTTTCACCACAATATACAAATGACTATAAGAATGGAAAACCATGTAAAAGTTGTATCTTTCTTAATTGAATTTATTTATACATTTGAGTTAAAGTTCTATCCAAATGGTAATATATAAATATGTAAGGATGAAGTCAAATAAGCGTTGTATCTTTTTAAATAGACTATACACTTATGAATGTTCAAACTTATGCAAATCTATATGTGAATTAGAGAAAGAGAACTCCACAACATATGTTTAAACTAGAACACATGCAAGCTTACATATACTTATGACTAATATCACTCCAAATATTGTAATTTATTTATAAACTTTTGAAAATAATTTTTGATTTAATAGTGATAATAGTCACACATATTGTAAATTAAGTTCAACACATGCAAACTCAAAATAAGAAAATTTCATTTGAGTTTAAACATTTTGAAAGCATGAATGCATGGAACCACATGACACACTTCATCTAACATGATTGGAAAGGAATAATAAGACATAAAACTAGGGGTGTGTTCGAGTGATTTGAGCCGAAAGCCGTCAAATCGGCTCGAAAATGGTAATTGCTCGAATCTCGTGGCTCAGTTTGAAGTTCGAGCCGAGTCGGATCGAATCAAGCTTCGAGCTCGATCCATCGGAAACGAGCCGCTCGAAATCCATCGGCGGTTCAATCCAAACGAACGCTCGAAACTGCCGTCGTTCGCTCGAAAAATGCGCTCGTTCGTTAGAATTAATCTTGCCCGTCGAATTAATCGGACGGCGATCTATTTTCGGGCTCGCTCGGGCGCGCGAGCCCTTCGTTCCGATCCTTCATGAGCAGCCGCGAACCGGTTCGTGCTCGAAATAAATTCGAGCCACATTTTTGGCTCGAAAATCGGCTCGTTTGCTTCGAGCCGATCTCGATTCGAGCCCAAATTCGAGTCGACTTTTGAGCGAGCCACGATCTTCGAGCTAATTTCTCAGCCCTACATAAAACACATATTTCATTCAATCAAAATAATTTCTAAGGATAATCATATCAAATACAATCATTTAAAATAAACCAAAGTTTATTATTAAGTTAGTTTTGGATGTTTGATTTGATTTAAAGAAGAGAGGAGATTCAATCATTTGCTGCTCCTAAATCATTCCCATGTTTGTTGATTAATTTGGTTTAATGAAGAGATAAGTAGGTTGATTTTATGGATTAATTAAGTTGTGATATGAACTAAATCAATTAATTAAGCCATACATATGTTACCTTAAAGTAATTAACCAATTAATTATGATCCAACATGATTTGCTCTTGAATTAGAATTTAAATTAGCAATGACCCTAAGAAATCAAAGGCCTAATGCAATTGGCTCATAATTACTGGTTAATTAGATTAAAGAACTTGATTAAGTACTCTTATGTATTCCCCACGCATGTAGGTTAGCCATAATTTTCTTAAATAGCTTTAAGTTATTAAAAAACTAAAGATCTACCCAAGAAACTTAATTAGATGAATTCTTGAATGATTATGATTTTAATTAGATTTATTAAGCCATTTTAATTAATGAATTAAACCATTAATCTCAAACTAATTAATTTCCATTCAAATGAAATGAACTTAGAGTAAAAGATTAAGAAAGAGGTCCCAATCTCATTCCGTATGCTCATTCACTATTATCCAATAATTAGCAAGTTTAATTAATGATTTTCTTACTATTTAGCATATTAATTAATCACCTAATTAATTAAGAAAGTAATTAAGGCTAAGATAACCAATTTCCCTAATTAACCAAGCAATAAATCCCAAGAAATTTATGGGAGGCATGGGTCATCCCATTAATCAACCTCAGAAAGTTTGAAATTAATTATTTGAGTAATTAGGGAGTAATTAAGCTAGTTAAATTTTTAGTTCAACTTAAATTAAGGCTTAATTACTATTCATAATCAGATCGAAATCTTTTTATTAAATTATCCTCTGAAATACCTTTAAAATAAATATTTATTTGCATTTTAATGATTTTTCTATGATTTTTTATACTTTTTAAAATTTCAGTTGATTTAAGTGGTTTTTCATGATTTTTATAAAGTCCATTAATTTATTTTTACTATTTTAACTTTAGAATGCAATATCTTCTAATCTAGGAGTCCTTTTGACTTGAAATTTTTATGTTGGCTGCATTTTAACTTCAATTTCAATCTTTGAAAATTTCAAATCAATCTGATGTCCATTTTTGGTTTAATTATTAAAATTTAATTTTCACTAAAACATAAATTAAGCTCAAACTATTTAGTAAAATTTGGGAATTTTAGGTTTGTTGGATTCTTCTTGGAAATACAAATCCAGCGAGCCCTTGTTTATAATTTTTAGTTAAGTATTTTATTTTTTATGAATTTTTGAGATTTTAGATGATTTAAATAATTTTTAAAATAAAAAATAGGAGATTTTCCCACTAAAACTAGTCGCACCAATGGGGCACGTGGTGGGGCACCACATTAGACCATGTGATTCGCGATGGTACCACGCTGTCGCCTTATTGGTCGCACCTGTCACGTTAACAAATGAGTGGGAACATGCACGGGAAGGATGATGGACGGCCCGCATCGAGTGATCCGTGCGATCGGTCGATCAGAACTACGAGATCCATGTGATCCGCCTCTCCCCGAATGAGAACATGCCGGTGAATGATGCAAAGCGGAAGGACGAAACACTAGTTTTTTCATGATTTTCAGTAAAATTTCATCCAAATAAGTTCAATTTCGTATCGATTTTCACTAAAAAATCTTTTGAATCATATATGGATTATATAAAATAAAAAAATGCAAGGTTTATCTAAGAGAAATTCTTAAGATCATGCAAAAACTATCACAAATAATAGATCCTACGATCGGCTAAAGTTTGGCAAAATTACCTCGCCAGGGATGGTTTTCAACGGTTGTGAAGATCCGAGCGAGCTCCTGGGTGTGAGAAGGAGCTTTGGAATACGTTTGAACATTTTCCTCCCTTTGGAACACCATCTTCACCAATGGTCACTACTTTCTCATCAGAAAAGCTTCAGTTTGATGTTTTATGGCTCAAATCGAGTTGGGGAAGGTTGCTCCTTATTTAGGGAAGCTCCTGGAAGGTGTGTGTGCTCAGAAATTATTGGAATGAGGCCTCTTTCTCTCCTTTCAAGGGGATGGCTGAAATATGTCATTAAGGGTGATGGGGAGGTGGTTGTGATGGTGATGGCTTGATTTAGGACTTTGGATTTAGCTCCAAAGTCTTCTTTTTCAGCAATAGAATCAGCTCCTTTGAATGCAATGGATGGAGAGGGGTGGCCTTTGCTCTCTTTGGGTAAGATCACATGTGGGATGTCATTTCCATGAGAGATTACCTTGGGTTTGGCCCTAATTAAGTTTGGACTAATTTTAGACTGATTCCAAGTGGGTTTGGGTTATGTTTGATCAGCTCCCAATGAGACATGGCTTGGTTTCAAGTGATTTGGCTCAATTTGGGTCACATGGGTCACATTGGTTCATGTTCAGTTAGGTTAACTAATTGGTCAAATTAGGTCAAACCAAGGCTTAGGTTAGGTTCAAATGATGATTTGAAGTGTTTTTTTATGATCAATTTGATTTAATTTGGCTTAGGATTGATTTTGGCTCATCTAGAATCAAATGGGTCAAATAGGTCAAATGGGCCAAGTTGACCTATTTGCCCAAAATTGGCCAAATTGGCTTGGGTTATGAGTTGATTCATGTTCAATTGGCTAAGTGAAGATGAATTTAATCTTTGTTTTGAATCAATTTGGATTTAATTTGAATTTAGGATAAATTGACCTTTTAGGTCAATTTGGGCTAAATAGCTCAATTGGGCCCAATTGATCAAATTGGGTTCAAATATGACTTTGGTCAAGTTCAATAATCAATTTAAAATGACCTCGAGCCATTGGTTGTAATCAATTTAGGTTAGATCATGATTTGACCTAATTTGGTCCTTTAAGCCAATTTGGGTGAACTTAGGTCAAATAGCTAATTGGGCTTGGTTTGGCTCAATTGATGGTCAAGTCATGTTTAAATATTGATTTTGAGTTGATTTGAATCATTGGTTTCAATTAATTTGATGTAGGATGGATTTTGGTTAGTTTTGGTTCATTTGGGCTAAAGGGTTGACTTAGTCAAGTCATCAGGTTGACTTGATTTGACCCAATTGATTGCAATTGATCATCCGGGTGATCAACAATCATGGTGGAAGGTTTTGGTGATTCAATCCAATTATATTGAAGTTGGCTAAATGGGTCCTTTAGGTCACTTTGGGTCAAGTGGACCTAAGTTGGTCAATTGGTTTGGTTTGGCTTAATTTAGTTTAAATTTATATGTGAGCCTAAGATTGAAATATAAATCCAACTATAATCAATTTGGAGTCCAATAGTTTTGGCTCAATTGAAAGTTTCAAGTCAAAAGGGCTAAGTTGGGCTTGACTTGGGTTTACTTAAATTCAATTTGATGATTGAAGATTTCATTTATATTCGGATAGATGATTGAAAGAATGATTGATTCAAGAGAAAATCCATTAGTTTTGATATGATTTGGATAGAATTTGGCTAAGTCCAAAGAATTAGTTCAAAGGGCTTAGATTGGGTTTTGATTTGATTTTGGATTTAATTTTGGTCACTTGAATTTAGATTTCATTTATATTTATGAATATAAATGAAGTAATGATTTATAAGAAAATGGAATGTTTGGATTAGTTTGAATAATTTGCTATGAAGGTAGGTCCATCTAGCTTAAAAATTTTTTGGTTTGATTTAGTTTTATTTCGCTTTGATCATTTGGATATAGATTTCGTTTATATTTGTGAATATAAATGAAGGAATAATTGATTTATAAAGAAATCAATTGAATTTGATTTGATTTAAAGGGGCTTTTGGCTAAGCTTATGAAGGTGGTTCATATGGCTTAGGAAGGGTGGATTTGAATTTGATTTAGAGTTTCAATCATTTAGAGTCAAATTTGGAATTAGATTTGGAATTTGAATTTGAATTTGAGGTTTGAGAATTGAATATGGGTTTGGTTTGAGAAGGTACATATGGATTGGGTTTAGGCTATAGGATAAGTGATTTCCTTAAGTCTGAGCATGGTCTAATCACATTAACCATTCTAAGTCTATTTAGTTAAGTGTTCACCCAATTACTAGAAGTGTCTTATGACAAGGAGCTCTAGTGTCTAAGAGTCTAAATCTAAGAAGAGGAGGTCGAGAGCTCACTCCAAAAGTGAGGTCAATAATGGGATTAGGATTTGCAAACTTCTTCTCAAATTTCTTAAATCAAATTAAACATCAAATTAAAAATGACATTAAAAAGCTTTGGTTTACATTAAATAATTTTATTTGATATGATTGTCCTTAGGAGTTAATTTGGTTACCTAACTACCTTAGTTTAACAATGGCATGTACTCCATTTGATTTCATTCTTATGTATTTCAATACTAGAATTTGGATTAGACTTCCATATGCATAAATATTTTAATCAAATAAAAATATAACCTTTGCATGGTTTTCCTTTTTTTTTATTTATGTATACATCCATATGTATTTTAGGAAAGCAAATATTTATCCTGGACATCCTAGGAATACAAGGCTTAGCCCCAAGGAGGTCATTTGATTAGCTCACTTCTCTGGTTAACAATGGCATGTACTAGCTTATGTCTCTTATACATGTGTGTGTATTTAATTATGGAATTAGAACCCACTTTATTTTATCAAAGATACATGCATCCATAATTGGCGAGGTGATTGAATTAATTAATCATGTGATTTGGAGCCCTCTCTCTTGTGTTCATGTATGCAAATTTACATATATTTTGAATGCAAATGGTATATAGTCTAGACTTCCTGGAAATATGCGGCTTTAAGTAGCCCCAAGGAGGTCATTTGATTACCTCACCTCCGTAGTTAATAATGACACGTACCTATTTAATTTCATCCCTATGTATTTTTGTATAAGAATTTAGAAAGAGCTTTAAATTAATATGATAAAATAATTAAATCAAATAGGAATATGCATGTCACATATGATGGAAAGGAATGATTTCACATATGTCAAGTGATATTAATTCAATCAAATTAATCTTAAGATGCAATTCATATTAAATAGAATTATTTAGAGTGAACCTAAACTTAGGATTAATTTAAAATTATAATAAGTCATTCACTTAAAAGAACTAAATCAAATTAACATGCTTTAGAATGACTTAAAGTAGGGATGAAAGAGAGTAATCCTCTCTTTATTCTCTTAATACTTAGTTGCCAAGTGTAATCAAATAAAAAACAAAAGAAAACTTTAAAAAATTCCAAATCTTAAACCACTTAAAGTGAAATCAACCTCTTATGATTAAATAGTCCTTTCATATTTAGAAAATCATAACCTTAATGCTTAGTTAGGATATACCACACAAGCCTTAACACACATATTAATACTAAGTCACCACTTCTAACTTTATGTTAGGACGGTGCATGGTATGATGTATATTTGGTTTTATGATGTATTATTTTAGACCAGATGTTAGGGTGTATATATTGTAGACTGGATGTTAGGCCGATATTAACCTAAATCATGCTTTTTGTAGGGGATTATGCTTAAGGCATGCTTAAAATAAATACAAATGCTCACTTTTGCAAGTTGCTTAAGCCACTAAGCATAATCCAAGTTAGGATATTACCCATGTGTGGTGCTAAGCTAAAATTATAAATACAATGCGATTGTATGCATGTTTAGCTAACACTTATGTGTGTGTAGTTAGATTTATTTTTCCTATTTTTAATATAATTTTTCAATAGGAGTTAGGATTAGTGCTATGGTGGATAAGAATGAGCTTGCTAGAAGGATTAGTCCTGGGGTGCCTTGATGCCTTGAAGCCTACCAAATCAAATGGAGAAATGAAGACATGAAGACATGAAGAATGAAGAAAAGAAGACCCCCGTAACATTTATTCATTTGTAAATTGTAATTATTCTTCTATATTCTGGGTTGTATAGGGGTAGAGCTTGGCTACCCATTTTCTCTTTTCGGGTTGTACGATGGTACAATCGACCCCTTATTCTTTTGATGTAGCTATAAAATGTTTGATGTTATGTTTAGCTTGTGAATTAGAAATTACATGCCTCTTCATTGTTTGTGTATGATCGGTGTTTATTGTATGGCCTAGATGCGATTAGGCTCTTAGAAAAAATAAATCTTTTACCCAACTACAACTCAAAACTAAAGTTTTAAATAACTCATAACCCAACAATAAAAGCCTAGGATGTAAATCAATATAATTAAAGATTTAGCAACCCCTTAGCTATATGATTGCATGTCTAACAACATGCATACATATTCACTCTTGTAAAATGAGGGACTCTGTCCTTTCATGCATGGGAATCTCTTGACCTGTGAGAGCAACTCCTACAAATAGAGCTTCAACCTCTTCTCTTCTGATTTGGCCAATAATCCATTTCATCATGCATTTAGGCATATAAAACTCCCAAAGTCTTTGTCAAAAATGAAGAGTCAAAAAATCAAACAAATTTTGAAAAGATTTGCATTTGTAGATTATGTCATTACTCATACCACTTATGCTCTAGTCTCTTAGGGAGTGGATTTAAGACTTTAATTTCTTTCTACATAAATAACAGATTAACTATCTTGCATATCATATGACCAGACTATATGGATTTAAAGCATATGAGGACTTAGTTGGCTACCACTCCAGGCAATTATAAGTCTGGCAGTCAGGTGATTTATCCTCTTTTATGGAGGTAAACCTTATACCCATCTTTGCTTAAATTTAGGTCATGCTTTAGCTCTTGCTAAAGTTCCTTAGAATTAGGATCTGAGGTTGTTGTTTCCTTTGGGCTACAAGATAAATCCTCACCTCTTATGCATTTCTACAACCTTGTGTTGGTGGATTATAAGCCCTAGCAATCTAATAAAATTCAACTCAAAACATATAAATCTCTTCAACTTCAAAATTATAAAGCCCAATTATAGGATAGATTGGAATGTTCACTAGGTTTCCTAGTATTATGAGCATTCCCTACTCATTCCTATTGAAATCTAAAAATAAGTCTTCTCCTTAAACTTTTCCAATTGATTTTCCAAACATAACCAATCCTTTGATAATCTTAAATTTGAAATCTTCAGAGACAACAATTGTCTACTTTAATCGAGAGTATTCCTAAGAAATTCACCTTCCTTGGGATGTAATTAACTCTGGGGGCTTGCCCCCATAGGGAATTTTAGAACCTGGTTTAATATAAACCCTGCTTTATTCATCCATGTAAAGTAGAAAAAAAATCTTTAGTACATTCGAAATCCCATCATGCCTTAGGAGTCCTTATTAGGTGATTATATATATTGAAGGGTGATATCCCAATCTTTCGTGATAGTAAATCATACCTCAATGTCGCACCTGATCACTTTAATAAGCACCCCCTCAGATCTGCATGGTGTCCCCCCACATCTAAAAAAATAAACACCATAAATTTTTCTATCGACTCTGTTAGGGATGGTTCCTCTCTCAATCTCTAGTAGACAATTGTTATCTCCAAACATCGATAAGGACTTATATTTTATATAAAGTCTGAGACTATTTTTTTTTTTTGGCACTTAGCTTATTTTATCCTTAAGCAAAGCTAGCCAACATCCTTTAGGTTTTAGGACCTCACTCCATGAAGGTCTTGAAACCCCTATTGGGTCCCCCAATAGGTAAAAGATAAAATTAACTAATGAAAGGAGATGACTAAAAATTTAGAACCTCTTTACCACTAGCTTGGTGAGGCAAGGTTCATCTTATACTTAAGAAAATAAACCCTTTTGCAAAATGACACTTTTTAAATAGCACTTTTTCAAAATTCACATAATAAAAGATTTGCGCAAAATTCATAAGAAGTTTTCAAAAGGCATAAAAATTAACATTCCTCATTTAACAACCTACAATTATTACTTGGAGGTTCTTTTCAAAATCTAAATCAAAAATTTTAAATTCACTTTTTTCAAAAAGGACATTTTTGAAAATAATAAATTCCATTCAATATACCCAAGTTTGTTGAATTAAGGGTTTATTTTTAAATGAAATCATGACATAAAATTGAAACTCCACTTAGCAAATTCCATATGTGCTAAAGTTGGAGTTCCCTCTTTTCAAAAGTAAAAAAGCAAACACAAAATCAAGATATATTTGAACTCCATTTGACATACCCAAATTTGTCAAATGAGAGTTCCTTTTTTTAGAAAATCAAAACAATTTTATTTAATATACCCACATCTATAGAATTCCTCTTTTCCAAAGACTTGAAAATGAAAACACATTTTGGACTCCATTTGACATACCCAAATTTGTCAAATGAGAGTTATATTTTCAAAAATTAAAAAAATAAATAAATTGAACTCTATTTAACATACCTAAATTTGTTAAATAGATTTCCCTCTTTCAAAATCATAACACATTTGAACTCTATTTGACATACCATATTTGTCAAATAAGAGTTCCCATTTTTCTCAAAAGATGAATGAAATCAACACATATCAAACACATTTGGCCTCTACTTAACATACCTAAATTTGTTTTAGTAAAAGCCCCATTTTCAAATCAAATCAACATATATCACACACATAACAATGAATCATCATGTGCAAAGATGTTTCCCAAAATTTTCAAACCCATAATCAAAACCTTTTAGCATACCTAAATTTGCTAAGAAAAGGTTTCCCAAATTAAATTTTCAAATAAAACATACAACATATACCTCTCCAAAGTCTCTCCAAATATTTGAACCACGTTCAACATACTTACATTTGTTGAGTATGGGTTCTAAAACAAAATCTTTTGGCAAAGTCACTCCTTGAATATCAAAAATCTCTCCAAAATTTAATGAACCGCACTTAGCATACCTAAATTTCTTATGTGTGGGTTCAAATTCCAAATCCAATCTAGAAGTCAATGATTGAAGACAAATATCAAAGCCAAGATGTGACTTAGTTATGTTTCAAATGCAAGATTTCATCACGAGTCTCGTCTTTAGTCAATGTAGTTACTATGGCTTCTGACAAGTTCATCTTTTCTTTCTCGGTGTGTGGATCGGCCTTGATCAGCCATACACAACACCACCACTCATCGATTGGGTCATGCCTTCAGGCCATCCCAAGATTCTTAGAGGGGACACCTCATGATCACTGTGGGAGGAGGTGGCGTGATGACGCCACTTCTCTACTTTGACATCCCGTCCGACCCTGAGTTCACCTCACTGAAGAGGAAGGTAGTCGTGGTTCCCACGCCTTGATCGGTCAATATTACCCAACTATTTCAGCCATCCCATAGCCCAGAGGGCTACTTCCTCCTCTTTGGTCACCCCAAAGGGGAAGGCTATCTTGGGTTCTAAGATAGTCTCCCCTACCTTTGAGGTAGGTTCCATCTCTTGCTCTGCTTTGCTCACCCACACCCAGCACCGTAACAAAAATAGGAAGAACAAGAAGCACCATGAGCGAGTAGCCAGGGAGATTGATGATACCTCCCACGCCACTGAGGAGGGTTCTCCCTATGAGACCTCTCCACTCTCGAGAGGTAGTAGGTTTCACCCCCTCTCAGCCTCTGATGTAGAGGACTACAGGAGGATCGCATCACCTCCACCACCAGCACACTTTGAGGTACCGGCTAGGGAGCGTAGGAGGCCCTATGCCTTTCTTAGGATAGTTCTTCGCCAGGTTGGCAGAGCCTACAAACGCTCAAAATTCAGAGCATTATTTGATTTGAGGTCCATGATTCCCAGGAGTGTTAGTGATCATATCCATAGAGAGAGAGAGTCAGAGAGAGTCCAGTATGCCCCAAGAGAGAGAGAGAGCTAAGCGACATGACCTCGGCGATGGACATCTCGATCTTGCCTCAGTCGATGATCATTCAAACAGCATTGTTCTCATGGCACAGTTCAACGCAGGAGGAGATCTCCAGCTGAGAGGTAGTCAGTGTCTTTGCCATCACATCGCTCCACTCACCACCCACCATTACTCATTCAGCTTACAATATTTACCACCCCCGCCAAGCTTCATAAGTCCCCATCTGAGGATAGTGCATCCCCACTGGTGATCCGGCTATAGCCTAAGGATCTTGCTCCATCTATTCCACCTGTTGATGTGAGATCAAGCTCCCCTGCTTGACCCTCTACCTTTATCATGGCTAGGAAGGAGTGGCGACCCAAAATGTCATCGTCACACCACCTCCATCACAGACTGATGGAGAGAGCTGAGGGGACACATACATAGTCCCCATGACAGTTGATTTTCCCAATGAGAGAGTCCTATCGTGATCTCTGCATAGAGTCGATGAGCATACCACGATCACCGGGTGTGTTTGTGCCGAGAGAGTAGAGATCAGTTACTAGATGACATCCTAGAAAACTACTTTGCCGCGAAGGAACAACTTCTTAGGAGTGATCATTCATATCAAGAAGAGGATAGAATTTGCTTTGATCCTGATGAAGTTCACATATTGGATGACACAGTCGAGGTCCAATGGTTGACACACGAGGGTCCTTACAGCGGGATCAACATAGCTAGGAAGGTGTCGTGCTCAGGGAAGGTGACACTTCTTACTCATCTTAGCACCTCCTCCACCAATTTAAGTAGAAGGATGATAATATTGATAAGATGGAGAAGAAAGTAAAGGAGTTGATGATAGCCATTTTAGCATTATAGAACTCATTTTATAGCCGCCTTCTCATGTGCCATAATGGTACATATTTTAGACCATCCTAAGTGCACTCCCGCAGATGATGATGCTGGTAGCTTGCATAGGAAGGTCATAGATGGCACCTCCATGAAGGAAAAGGACATTAAGTATATGGTGGAATAGCAGGTGAGGGAAGCGATAATGCAATTCAAGGGGAGCTCATCCATTTCAAAGGTTTAGACCATACATAGAGGAATTCGATGAAGTTCAATACCCCAAGAGTTTTGTGTCACCTTCCTTCAAGATCTTTGATGGTAGGGAACCCACGAAAGATAGTGCACACTTTAGAGCCGACCAATACATCGGTGGCGTTTTTTCGTGACTTAGTAGGGTTGCAATTGATTGGTACGTCAAACTGCCCAATAGTTTGGTGAAGAATTTTGCTGAGTTGGAGCACCTCTTCATCAAAAGGTTTGTTAGAGCTCAGCAGAGAGTAACTGTAGGTGACCTCATTGTA
This sequence comes from Cymbidium sinense, assembly GCA_021442155.1. Lineage (NCBI taxonomy): Eukaryota > Viridiplantae > Streptophyta > Magnoliopsida > Asparagales > Orchidaceae > Cymbidium > Cymbidium sinense. The sequence goes on from CM038224.1 coordinate 4,355,230, forward strand.
GCAAAGCAAAATCCCAATGAGTCATTTATTGATTGTATTCTCAGGTGGTACAACCTGAGCATGAAATATGAGCCACAGCTGTTCGAATAGCATGCCATTAAGATTATTCTCAAGAATATTCAAGGCCTGATCGTCTTCATGCTTAAGGGATTCACCATAAAAAAATTTGAGAAATTAATCAACAAGGCGGCTAGCCTACAAGAGAAAGCCAAATAGTTTCCCTTTCCCAACCAATCATCTCGACCCAAGCCACAGAAGGTGTTTGAAAAGAAGATAGGGACAGTTTTATTAGTGGATAGAGGGAAGCGAAGCCACGTCGATGAGACCGAGCGCCTTTATGCCACCTCTTTTGCCACCACCTCAGCCATCATATCGGCCACCTTAGCCGCCATAATGGCCATTTCTACCACCTCAGCACCCTACTCAATAGCAATAATCATATCCATCGCCAAGTTGCCACTACCCACATATTCTTATCGATAGACTGAATAAGCCATATTCATTCAAGAGGAAGGTAGTTAAGAAAATCTTTAAGAATCTATTAAAGAAACCTAACTTTCAGTTAACAAAGCCTAAGAGGCCGTAGGAAGTGGGCAAGAGTAATGATCCCAGCTATTGCCCCTACCATCACATGTTTGGCTATGTTATGGAGGATTATATTACTTTTAAAGATTGGCTTGAGCGTAGCTACAAGTCAGGAGCCATAGTTATCCTTAAAGAATACCTCTTGGAACAACCATCTAGTTCTGTTAGGGTAATCCTTGGGGATACTTACGATCCTCTTGAGACTAAGAAAGGTTGGGATATATCCTTATCCCAAACCTTTAAAAAGATCATTTCTAAGATCAAGAAGCTTTCCCTATAGGTGCTTGAAGCAGCTTAAACCTCCAAAACCAAGAAAGGTTTGATAGTTGCAAAGGCCAACATAGGGATGGTGACAACCCAGCAGTAGCAGCAGCTCACCACACTTTCCCGGGATAGTCCAGTAGTGCAACCACCAATCGAGTCCAACACTCCATCCACCATTACAGCTACCTCTTCCTTTGGTAGCTCCTCTTCTACCAGCAGGAGCGTTGTATCAGTGGACAAGGGCATTAAATCCCTTATTCTCGCTTACTTTATTGGATTTCTACCATGTACCTCCACCCAAAAAGAAATCAATGAAGAAAGTAGATTTTACTTACATCTTGTCCACTTCTGATACTCTAGATTTTATTATTGTTGAAAACTCTCCAAGTCTAGAAAATAATAATAGTTATAGTAATTCTGATCCCCTCTCTTCTTATTCAAAATTGATCTTTCCTTTTATGAATCAATCAGGTTCACCTTTGAGATTTACTTGCAGTCAACCAACTCTGAGGATCCCATAGGAGAAGCTATAGGTATACCCAATGATAAGGTATAACTTTCCATAGATTCATCATTCTATGAAGTCACTGATGTCAACCTGCGCAGTGGCAAAATTATACCTCCTAGGGTAGCACCTCAGGATAAGGGTAAACAAGTCAATGGTTTTAGTGAGTAGATTATCCCTCCACAGGAGGCTCCACATATGGATATGCTTGTGGAGGACCAAGTTAGAGTTGATTATAACATCATAGCTCATATTAAAAAATTGTCAGCTAAGTTAAGCATATATTATGCTGTGGTATTTATTTTTGAGATGTGGAATACCACACAGATCTTAGAGGTTACCTATTGAACTGATCAAGTGTGACATTAAGAAATGTTGCACAATCTTGAAAGATAGAAATCATCACTCTATAATGGACCTAATCACCTAATAAGGACTCCTAAGGCATAATGGGTCTTCGAATATACCAGAGATTTTTCCTACTTTATATGGAAAAGAAAAGCAAGGTTTATTTTAAGTCGGGTCTATTAAGTTTCCAATGGAGGTAAGCCCCCATAGTTAATTACATCCTAAAGAATGGGAATCCCTTAAGAATACTCTTGATTAAAGTAGAAATTAACATCTCCAAAGATTTTAAAGCTAGACTATCAAAGGATTGTTTGTATTGGAAAATCAAGTGGGAAAACTCAAGAAGAAGACATATTATAGAAGCCAAAGGAAATAAGTAAGAAATTCAAATTATACTAGGAAACCTAGTGAGCATTCTAATATATCTTATTGTTGGGCTTTATATGTTTGAATTTGAAGAGATCAATTTAGTTAAAGCTGACATTTTATTATAGAGAGCTAGGGCTTATAGTCTACCAACACGAGGTTTTAGAAATCCCTAAGAGGTGAGGATTTATGCTTGTAGCCTGAGGAAATAGCTACCTTAGATCCTAATCTAAGGTACTTTAGTAAGAACCAAAGCACGACCTAAATTTAAGCAAAAATGGGCTTAAGGTTTACCTCCATAAGAGAGAATAAACCACCTGACTGCTGGACCTATAACCGCCTGGAGTGGCAGCTAGCTAACTCCTCCTTCGCTTTAAATCCATGTGGTCAAGTCTTATGAATTTTCAAGATAGTTGGGCTATTATTAATTTATAAAGAGAGACTAAAGTCCTTAAACCCACTCCCTAAGAGACTAGAGCATGAGTGGTATGAATAATGACTTAGTCTAATGCAAATATTTTTAATTTTTATTTGGTTTTTACTCTTCATTTTGATAAAGGCCATAGGATTTCTTATGCCTAAATACATATTAAAATGAGATTATGGGCTAAATTAGAGAGAAAGAGGTATTTTCCAACACAGAGGAGACCCTCAAAGGTCAAGTATTCCCCTATCATGCAAGGATGGAAACCCTCTCTTAACAAGAGTGAGATAATATAAATGCATGATGTTAAACATACAACATTCAGCTAAGGGGTTGCTAAATCTTTTAATTATCTTGATTTAACACCTAGATTTTATATGAGATTATGAATTATTTAAAACTTTAATTATAAGTTACAGTTAGGTAAGAGATTTATTTTTCCTAAGAGCCTAATCAGATACAGGCTACAGATTAAATCAACAATCATAAAGAAACTATAAAAATGCATGTCATTTCTATTGCACAATTTAAATAAAATATCAATTAATTTTATAGATATAATGCAAAAGAATAAAAGGTCGATGCAACCCAAAAGAGAAATACCTACCTTATACAACCTTATAAAAGAATAATTATAATTATAATGAAATGTTATATTCTTCTCTTCATGTCCTCTTCATTTGATGGTGGTGCTTCAAAGGCAAAGGCATCCTAATCCCCATCCTAATTCATAAAACATTAAAATCTCCTATACTTGTAAAATAGTGATTAGCTAAACATACATACAACCTAAGCAGTTATATCATAATTTAGACTTAACACCCTGCACATGGGTAACTAGGTCCACCTGTCTTAATTTGGATTATTCTTAGGGGCTTAAGCAACTTGCAAAGAGAGCATTTATATTTATTTTTAAGCAACCCCTTAAGCATAATACTCTGTAGAAAATAAGATTTAGCTAATCATGACCTACCATCTAGTCTATGAAATATACACCCTAACATCTAGTCTAAAACATTACATCACAAAATAAAATATACACCAAACATACACCGTCCTAACTTAGAACTAGAAGTGGTGACTTAGCTCTAATGTGTGTGTTAAGGCTTGTGTGGTATTTCTTACTAGGCATTAAGGTTATATTTTTCTAAGTTTGAAAGGAATTAAATTTAACCATAAATAATGATTTCACTTCAAGTTGTTTAATTTATTTAAGAATTTTAATTTATGTTTTATTTGGTTTTATATGACCTGCACTTAGCAACTAAAGAGAGGAAAGAGAATTTCTCTCTTTCATCCCTACCCCAAGCCACTTTCTAAAGCATGTTAATTTATTTTTTTCCCTTTAGTGAATGGCTTATTAACCATTTTAAATTAATCATAAGTTTAAGTTCGCTTTAAATGATTTCATTCAATATGAAAGACATCTTAAGATTAATTTGATTGAATTACTATCACATGACATATGTTCAATCATTCCTTTCCATCATATGTAGCATGCATATGATATTAAATTTTAAGCATACCTACACATGCAATACATTTCTTTTAGCACACTTTAAATGAAGGATGCGTATGTGTATTTTGTAGAAAATAGAATTTTCACTCATTAGCTAAATACACATTCAACTACATAAAAGTTTTAAGCAAGTACTTTTCCATTGTTAACCAGGGGAGTGAGGTGAAGACCTCCTTGGGGCTGCTTAAAGCCTCGTGTCCTTGGAATGTCCATACTAGATATACCACTATTCTTGAATACACATGAATGTACAAATGACTACAAGAATAAAAAATCTTGTAAAAGTTGTATTTCTTTCAATTGAATTATTTGTACATGTGAGGTAAAGGTGAAAGGAGATTTTCATTCATTAGCTAAATGCACATACAAGTGTATAAAAGTTTTAAGCAGATACTTCACCATTGTTAAACCAGGGGGTGAGGTAATGACCTCCTTAGGGCTACTTAAATCATCGTATTCGCAGAATGTCCAGACTAGATATACCCACTATTCTTGAATATACATGAATGTACAATGACTACCAGAGTGGAAAATCATGCAAAAGTTGTATTTCTTTCAATTGAATTATTTATACATGTGAGGTAAAGTTGAAAAGACAATTTTCATTCATTAGCTAAGCGCACATACAAGTGTATACAAGTTTTAAGCGGGTACTTCACCATTGTTAAACTAGGGGAGTGAGATAAAGACCTCCTTGGGGCTACTTAAAGTCCCGCATCCTCGGAATATCCATACTAGATATACCCACTATTCTTGAATACACATGAATGTACAAATGACTACAAGAATGGAAAATCATGTAAAAGTTATTTCTTTCAATTCAATCATTTATACAAGTGAAGTAAAGTTCTATCTAAATTTTAACATAGAAATATATAGGAATGAATTCAAACAAATGTTGTGTCCTTTCCAAATGGGCTATACACTTGTTAACATTCAAACCTTATGTAAATCCATATAGACTAAAGAAAGAGAACTCCACATCACATGTTCTAAGCCATAGACACATGCAAGCTTACAGACATTTATAACTATTATCGCTCCAAACATTATAGTTGACTTATAAAATTTTGAAAATAATTTTGACTTAATAGTAATGATAGCCACACATATTATAAATTTAATTCAACACATGCAAGCTTAACATAAGAAAAATTCATTTAAATTTAAATATTTTGAAAACATGAATGCATAAAATCACATGACACACATCATTTAATATGATTGGAAAGGAATAATAAGACATAAAACACATGTTTCATTCAATCAAACTAAATCCTAAGGACAACCATCTTAAATAGAAGCATTAAAAGAAATCCAAAGCTTTTTTAATCATCATTTTAAGTTCATATTTTAATTTGATTTAAAGAAATGAGGGAAATTTTTCTGATCTTAACCTATTCTCATGTTTGTAAATTAATTTGGATTAATGTAATGTGATTAAGTTGATTTTATGGATTAATTAGGTTGTAATATGCATTAAATCCATTAATTAACCCTTACCTATATTAATTTAATTTAACCAAATAGTTATGATGTACATACATTGGAAACTAAATCAAATGATCCTAAGAAATGAAAGGGGCCTAATGCAATTGGCTCATAATTAATGATTAATTATGCTAAGAAACTTAATTAAGTACTCTTAAAATTCTCGCACACATGAGGGCTAATTATAATTTCCTTAAGATTCACTTAGGTTATGGAACACCTAAGTAGCTAGCCAAGAATTGATTAATTGAGATTTCATGTGATTATAATTTCAATTTGATTAATTAAATAATTTGATTAATTGATTAAGCCTTGATTAATTTAATTAATGAAATAAACTTAAGGAAATAGATTAGGAAGGAGGCTGTAATCTTGTCCCATGGGTTCATTCACTATTAAGCAACAACTAACCACTTAATTAATTTATTTATTAATGTTCACATGATTAATTAACTAATAATTAGATTAGGAGAGTAATTAGGGCTCAATTAATCAATTTCTCTAATTAAATAAGTAATAAATCCCAAAAAAGTTAGAGGATGTAGAGGTCATCTTCTTAAATAATCTAAAAAGTTCTGGGATTCATCACTTGAATGATTAGAGAGTAATTAGGCTAATTAAATTTTTAATTAAACCTTAATTAAGCTTTATTTACTATTCAAAATCAATAAAGAATATTTTTATGAAATTTTCCTCTGAAATACCTTCTAAACAAAAATTTATTTATATTTTTTGGATTTTTTTATAATTTGTGGTGAATTTATGAAGTTTCAGCCATTAAAATGCATTTAATTAGCCTTAATTAACCTTAATCCTAGCGCCGCCATGTGGCACGCTGACGTGACATGCTTTCCACATGACACCACGGGATTGGTTTTTTAAGTGATCACGTCCACGTCACGGTAGCGATAGCGCGGTTTCTCGCCGTCACCATCGATCTAGCCATGATCGCTACGCTTAATAGGATTAATCTGATTAATCTAGCATGATTTGATCAGGACCGTCCATTCTGATCCCATGGAATGGATGGTCTGTAATCTATCTCCTCCCTAGCAGTGAGAGACAGAGACTGTCCATTTTTTGTCACTCGATCTGAGCTCACTCGAGCTCAAATGAAGATCAAATTGATCCCACACCATCAAGGAAGCAAAATGAAGAGATTTAATGGTGGAAATCTCACGACATGCAACTTTTCATCATAAAGGACCAAACCATTTTAAGCTAGAGATTAGTTTCAATGACATACCTCACCGGAGCTAAGACTGATAGTTCCAATCGATTGAGTAAGCTTCATCTAATAGAGACGAAGCCCTATTGAGCAGCATGAGCTTTGATTTAGAGTAGTTTTCTCAGAAGACCATGGCACTAGTCATAGGTGATCGGCTTTGATCGAACTCCCACTTTTGGTAGTCGAAGATGGCGGGAAGCAATTCGTTCTTGCTTGTCTAGCTCCAAGGAAGGTGTGTGCAAAGTTAATTGTACTTAAATGGAGGTTTGAGCAAATGTGAATTGGAGGTGGCCTCCCCTATTTCAATTTTTCATAAAATTGAGAATGAAGGATTTTGGGAGCCCAAATTTCAAGTTATTTGGGGGGTTCATTTGGTTTGATTTGGCTTAATTTGACCTATTTAGGTCAAATTGGATTAGGTTGGGTCAAGTTCACCAATTAGTTAAATTGTGTCAAACTAAGAATTGGGTCAAGTTCATATGACCATTTGGAGTGTATTGGTGTCTTTTCTTTGGTTTAATTTGGTTTAGATTTGATTTTGGTTCATTTTAGTTTATTTGGGTCAAATGGGCCAAGTTGGCCAATTTAAGCCAATTGACCAAATTGACTTGGGTCATGGCTTGGTTTGGGTTTGGTTGATCATTTGGAATATGTTGTGAGCTTTGGTTGAGTTCAATTTCTATTTGATTGGGTTTTAGGTTGGTTTGACCCTTTAGGTGAAGTTGGGTTCAATAGGTCATTTTGGGTCTAATGAGTAATTGGGCTCACTTGAGGCTTTGGTCAAGTTCAACAATCAATTTGGAATGAACTTGAGCCGTTGATTACAATCAATTTGAATTAGATTTTGATTTGACTCATTTTGACCATTTAGATTAATAATGGTCAACTTGGGTCAAGAGGGCCAATTGGGTTTGGTTTGGCTCAATTAAAGGTCAAGTAATATTCAAGTATTGATTTTGGGTTGATATGAATCATGGGTTTCAATTGATTTGGCTTATGTTGCAATTTGGCTAGTTTGGGTTCATATGGGTTAAAGGGTTGACTTAGTCAAAAGGCTAGGTTAACTTGGTTTGACCCAGTTTATGATAATTGATCAATCTATGATGATCAACAACCATGTCATGAAGTTCAGATTAGCTTAATTCACTTTGATTTGGATTTAATTAGATGTTGGTTCAAATAGGTCAAATTGGTTGGGTAAAGTGAGTCAATTGGGTTTAGTTGACTTAATTTTGGGTTGAGTTTGATTTTTATTGAGTTTATATATGAATTTGAGATTGATATAAATTCAATTGCAATTGGTTTGGATTCAATTGAGTTTTGGTTCATTTAGAAATTTCAAGTCAAATGGGCTAAGTTTGGTTTCACTTGGGTTGATTTTGGTTAGGCTTGATGATTGTAGCTTTCACTTATATTTGGATTGATGATTGAAGGAATGATTAATTCATGAGAAAATCCATTAGTTTTGACTTGATTTGGATGGGTTTTGGTTACGTCCAATAAATTGTCTTAGAAGGTATAAATTGGGTTTTGATTTGAATTTGGGTTTGGATTTGGCTATTTGAATTTATATTTTATTTATAATTGGGAATATAAATGAAGGTATAAATGGCTTATGAGAAAATCACATGAGTTTGAAGTGATTTAGAAACAAATTTGACTAAGCTCATGAAGGTAGGTCCACATGGTTTAAGAAGGGCCTTGGTTGGATTTGGATTTAGTTTAATTTAGTTTTGATAAGGGGGTTTTATATTTCATTTATATTTGTGAATAAAAATTCTTGAGTCATGAAGAATCAATTAATTTTGATTTGATTTAAAATGGATTTTGGCTAAGCTTATGAGAGTGGATCATAAGGCTTAACGAGTTGGAAGTTGGATTTGATTTTGGGTTTCAATCATTTGGTTTGGAATTTGGATTTGGATTTAGTATTTGAATTGAATTTGAGGTTTGGTTTGAGAAGATAAACATAAGTTAGGTTTAGGCTATAGGATGGGAAAGTCTCCATAAATCCCTAAGGCATGACCTACCCCTATGGCAAACCTTTTATAAGTCTCTAAGCTTAGGATAAGTGTTCACATAATCATTAGAAGTGTTTTAAGACTAAGGAGCTCTTAGTGTCTATAATAGTCCTAGATCTATGATGAGGAGGTTGAGAACTCACTCCAAAAGTGAGGTCAGCAAAAGGACCCCCAATAGGTGTGGCATAACTAACAAGGCACACCACACTTATTGGCGCAGACCGAGAAGATCAATAATGCCCAAAAGATTGCAAGTGCTAATGAAAACAATTTATACCTAAACCCAAAAGGTAGTTAGAATTATGATCTTAGTGCAATGTAGCCCTCTTTATGCCAAGGGCATAAGAGATCTAGAAGGAATCCACTAGGGATTGAGTATATGAACCTTCCACTAGCAAAGCAGGTTCAATCTATCCACTGGGGATATGGATTTGAGTTTGATTGTGAATATGATTTATGGAAAGAAGATCCACTAGGGATAAGAATCTATAATCCATCGGGATCAAGAACAAATTAATTTTAATTTTTTTTTATTTTAATTGATGTAGAGACATATCTGCTAAGGATATGGGCTCGAATCTGCTAGGGATTGGATATACGAAGCTTCCACTTGGGAAGCAGGTTCGGGTTATTTGCTAGGGGATAAAAATTTGATTTCAAATATGATTTGTTTGAGGGTGCATTCGTTGGGGATAAAAGTTTGATTGGATTTTCTTTGATTTAAACTCCACTAGGAAGTTAGTTTAATTTGTTATGGCTCCACTAGAGAGGAGGGCTTCTGGATTGATGGCATATCCGCTGGGGAAGTACACTCAGTTAGATTTGTTTAATTTAGATTTTTATTTAGGTTTCACTAGGGAGGATAATTTTATTTACATCTTGTTGGGGAGAAGTTTGGTTTGTCTGATATGTTTGATTTGACCCTACTGGGGAGACTGGTTTTGAATTTGGTTTGTTATGGACCCTGTCAGTGTGCGACAGACCGCACTAAGAAGGAGCCATAGAGGCCTTGGCTTGTCTTAGAATTACAAGTCCAAAGGGGTAGTCCACCTGCCATCAGGTAGGGCTATCCGACCTAAGGGTTGCAATTCAGTGTGTGACAGTTATGCTAAGAAGAGTGTGTAGCAGACTTACATCTTCTATTGTAAGGAAAAGCCGTTGGGGTGATCTGTTGGATGCGCAACAAATCGAACCCGACCTAAGGCGACTACTGAGAAAGTGACACTAGGGATTGTGAGGTGTATCTTAAGAAGGATTTAGAATTTGATTATTTTCAATGACTGGTTTTCTTCTTCCTATGGTGTTGATCAAAGTGGTACGACCCTGTCACTGTAATAATTGACTTCTGTGATATCTTCTGAAAGAGAGGTATAATTGATGTCTACCTACTCTTTTTGGTGTTCAAAGTTTATCCAATCATACCTTTAAAATTTGATGATTCTAACTCTTTATTGATAGTGACACCATGAAAGCTTAGAATGAGGGCATCTCTACCCAAGTTAGAATCATTAAAGACATCAAGTCCATCGGTATCACTGTTTTATGGATCACGATCATTATTGCAATTGTCATTTTGAGAGTTGTCTTCTTTTAGGAATTAAGATTCAAATCATTTGAGTCATACTTAGCTGGAATGGATAAGACATACTCAAAAATCCTTATTGATCTTATTCTTGGCTCTTGAAGGAACTTGTATGGCCTTTCTCCTTTGGTTAGGGAAGCTTAGAATCATATTGTAGGTCAAACTAAAAAAGTGGCTTCTTGCCTGCCACCTCCTCTCTACTGATGGTCATGAGGGCTGGAATCTCTACATTGCTCGAAAGAGAACCATATCAGACCTTCGCTTGAATGTTGTTGACTTGAATTGTTAACTTGATTTGATTGTTGAATTGGAACCCTCATTTAACAAATTTAGGTATGCTAAATGGGGTTCAAATATTGAGAGATTTTTTTTTTGGGGAGGAGAGACTTTGACTTTAAATAGAACCCACATTCAACAAATTTGGGTATATTGAATGGGATTCAAATATTTTAGAGAGGCTTCCATTTCACGCTGTTTGAATTTAAATGGGACCCTCATTTAAATGAATGATGTTAAATGATGATTTTATTTTGGATTTGATTTGTTTGTTTTGATTTGAAACTAGGATCCTTAACAAATTTTTGCATGTTGAGTAAAGTCCAAATATGTTTGAAATGTTATTTTGATTTGAAAAATGAGACCCTTACTTAACAAATTTATGTATGTTAAGTAAGGTTCAAATGTGTTTGATGTGTTTGTTTTGTTTTGATTTGAAAGAGGGGAACTCTTATTTAACAAATGTGGGTATGTTAAATAAAGTTCATTTTGTTTTGACTTTTGAAAAATGAAACTATCATTTGACAAATTTGGGTATGTCAAATGGAGTTCAAATGTGTTTTGATTTTTTTTTATGATTTTTGAAAAAGGGGATTCTACTTAGTAAATGTGGGTGTGTTAAGTAGAGTCCAATTTGTCTTGATTTTTAAAAGGAGAATTCTCATTTGACAAATTTGGGTGTGCTGAATGGAATTCAAATATATTTATTGATTTTCAAAGATGGAATTTTTGTGTGTGATATTGCTTTTGAAAAGGGAAACTCCAACTTAGCACATGTGGAATGTGTTAAATGGAATTTCAATTTTATGTCAAGATTTCATTTGGAAATAGGATCTTCATCCAACAAACCTAGGTATGTTGAAATGTATATAGCTACTTTCAGAAATGTACTTTTGAAAAAAAAATGGATTTTAAAATTATTTAATTTTGATTTTGAAAAGAACCTCCATGTAATAATTGTAGACATTGTTAAATGGGGTTTGGTTATCTTTAAATCTTTCTTAAAAACTTTATGCAAATCTTTTATCATGTGACTTTAAATTAATTTGAAGAGTGCTTTTTTTAAAATAATATTTTTGCAAAGGATTTATTATGGGATGAACTTTGCCTCACCAAGAGGATGGTAAAGAGGTTTAAAAGTTTTTTTAGTCGTCTCCTTTAGTTTAGTTAATTTATTTTTACCTATTGGGGGACCCAATAGGGGTTTTAAGACAAAGTGAGGTCCTAAAATCTAAAGGATCTTGGCTAGCTTTGCTTAAGGATGAAATAAGCTAAGTTTCAATAGAAAGAAAAAAAGTCTTGGGATTATATAAGTCCACTATCGATGCTTGGAGACAATAACATCTACTAGAGATGGAGAGCAAAACTATCCCCAACGAAGTCGCCAAAAAAAATCTATGGTGTTTATTTTTGAGATGTGGGACACCACGCAGATCTTAGGGGGTACCTTTTGAAGTGATCGAGTACGACATTAAGGAATGATGCAAAATCTTGAAAGATAGAAATCATCACTCCATAATAGACCTAATCACCAAATAAGGACTCCTAAGTCAAGATGGGTCTTCGAATATATCATAGATTTTTCTCTACTTTATAAAGAAAAGTAAAGCAGATTTTATTTTAGGCCAGGTCCATTAAGTTCCCTATGGAAGCAAGCCCTAGAGTTAATTACATCCTAGGGAATGAGAATACCTTAGGAATACTCTCAATTAACATAGAAATTAAAGTCTCCAAATATTTCAAGGCTAAATTATCAAAGGATTGTTTATATTGGAAAATCAAGTGGGAAAACTCAAGGAGAAGGCTTATTATCAAAGCCAAAGGGAATGAGTAGGAAATGCTCATGATACTCAAAAACCTAGTGAGAATTACAATCTATCCTATGATTGGGCTTTATATGTTCGAAATTGAAGAGATCAATTTAGTTAAAGTTGACATTTTATTAGAGAGAGCTGGGGCTTATAATCCACCAACACAAGGTTGTGGAAATGCCTAAGAGGTGAGGATTTATGCTTGTAGCCCGAAGGAAATAGCTACCTCGGATCCTAAATCTACAGAGCTTTAGTAAGAACCAAAGCATGACCTAAATCTAAGTGAAAATGGGCATAAAGTTTACCTCCATAAGAGAGAATAAACCACCTCACTGCTAGACTTATAACTACCTAGAGTGACAGCCAACTAACTCCTCCTATGCTTTAAATCTATGTGGTCAAGTTTTATAAATTTGCAAGATAGTTGGGCTATTATTAATTTAGAAAGAGAGACTAAAGTCTTTAAACCCACTACCTAAGAGACTAGAGCATGAGTGGTATGAATAATGACTTAGTTTAATAAAAATCTTTTTAATTTTTATTTAGTTTTTGACTCTTCATTTTGATAAAGGCCATAGAATTTTTCATGCCTAAATGCATGTTGAAATGATATTATGGGCTAAATCAGAGAGAAAGATACATTTTTTAACATATAGGAGGCCCTCAAAGCTCAAGTCTCCCCCTATCATGCAAGGATGGAAATCCACTCTTAACAAGAGTGAGACAATATGAATGCATGATGTTAAACTTACAACATTCAGCTAAGGGGTTGCTAAATCTTTTAATTATCATGTTTTAACACCTATGCTTTATGTTTGGCTATGAATTATTTAAAACTTTAATTATGAGTTGTAGTTGGATAAAAAATTTATTTTTCTTTATGAGAGGATCCATCCATGCCACATTAAATCATCATTCATAAAGAAACTATAATATGGCATGCCATTTCTATGACACAATTTAAAAAAACATCAATCAATTTTATAGATCTAATGCAAAAGAATAAAAGGTCGGTGCGGTTGGGTACCACCATACAACCCGAAAAGAGAAATAGGCAGCCAAGCTCTACACTTATAAAACCTAGAATTATAAAAGAATAATTTCAATTATAATGAATTGCTATGGGGCCTTCTTTCCTTCATCTCTTCCTTTCCTCCTTCTTCCTTCTCTTGATTTGGATGGTGTTTGCTTCAAAGGAATCATAAGGCCTCCCAGGACAAAGCTTTCTAGCCATTGCTCATCCTAATCCCCCATAACACTAATCCTAATTTCTAATGCAAAATTACTTTAAAAATAGAAAAAGTAAATCTAACTACCCCTGTAAAATAGAGGTTAGCTAAACATGCATACACCCTAAGTGGTTATATCATAATTTGGACTTAACACCCTGCACATGGGTAACCAAGCCCACATGTCCTAACTTGGATTATGCTTAAGGCTTAAGCAATCTGCAAAGAGAGCATTTAAATTTATTTTTAAGTAGCCCCTTAAGCATAATCCCCTTCCTTAAATAAGATTAGGCTAATCACGGCCTACCATCTAGTCTATGAAACATACACCCTTACATCCAGTCTAAAATATTACATCACAAAATAAAATATACACTGTCCTAACTTAGGACTATAAGTGGTGACTTAGCTCTAATGTGTGTGTTAAGGTTTGTGTGGTATGTCTTACTAGGCATTAAAGTTATGTTTTTCTAAGTGTGAAAGAAATTCAACTTAACCATAAAGGATGATTTCACTTCAAGTTGTTTAATTGATTTGAGAATTTTAATTTATGTTTTTATTTGGTTTCATATGACTTACACTTTGTAACTAAGTATTATAAAGAGAGGAAAAAGAATTTCTCTCTTTCATCTCTACCCTAAGCCACTTTCTAAAGTATGCTAATTTAATTTCTTTCTCTTTAGTGAATGACTTATTAACCATTTTAATTTAACCCCAAAGTTTAGGTTCACTTTAAATGATTCCATTCAATATGAAAGTCACCTCAAGATTAATTTGATTGAATTACTATCACATGACGCATGTTCAATCATTCATTTCCATCACATGTAACATGCATATGATATTAAATCGTAAGCATACCTACACATGCAATACATTTTTTTAGCATACTTTAAATGAAAGATGCATAAGTCTATCTTGTAGAAAATGGGATTTTCACCCATTAGCTAAATACACATTCAAGTGTATAAAAGTTTTAAGCAAGTACTTCACCATTGTTAACTAGGGGAGTGAGGTAAAGACCTTATTGGGGCTACTTAAAGCCTCGCATCCTCGGAATGTCTAGACTGGATATACCCACTATTCTTGAATACACAAGAATGTACAAATGACTACAAGAATAGAAAATCATATAAAAGTCATATTTCTTTCAATTGAATTATTTAAACATGTGATGTAAAGTTGAAAATGAGATTATCATTCATTTAAAATGCACATACAAGTGTATACAAGTTTTAAGTGGATACTTCTCCATTATTACAAAAAAGGAGTGAGATAAAGACCTCTTTGGGGCTACTTAAAGCCTCGCATCCCCGGAATGTCCAAACTAGATATACCCATAATTCTTGAATACACATAAATGTACAAATGACTACAAGAATGAAAAATCATGCAAAAGTTCTATTTCTTTCAATCAAATTATTTATACATGTGAGGTGAAGTTGAAAAAGAAATTTTCATTCATTAGCTAAACGCACATACAAGTGTATAAAAGTTTTAAGTAGATACTTTGCCATTGTTAAACCAGAGGAGTGAGGTAAAGACCTCCTTGGGGATACTTAAAGCCTCGCATCCCCGGAATGTCCAAACTATATATACCCATTATTTTTGAATACACATGAATGTACAAATGACTACAAGAATGAAAAATCATGCAAAAGTTGAATTCATTTCAATTGAATTATTTATACATGTGGTGTAAAGTTCTATCTAAATTCTAACATAGAAATACATAGGATTGAATTCAAACAAATGTTGTGTCCTTTTCAAATGGTCTATACACTTGTTAACATTCAAACCTTGTGTAAATTCGTCCAAACTAAAGAAAGAGAACTCTATATCACATGTTCTAAGCCATAGACACAAGCAAGCTTATAGACATTTATAATTATTATCACTCCAAACATTATAATTCACTTATAAATTTTTGAAAGTAACTTTGATTTAATAGTGATGATAGCCACACATATTATAAATTAAATTCAACACATGCAAGCTTAATATAAGGAAAATTCATTTAAATTTATATATTTTAAAAACATGAATCCTTCAAATCAGATGACACAAATCATTTAATATGATTGAAAAGGAATAATAAGACATAAAACACATGTTTCATTCAATCAAATTAATTCCTAAGGACAATCATCTCAAATAGAACCATTTAAAGAAAGCCAAGGTTTTTTAATCATCATTTTAAGTTTATATTTTGATTTGATTTAAAGAAATGAGGGAAAATTTGTTGATCTTAACCTATTCCCATGTTTATAAATTAATTTAGTTTAATATAAAGTGATTAAGTTTATTTTATGGATTAATTAGGTTGTAATATGCATTAAATCAATTAATTAATCCTTACATATGTTACCTTAATTTTATTAACCAAATAGTTATGAGCCAACATGATATGCACATACATTAGAAATTAAATCAACTATGATCCTAAGAAATGGAAGGGCTTAATGTAATTAGCTCATAATTAATGATTAATTAAGCTAAGAAACTAAATTAAGTACTCTTATAATTCTCCCACACATGTGCGCTAATTATAATTTCCTTAAGATTCACATAGGTTATGGAACACCTAAGTAGCTTCCCAAAAATTGATTAATTGAGATTTCATGTGATTATAATTTCAATTTGATTAATTAAGCAATTTGATTAATTGATTAAGCCTTAATTAATTAAATAAATGAAATAAAATTAGGGAAATAGATTAGGAATGAGGCTCTAATCTTGTCTCATGGGTTCATTCACTATTAAGCAACAACTAGCCACTTAATTAATTAATTTATTACTCTTCACTTGATTGATTAACCAATAATTAGATTAGGAGAGTAATTAGGACTCAGTTAATTAATTTCTCTAATTAAACAACTAATAAATCTCAAAAAAATTATTGGAGGTAGAGGTCATCCTCTTAAACAATCTAAAAAATTTTAGGATTCATCACTTGAATGATTAGAGAGTAATTAGGCTAATTAAGTTTTTAATTAAATTCTAATTGTGCTCTATTTACTGTTCAAAATCAATCAAGAATGTTTGTATTAAATTATCCTCTAAAATACCATCAAAATGAATATTTATTTTCATTTTTTTTATTTTTCAACAATTTATGGTGACTTTATGAAGTTTTAGCCACAAAAATGAATTAATAATAACCTTAATCCGTGGGCCGTGGCCTAACACACACTTTCCATGTGGCACCGCGGGATTAGTTCTTTAAGTTGTCACATCGTGACTCATCCGGCGGGACAGTTCTCGCTGCTCGATCTAAGATCGGATGGCCACGATCAAAGTCACGACTTAATAAGATTAATCTAATTAATCTAGTGTGATTTGATCAAGA
This sequence comes from Cymbidium sinense, assembly GCA_021442155.1. Classification (NCBI taxonomy): domain Eukaryota; kingdom Viridiplantae; phylum Streptophyta; class Magnoliopsida; order Asparagales; family Orchidaceae; genus Cymbidium; species Cymbidium sinense. The sequence continues at coordinate 4,372,228 of CM038224.1, forward strand.
CCGTCTATTCTGATCATGCAAAAGGGATGGTCCGTGATCTATCTCCTCCCGAGCAGCGAGAGACAGAGATTGTCCATTGTTTGTCGCTCGATCCTGAGCTCGAATGATGATCAAATCAATCCCACACCATTAGGGAAGAAAAATGGAGAGATCCAACGGTGCAAATCTCATGACATGCAACTTTTCTTTACAAAGGACTAAACCATTTTAAACTAGAGATCAGTTTTAATGGCATACCTCACCAGATCTAAGACTGACAGTTCTAATTGATTAAAGAAGCTTCGTCTAGTAGAGACGAAGCCCTGTTGAGCGGCTCAAGCTTTGATTTGGTGTAGTTTGCTCAGAAAATTAAGGCACTAGGCGTAGTTGATCAGCTTTGATCAAACTCCCACTTTCAGTGGTTAGAGATGGTGGGAAGTGATTCATTCTTACTCGTCTAGCTCCAAGGTAGGTGTGCGTAAAGTTAATTGCACTTTAGTGGAGGTTTAAGCAAATGGGAATTAAAGATGGCCTCCCCTATTTCAGTTTTTTATAAAATCGAGAATGGAGGATTTTGGAAGCTATGGAAATGCAAGCAGAAGCTCTAGGGAGGAGGTCTCGGCTATTCAGTTAAATAAAATGAAACTATCTAAATTTGAGTGAGAATGAGGGGGGGGGGGGGGTATACCCAGATTCGATAGCCATGGTTGTTTGGCCATTTTGATCAAATGGTTGTCATGGGGAGCTCGAATTATGAAGGGAATCACCTTAGGTGGCTTCACTTGAGTGGAGGAGGGTGTGAGAATGCAGCCAAGTCAAGGGGAGTGGGAGTCCTTGCTTGCCACATGCTCCAATAGAAATGGGGAGGTGATTTCACCTCCCATGGGTCATGGTAGACCCAACAAAACCCCAGGGTTAGGTTATCTTGTGTCCTAGATGCCTAGGTGGAGTAATGGATGAGTGTCAAGTGGCCAAGAAAGAGAAATGGCTAAGTTGAGTTTAACAATGGTTAATTTTGGTTGGCTTGATGATTGTAAATTTCATTTATATTTGGATAGCTGATTGAAGGAATGATTGATTCAAAAGAAAATCCATTAGTTTTGACTTGATTTGGATGAGTTTTGGTTAAGTCCAAGAAATTGGCTTAAAGGGTATAAATTGGGTTTTGATTTAATTTTGGGTTCAGTTTTGGCTATTTGGATTTATATTTCATTTATATTTGGGAATATAAATGAAGGTATAAATGGCTTATGAGAAAATCACTTGAGTTTGGAGTGATATGAAAGCAAATTTGACTAAGCTCATGGAGGTAGGTCCACATGGCTTAAGAAGTTCCTTGGTTGGATTTGGATTTAGTTTGATTTAGTTTTGATCATGGGGTTTATATTTTATTTATATTTGTGAATATAAATGATTGATTCATGAAGAGATCATTTAATTTTGATTTGGTTTAAAGGGGATTTTGGCTAAGCTTATGAGAGTGGATCATAAGGTTTAAGGAGTTGGGAGTTGGATTTAATTTTAGGTTTCAATCATTTGGTTTGGAATTTGGATTTGAATTTGGTATTTGAATTGAATTTGAGGTTTTATTTGAGAAGATAAATATATGTTGGATTTAGGCCATAAGATGGGCAAGTCTCCCTAAATCCCTAAGGCATGATCTACCCCTATGGTGAACCCTTTCTAAGTCTCTAGGCTTAGGTTAAGTTTTCACCTAATCATTAGAAGTGTCTTAAGACTAAGGAGCTTCTAGTTTCTATAAGAGTCCTATATCTATGAAGAGAAGGTTAAGAACTCACTCTAATAGTGAGGTCAATAGACACCCTTGTCTTATCCCAAGAGATGAGAGAATCTCTAATCAAGGCTCTTCTTGATCCATAGATATGCTTAGATCAGTTGATCACTATTGAAGAGGAGGCACACCACTCGAAGGATATTCTAGGAGTTACATTCAGTGATGAAGACCTACTTTTACAGATGACTGAGCATAACTGCCCTTTTTATATTACAGTGGATGTTGGCAGATAGAGGCTATTAAAAGTTTTGGTTGACCAAGGTTCATCGATCAATATTATGAGTTTAAGAACCCTTTCCTACTTGAGGATCAACATCTCCAAACTCCAAAAGGAATGGATGATGTTGAGAGGATTCAATTAACAAAGCGAGAGGGTCTTAGGCTCCATAGTGTTGCCATTGGAGATAGATGATTAGAAGATTGAAGCTAAGTTTCACATCATAGACTCAGATACATCTTTTAATGCTTTGTTTGAGAGACCGTGGATACATGAAACATCACAGTTTCATTCTCTCTACATGAGTGTATGAAGTTCATGAGAAGTGGGATTGAGTACTGCGTCAAAGGAGATCTCAAACCATTCATAGTTCAGGAGGTCGAAATATATAATGATGCAACCTATTTCCTCCCCAAAAACCAACAAGTCTATTCTCGTGAACTTAGTCAAGATCCCCATGAGGGCCAAAAAAAGAAAAGAAAAATAAATAGAAATAGAAAAGAAAAGAAAAGGGAGCGAGACATATACTCAGGGGAAGATATAGAGCCTGACATTAGATTCCACCCACAGTTCATTACTCCATTCAAACATATGGGTAGGATGACCCAACCTCCATCAAGCAGAGGAAGAGGATAGTTCAGAGGCATCCCTCGAGGTGGAAAGCATCCCTATTGGCCACCTAATAGAAAGTACATCCCAACCTCCAGGAGTACACCTGCTATCTACATAGACTTAGAATCTAGTTTAGAGGATGAGTATTATGCGATTAGCATAGCAGCCAACTCTTCCCAACAGCAGATCCCTTTTAAGGTGTCACTTGAGTAGGATAGCAATGAAGACCGAACTCTAAAGCAAAGCATAAATGTATCCAAGTCTGTATGTGAAATAGTCAGACATCAGTTGGGAACCTTAGCTCTAACCTCACTTTTCTCACAAAAAGTTGAGGGTTTGGTAGTTAAGGAAGACCCTAAGTCATCAACAGATGTGAAGACTCAAAGTTTCTTTCTGGGAGTATCATCCTCAAGTTAAGAAATTGAAGTAAAACTTGAGGATGATTCATATAAAGATTTAATAGAATTACCTTTTGATTGGTATTCATCATGTGTTCTAAAATTAACAAAGAAAGGGTTAATCCCACATACTTGGTCAAAGCATAGGTCAGACTTTTTTTAAAATAATATGGAAGAATGATTACAAAAGCTCTTAATTAAGAGCATGATTAGGATTCAGTATAGTGGGTCCAGCCAATGATAATGATTATTGCTTAGTCATCACCAATCATTTGGAATCTAATTGGTTCTTTTCAAATCATGCTAACTCATATGAGGAGGTGTGTTTAGAAACTTCAGATGCTCTAGATGATCTTGGAGTCAAGGATGCATTGCCAGAGTTCAAAGGGGAGATCATATCAATCACTGATGAGCTCAAAGAAATCAACTTAGGAACTGAAGATAATCCACGTCCGACATACATCAGTTCTTTATTTAATGATACTAAAACTAATGACTTAGTTAAGCTATTGACTGAGTTTAAGGACTACTTTGCATGGAGTTATGAAGAGATGTCTAATTTATCTCCTGAAGTGGCAGTCTATAAACTAACAATAGAGCCTAGTGCAAACTCTATCAAGCAAGCTCCTAGGCACATGAGATTAGACATTGAACAGCAGGTCATCTCTGAAGTCAAAAAACTTATCAATGCTGGCTTCATCAGGGAAGAAAAATATCCTACCTGGTTGACCAGTGTCATCCCAAATAAGAAGAAGAATGGCCAAATTCACATATGCATCAATTTTAGGGATATAAATAAGGCATGTCCAAAAGATGAATTCCCACTACCAATACCAGAACTGATGGTGGACATTGCCTTATCTCATGTAGTCTTCTCTTTCATGGATGGCTCATATGGATATAACCAAATAAATATGCCCTTTATGGATGAAAAATGCACTATTTTTTGAACCCCGATTGGAATCTTTGTTATAGGATCATGCCTTTCAACCTAAAAAATGTTGATACCACATAACAGTCGGCCATTACTTGAATCTTCGACGAACTCATTCATCATCAAGTCGAATATTATGTTGATGATCTCATAGTTAAAAGTAAAGAAAAGGAATACCATCTCTTTGACTTGAGAGTAGTTTTCAAACGATTAAGACAATTTAACCTCAAAATAAACTCCATGAAGTGTGCATTCGGAGTAGCTTTAAGGACATTTCTTAGGTTTGTTTTCTGACACCAAGGAATTGAAATCGATCCGGACAAGATCAAGGCGATATTAAAAATGCCACCCCCTAAAAGTCTAACTCAACTCAGATCATTTCAAGGGCAGTTGGCATATCTATGATGCTTCATATCCAACCTATCAGAAAGATGCCAGCCATTCTCAGCACTTCTCAAAAAGGACACTAAGTTTAGGTGGGATGATAAGTATCAGCATGCCTTCGAAGACATCAAGCACTACCTGATGACCCTGCTAATTCTAGCATCCCCTATCTTGGGCAAGCCGTTGATCTTTTATACTACTGCATTAGACAACTCCCTTAGTGCTCTGTTGGCCCAAGCCAACGATGAAGGAAAGGAGAACACTCTCTACTATCTCAGCTGTCATCTAATCCCTATTGAGGTAAACTATCCACTTATTGAGAAGCATTGCTCGGCTTTAATCTTTGCATCCCAAAGCTACAGCATTAAATGCTTTCTCAAAAGGTGAACTTGATCTCTAGGATCAATCCACTGTAATATCTCATGATATGGCTGATGCTATCTAGATGTTTAGTGCATTAGTCCATGATCACATGTTGACATTACTTTCGTACTCCTCTGTATGGTGAAAGGATAAGCACTAGCGAATTTCTCAACAGCACACCCACTTCTTGTTGATTCTGTACTTAGTGATGACCTCCCTAATGAACAAATTATGAACTTAGGGGACACTAGCATTCACCACTAGGAGATATACTTTGATGGTGCGACTTCCTCTCAAAGTAGAGAAGAACCATAATCTATCATCCCAGGGAAGGTAAGGGTAGGAATAGTTCTACTAACTCTGCACTGCAATGTTATAAGATTCTCATTTCATCTATCTAATCCATGAACTAACAATGAAGTTGAATATGAGGTTTTGATTGATGGTCTGGAGTTAGTTGTTACTCTAAGTATCCAGAACATCAACATCTTAGGGGATTCTTAGTTTGTTATCATCCAAATCACCTTCACAAAAGCTGCTCCATACCATAAGTTCACTATGGAGTCTGGAGCTTACCATTTACAAGATTTCAGGAGGAGAAAATATCATAGCAGATGCTTTAGCCAAACTCGCCAAGGAATTGTTATGTCTAGAAGATGAGTCCATATCAATAAGTGTCCAAAATAGACAAGTCTTATCCCTTATTGATTCTAAATTCATAGAGAGACTCTCTCTTAAAGGGGAGGTTATCATTGCCAAAATTGGATGATGGTTAGATTGGAGGCAACCATTTATGGATTATCTGAATATAGGCAAACTACCTCAAGAGAAGTCCCTAGCATATCAAGTGAAGCAAAGAGTACTTTCCTACGTTCTCATGGATGGCACCTTATCTGGGTCCTTGATCATAGTTTGGACAAACACAAAGCTCGTAAGATTGTAATTGAGGTACACTCAGGTTTATATGGAGCTCATCAATCTGGTCTGAAGATGAAAGCCAAGATCAAGAGACTAGGATACTACTAGACGTTGATGATGACAAACTACATGGATGTAGCTAGTGATGCCACCAATGTCAGGTGGATGGTGTGGTCCTACACCGACCACCCAACATTCTACACCCTACATTGGCCTCATGGCCATTTGAGTGTTGGGGTACTGACATAGTGAGTCTAATTTATCCTTCTTCTTCCAAGGGTCATTGGTTCATCCTAGCTGCCATCGATTACTTTTCCAAGTGGGCGGAGGTGATCCCATTCAGAGAGGTCATAGCTCAGCATGTGCTCTAATTTTTTAGGAACCATGTCGTGTATAGGTTCGGGGTGCCTCAATGAATTATATTCGATCATAGTACTGCATTCAAAAGCACCAAAACCAATAGCTTTTCCCAGAGACATGGCATAGATTGGAGATCTTCTACCATCTAGTATCCAAGGGAAAATGGCTTAGCAAAAGCCTTCAACAAAACTCTCATCCAGATATTAAAGAAGATGCTTGATGACAATAAGCAACAGTGGCATGAATAGTTAGTTGAAGCCTTGTGGGCTTACCACACCACATACAGAACTCTAACTCAATCAACCCCTTTCATCTTAGTGTATGGATCCAAAGTCGTTCTACCATTAGAAGTTCAACTCCTATCACTAAGGATAGTTGTGGGTAACAAGATCATAATGAAGCAGAATGCCGAGTTGCAATTAGAAGAGCTTGAAGGTTTGGAGGAAAGATGTTTATGAGCATGCCAGAACCTCAAGTTGTACAAAGCCAAAATTATTCAAGCTCATAATAAGTTGGTCCGTCCTAGAGCTTTTCAAGTAGGAAAGCTTGTTTTAGTTCTAAGGAGACTAATTGTTGCCCGTGGAAAGATGGGAGGCAAGTTTGAACCACTTGGGAAGGCTCTTTTGCCATAGAGAAGGCCTACCAAGGAGGACCTTATCACCTCATAAATCATAAGGGAGAGCACAGGATGCTTCCAATCAATGGGCTCTACCTGAAAAAATATTATCCATAGATCTTATTTCAAAATAATTATCAATAAAAAAATTTCATCTTAAATTCCATCTCTTCAAATGGAAAGCATTTTTCTTTACGAGTCTTCCATAATGTATTTAGGATAGGTGTAAGGAACCCGAGTCACATCCTATCCTTGATCAACACAACACAACATAAACTACACACAACCACATAAAACAAACACATATCTTTTGTCTCGGGCTACTTCGAGTTGGTATATCTCCCAAGCGGCACTCTGCTAGATGCTCAGGTGTGTCACCCATTTAGTGTGCTTTTTTTATGTAAGTTCTGTGCTTTCTTCGACTTGACCATTGCACATTGATGAGCCTTGTTAGTTCGATGGTCTTCTTGCACGGCCGGTAGCTACCTCTCCATTTAAGTCTACTATGGTTTCTTCTTGAACTAGCCATTATACACTGATTGGGTCGAGTATATTTGAGGCTTAGGGTAAGTACCCCAGTGGCTCCTTTTCTTCTGACTACTTCAATTCTGGGTCTAGTCTTTATGTGGGACTCCCTACTTAGTAGTCGCTCTAGGTCGGATAGCCTTTGTCCCACCGACAATAGACTATCCTGGTGATTATTTTCATCTGTGAGGATGTAAATCTACACGCCTTCTTCTCAAATTGATTGCCGTTTAGGGTTGGTTCTCACTATCTGATGAATACACCACTCATGGTAGATGTAAGTCTATGCCTTCTCCTTGAGTCAGGTCATTCACCTTTCTTTTCGAGTCCAAGATAAAGACCCTCCACATGGGCCCTCTATTTGGATCACGTCCTTTGTGAGCCCATTTAGAAACCACTCGGGTTACTCTTGGATTAGACAGACCCCCTTTCCTTATAGCCACCCAGTGGTTGGAGAATTCATCTTGCGGATATGCATATTTTCCCTTAGTCCAGAAAGTCTAAGATAGGACAAGGCTGATATAGCCCTTTCTCAGTGTGTTCCCTTGCACACCAACAGGGTCCATGCAAATATATAAACAAAATATATATATATTCTCTTATGGATCAAGAGGACACCCCTAGTGGTACCTTTTCCCAAGTAGACATCCTATCTTTAGGACAGTGTCAGCAAAACTCCCTATAGGAATAGCCTGACTACCCATGAGTTGATATAAGTCCTCAGTGACATTCACTCAATAGTCGCCATAGGTCGGTTTTGATTTGTTGTGCTACCAGCAGATCACCCCAGCAATTGATCTTTGCTTTAGAAGCTATAAGTCTACTATGCTTTCTTCCTAGCTTAGCCATTGCACATCAAAATGTAGCCCTTAGGTTGGATAGCTCTACCCCGCAGTCGGTAAACTATCCCTTTGAATTTGTTAACCTGAGATAGGATGAGGTTGATGGGTCCATACTATCGGTAACTCCCGCAATTTGTTAACTTTGAGATAGGATGAGGTTGATATTTCCCCTCCTCAATGGGTCCATCACACATCGACAGGGTCCATCAAATTTAAATAATATTAATTCTAACTATTTTTGAGTTGATATGAGTCCACAGTGACATTCACTTAGTAGTCGTCCTAGGTTGGGTTTGATTTATTATGCTACCAGCAGATCACCCCAACGATTGCACCCCACTTTAGAAGATATAAGTCTACTATGCATTTTTCCTAGCTCAGTCATTGCACACTGAAAGGCAACCATTAAGTTGGATGGTCTTACCCCTCAGCCAGTATACTATCCCTTTGGATTTGTAAACCTGAGATAGGCCAAAACTGATATAGCCCCTTCTTAGTGGATCCATCACACACCGACAGAGTCCTTAAATTAAATTCACCATATCCTCAGTGGATCTGAGCTTAACCTCAAATCAAATTAAACTAAATCATATCCTCTTCTCAATGGAGCCCCAAATTAAAACCAATAAATCAAACCAAATTCTCATCCCCAGTGGATGTCTACCAAGCAAATCTAACCAACTCTTATCCACAGTGAATACCTCCATGAAATCAAACTCACATAACTTGAACTTGCTGCTCTAGTGGAAGATTCATACACCCATCCCCAGCAGATTATAGATTCCGATCCCCTATGGATCTTCTTTCCATAAATCATATAATCAAGTTCAAACCCTTATCCCTAGCGGATAACCCGAACTTCCTTCCATAGTGGAAGGTTCATATACCCGATCCCTTAGTGGATCCCTCCTTCCTCTTCTATTCCCTTGGCATAAGTTGGGTTGCATTGCACTAAGATCATGATTCTATCTACATCTTGGTTTTAGGTATCGATTATTTTCATTAGTGCTTATAATCCTTTGGACGTTGTTGATCATCTCGGTCAACGCCAATACGTGCGACGTGCCTTGTTAGTTACACCACACTTATTGAGGGTCTTTTTGTTGACCTCACTTTTAGAGTGAGTTTTCAACCTCCTCATCATTGCTCTAGGACTCTTATAGACACTAAGAGCACCTTAGCCTTGAAAATTTATAGTGATTAGGTGAACACTTAACCTAATCCTAGAGATTTATAAGGGGTAGCCATGGGGGTAGGTTATGACTTAGGGACTTATGGAGACTTGCCCATCCTATGGCCTAAACCCAACCTATGTTCACCTCCTCAAACCAAATCTCAAATTCAATTCAAAGATCAAATCCAAATCCAAATCCAAATTCCAAGTCAAATGATTAAAACCCTTGATCAAATTCAAAATCAAAATCCTGCCTAAGCCTTATGATTTTATCTTATGGACTTGGCCCTTAACCAAATTCAAATCAATCCAAATTCAATTGATTTTTTTCAAAGATCAATTCAATCCCTCGATCATTTATCAAATTTGAGTTCAAACTCAATTTCAAATGATTGAAACCCAAGATTAAATTTAAACTCTTAAATCCTCCTTAAGCCTTTGATTGAATTCCAGGACTTAGCAAAATCTCCACCCAATTCAAGCCAAACTTGATTGATCTCTTCATGAATCAATCATATCTATATTTATATTCACAAATATAAATAAAATATAAACTCAAATAACCAAAACCAAATCGAACTAAATCAAGTCGAACCAAGACCCTTCCTAGGCCATATGGACCTACCTTCATGACCTTGGCTAAATCTTAACCCAAATCAACCCAAATTCAAATCATTTTCTCATAAATCAATTATATATTTAATTATCTTTACAAATATAAATGAAACCTACATTTCAATGATCAAGACTAAATCAAACTAAATCAAATTCTCTTCTAAGCCCTTTGACCTACTTCCATGAGCTTAGTCAAATTTGCCTCCAAATCACTCCAAACTCAAGTGATTTTCTCATAAGTCATTTATATCATCATTTATATTCACAAATATAAATGAAATATATATTCAAATAGCTAAAACTAAATCCAAAATAAAATCAAAGTCCAATTTAAATAATTTAAGCCAATTCCTTGGACTTAACCAAAACCCACCTAAATCAAGCTAAAATCAATGGATTTCTCTTGAATCAATCATTCCTTCAATCATCTATCCAAATATAAACAAAACCTACAATCATCAAGCCAAATTGAAATCAACTCAAGTCAAGCCCAACTTAGTCCTTTTGACTTGAAAATTCTAAATGAACCAAAACCTGTCATAGCCTAAATTGATTGCAGTTGGATTTATATTTTAATCCTAAACTTATATATAAATTCAACTAAACCTTAATCAAACCTGTGCAATGGATAAGGGCAATTTGAATGACCACTACTACTACTGAAGTTCCTCGAAAAAGAGCCTTTCTATTTAAAAGATTGATTCATTTTGAGGCGTTAGTCATGAAAAGAACCATCACTAGGCAGTAAGTTTCAGTCATGCTTGTAAATGCGACCACTCTGCCAGTTGAACCTTTCATACTAGGAAGGCATGAAGCTGAAGCCTCTTCTTCTGGAGGAAAATTAACCCAGAGGCAGCAGAAAAAAATGAATGCTGAGTTGGAGCTCATTAGCTCTCACCTTGTTCATCTATTACACAACTATAAGTGAGTATTCCTACCTGTAAATAAATATAAAAATTTGAAATTGGTGAAAAGGGATAGCTCTACTGGTGAACTTAAGCAGTCTTTTTGGGCTCAACAGTAATCAGCTCCAACCCTTTAGAAGAAACAACCTGCAACTATATATGTTCGAGTACATAGAGTCTTAAAGGTTGTCAAAGAAAAGGTCTTATGAATAAAAGATATCAAAGGCCAATTATGAGAGAAGCCGAGAATGCTCAACTACAAAAGCCACCATCAATGGTAGTAAGAGCTCAAGACTGTCCTAAGAAATTCCTGCACGGTGAACATTGAGGCGTGACACCTGAACCAAATGTTTGGGAATCTGCTACCGAAAGGTCCCGGCAAAACGTAAGAAAATTTGGAGGCAAAATCCTCGAAGTGAAATTTACTTAAAGAAAGATAGTGATGTAACATCTAGACTGTACTCTCACAAAATCCACTTCTTATGTGCTAGTATTTGGAGCTAAAGCAGTCTTGCTACTCAAAGTTGAACAACCTTTACTCCGAGTAGCCATTCAACATGATCTTACCAAAGATGAGAATGCCCATCTATGAATAGAAGAGCTTGATGCACTTGACGAAGTTAGACTCCAAGCTCAATAAATTTTAGAAATTTATCGAGCAAGGATGTTCAAAGCATTCAATCATATGGTGCACCCTCGAACCTTTTAACAAGGGGAATTAAGCATGGTGCTGAGAATACTAATTATTCCTTATCGTCATTACATGTGTAAGTTTTTCTTGGAAATTCTCTTGTAACACAAGAATGCATTTTCGAAATAAAGCAAACATCCACCTATTACGTAAGGGGCATTTTTAAAATTATAATAAAATATTGTATATATATTCCATATATATTATTCTTTATCTGAAATCCTAAATAAATATACATAATCAAGAGGGAGGAAATCTTTGATGATATATGATAAAATTTCTTTTGAAAGCACTGAAAAATCCCCATATTACAGGGGCATTTTTAAATTTTTGAAATCAATATTATATGTGGAACTCTCTTAAAAGTAAATATATCAACTCAAATATCGATGCATTTGTTTAATCTTAAAATTCTTTCAACTGTGTTTTAGAATACCCCATGCAAGATAGGAGGCGTTTCTTTATTTTTCATATGGGTTGACATCTTACCATAAGATGAGATCTTTGAATATATTCTGATTCGGGTTGACATCGTACTTTGAGCTGAGATCCCTATTTGATTACTCTATTATCTTAATAGTAAAGGTACTGTTGATTATCATGAATAGTAAAAATGTATCTTTAAATAAGTTTCATATAAGATGATCTTGCAGTTGAATGATTCATCTTCTATGCTTATGAAAGTCCTAAAAGTCAAGTGAGAGGACTCTTGATATGATATTGATTAAATTGTTAGTAAACGTCAAATCCTAAGCTGGTTGGGTCCATCCATAAATGTTGGAGCTAAAGAAAGATAAGAAAAGGGAAGAGACTAAAGATCACAGGGGCGAATTTTGAGATAAGATCTGGGGAATGATGCTCGCTCTTAGCCAACTGTAAAGCCTCCCCACCTCTACTCAAAGCAGCCTTAGTATCCATCATAGCTTTGTGGCATACCCGGTAATGGTGCTGCTCTTGCTCTATAGCTCGAGGTCTCCCATCCTACTCAGTCTATAAGTGCTTTAAGTTTTCCTTCATGGACTTAACCAAAATCATGATCAAATCAATTCAAATTCATGGGATTTTTTCATAACTCATTTATATTCTCATTTATATTCACATATATAAATGAAATATAAATATAAATCCTATCAAATTTAATTTTAATGGACTTAGCCTAATCATGATCAAATCACTTCAAATCCTTGAAATTTTCTCATAATCAATTGATATTCTCATTTATATTCACATATATAAATGAAATATAAATTTAAACAATCAAAACCACATCCAAAAATCAAACTCAAATCCACTCAAAATCCAACCTAAGTCTTTCAACTCAAAACCTTGAACTTAGCAAAATTACTTTCAAATCAAGACAAACCCTTGATTTTCTTTCATGATTCAATCAACCCTGCAGTCATGAATCTAAATATAAATACAAACTTCAATCACTAAATCAAAATCCAATTTAAAAATCAAACCCCAAATCCCTTCATATTCTTTCTTTGAATATGAAATTGTCAAATGATTCAAAACTCATTTGACTTCAAACCACTTGCAAATGGATTTATATTTCAATCATAAGTCTATATTCAAGTTCAATCAAACTCAAATCAAGCTTTGACCAAGCCATTTGGCCTATTTAGGCTCACTTGACCCAAAGTGACATAAAGTACCCTTATGAACCAAATTATAATCCTAACCAAATTGGATTAAATCAAACTCACCATTGCCTCTTATCATGATCAACAATCATCATGGGATGATCAATCAATCAAATTGGGTCAAATCAAGTCAAACTTAGGGGTTGACTAAGTCAACACTTAGCCAAAATGAAACCTAACATAGCCAAAAACCATCATAGGCCAAATTGATTGAAACCATTGATCAAAGTTCATTCATTAACTATGTTTGAACTTGACCAAGTCAACATTTGAGCCTAACCTAGCCCAATTGGTAACTTGACCCAAGTTGACCCAACTTGGCCTAAAAAGTCAAAATGTGTCAAAACTTGATCTAAGCCAAATTGATTGAAACCAATGGGTCAAGTTCATTCCAAATCACTTGTTGAACTTGACCAAAGCCTTAATTGGCCAACTAGACCTAACCTAGCCCAATTGACCTTGAACCCAATTTGACCTAAAGGGGTCATGTTGAGTCAAATTCAAAGTTTACCAAAATTGATTAGAAAAAAAGATATCAATCCACTTCATATGACTAAACAAACCTAAACCTACCCATGACCTAGCTCAAATAGGTCAAATGGGTCAAATTGGTCAACTTGGACCATTTGACCTAAATGAAGTCATATGAGCCAAACTCAAAACCAAACCAAATTGAATCAAACAAAAGCCACCAAAACATTTCAAATGGTCATATGAACTTAACCCAAGTTGACCCATTTTGACCTAAATGGGTCAACATGAGCCAAACCATATCAAATGAACTCCAAATCCAATGAAACTTGGCCAAACCTATTTTTTCAACATATCTAAATTCAAAAATTAGCCAAATGACCATTCTACCTCTAAGCCATAGAATAAATTTCGATCAAGTCCACGGGGAATTTAGTCAAACCCTCTTCATATCAACCTGATACCTTTCTAATAGGTCAAGTGAACCCTATGGAGGGTGGTGCATCCAACCCAATGGGTTTGGGTCAGCCCCAATGGACCCTAGGACAAAACCAACCACATAGCTCAAATTGACCAATTTTAAAACCTCCCTCCACTTGATTTGAAGCACATGGGAGGTTATGAATCCACTCCTTAGCTCAAACCGACCATATGCCAACTCCAAACAGCCCAAACAACCCTCTCCATACTAGCAATTGGATCAAAATGGCAAACCATGCTTCGGCCATCCAATTGCCATTGGGGGAGATATACTCCCCCTAATTCTCTTCAATTTTCACAGGCTCATTGTTGATTGAGTGCTAGAGAGTGTTAGGAGCCATCAAAGATTCTTCAATAGAAAACATGGGAGCTCCATTGAATCCTAAACTTCTTCCATACTACTAGCCAACCCAATTACCTTTGTACACTCCCTCGGATAACTAAATCGAGCTTGCCTAAGCTCTCCCACAAGTTCCCAAGGCAAGGAGAAGTCTAATTCGATCAAAGCCACAAATAAGAGCAAGGGGAGTTGGTCCATAGAGCAAACTACCCAACCTCAGGAGCTAATTCTTTTATCAGAGCTTCTTCTCAACTAGACGAAGCTCCTCCAAAGGAATCGAGCACCGGTGATCACCTCCGATGAGGTATCACATTTTTTACCACTAGATTTAAGATGTGTTGGTCCTTCGTGAAACAAAGTGTCATGGAATGAAAACTCAACCATTGGATAGGATTGTCATTAGTGTATGAACGTGTGTGCAAAATTTTATCTTAATCTGAGCTCAATCGAGCTTGGATCAAGGCTTAGACCATGGATGATTCTTATGATCCTCAAGCAAGATCAGGGATGATCTCAGTCATCCATCTGCACATTTTGGATGGACGTTCAAGACTAAACGCACATCTTAAAAATCCATTTATCCTTTTAAAACCATGGGGTGATTCCTGGTAGTTCGATCCTTGATCAAATGGCGGATATCAAATCGCACCCCACCGCCGCCACTCGCGAGGTGACAGGATGCTTAAGTAATGGCTTATCGCGCGATGCATGGAAAGCACATGCTTGGCCTCGCTTGGCCGTAGTCAAGTTTTGGGGCAAAGAGATTTAATTAGATTTTAATTAATTCTAATTAATCCTCTAAGCTTTAAAAATTCATACTCCCTAAATAAAAATCAAAAAAATATGAGGTAAATTTTCACTAAAAGATAAATCAATCTAGAATATTCTAAAAATGGTTTTAATGGATTGTGAATTATATCTTTCTTTGATTTTAGGTTTTAATGGAAATATTAATTTGTTAATTACACCTTAATTAATCCTCTGATTAATCTCAAACTTCTTGGGTATGTTTTGGTGGATGACATCAGCCTTCCCTAATTTTCTTGGGATTTATTGATGGCTCAATTGGGGGAATTGCAAATGCATTTCCTAATTACTCCCTTAATATAATTAAGGATAATTAATGGTGTGATTAGTGTTTTAATCCCTTATTAAAGTTGATTAAGCTTTTGTCCAGTGAATAGAGTCTTAGGGAATAATTTTGGGGTATTTCCCTAAAGCTATTCCCTAAACCCCCCCTTCCTTAATCATTTCTTAATTAAGGATTAATTCATTAACTACCCTCTTAATTAATTTTTAAAAATTCTAAAACCTTCCAAAAGTTAATTAATCTACTTTAGGTAGATGCTTAGGTCTTCAAGAGCATATGTTCAATTAAGAAAATCAAAACTCAACTCACATGTGTGAGGGGTGTTTTGAAATTTCTTAAGTTAAACCCCTTAGCTTAATTAATCATTAATCATGAACTAAATTCCATTAGGCCCTTTCTTCCTAGGTGCATTGCAAATTTAAATTTCTTGTGAGGTTTTATATCATCTCATTAGCTCATAATTATTTGGTTAACTATGCTAAGGTGGTGTAGGTAAGGGTTAATTAACTTATTTAATTCATACCTTAACCAAATCAAAAATATAAATTAAATCTAATCATTTAAAAATTAAACAAAAATATCAAACACATGTCGGAATGGGTTAGGAATAGCAAACTTAACTCATATTTTCAAAATTAAGTCAAATTTAAGATCAAACAAAAATCATATTAAATAAACTTTGATTTTCTTCAAGCTTTCTTATTTCATAAGATTGTCTTTAGGATTTAATTAATGTGAATGTGTTTACATGCTTACATTGCTATAGTTCTTTCCCCAACATGTTAAATATGTATTTCATGTGGTTTCATGTATCCATACTTTTCAAAATTCAAATTTAAAATGAAAATGTTTACTTTATGTTAAAATTGCATGTGTTGGCTAAAGTAATGATATGAGTGGCTATTATCATTATTAAATTCAAATTATTTTCAAAATATATGAATCAATTATCAAAATTAAAAGTGTGTTACTTATATTTTAATTATAAGCTTTCATGTGAGTAAGATATAAGGATGTGCTTAGTGTAGGTTCTCCTTTTCTTTTCTTTTAGTATAGTTTTCAATAGGATTTGGCAAGGTGTGTGGTTCATTTGCAAAGAACCTAACCCTTGCCTAATTTCATATCCTATTCATTTTTATATTATCACTTAAGAAGGGTACCTATGCTTGCATATGTAAATTGCATAAACAAAATGAATCAACTAATACAAATTTTTGCATTCTTTCTTTTCCATTCAATTCTTTTGTACACATATTTGTATTTAAGGAAAGTAGTATATTATTCTAGACAACCCCGAGGTTGTGAGGCTTTAAGTAGCCATAAGTAGGTCTTGTACCTTACACCTCTAGTTAATAATGGCGATGTACTCACTTATGCTTTTTTTACTTTCATATGTGCATGTAAAATTGGATAGGAAATCCTTTTTCTACTAAATGAAGATCATGCATCATAAACTTTCAAACTTCCTTAAATGAATTACTTAGCATGCATCATAAAGTGTGTTAAATATTCTCATTTTTGTGTATAGATATGCTTAAGACTCATTCATATGCATGTTATACATGTTGGGAAAGAAATGAAGTGATGTATGTTTTGTGAATTTGGTTATTTAATATTAAAATGACTTTCTTTTTAATAGGTTTATTTAAAGTTTATCTAAACTTAGGATTAATTAAAATACCTAATCAAAATATTCACTAAATAAAACTAAAATATGAATCCACTTTAGAAATTACTTAGGTTAGGGAAGGAAAGAGAAGTTCTCTTCTCTTTCCCTCTCTTTATAACTTAGTAATTAATTGTAAGATTCACTTGAACCTAATCAAAATATGAAATAAAATCAATAAAAAACAATTAAATCACTTAAATGAAACCCTCCTCTAAGTTGAACATGCTTCACACTTAGAAAATTCTAACTTAAAGACATAGCTAAGCATACCATACAAACCTCAAAAGCACACACATTAGGCTAAGTCACCACTTCTAGCTTTAGGTTAGGGCAGTGCATGGTTTGATGCTTGCTTTTGTTTTATGATATATATTTTAGACTGGATGTTAGGATGAATGTGCATAAAATGAATGGTAGGGCAATCTTAGTCTAACCATTATCTTCTGCAATGGATTGTGCTTAAGGGGCGTTGTAATAAATAAAAATATAAATGCTTTTATTGTGCAAGTGCTTATACCCCTATGCATAATCCAATAGGCCAGGTGGACTTAGTCACCCATGTGTGGGTGATAAATAATACATGCTTGGGATTTGGTGGTTTGTTTAGCTAACCTTTATTTTGCAGGTGTTAGCTAGATTTATCTTTTCCTTTTCATGTAAATTTTGTAATTAGGATTTCAGAATGATTATTATGGAGATTAAGATGAGCATTGGTCATAAAATCTTATCTTATGCACCATGTAAAGCCTTTGGAGCATCCACCTTCCAACCATCCAAAAGAAGGAACCAAAGAAGAAAGAAGAAAAGAAGAAGATAGAAGAAAAGAAGAATGAAAAAATGAAGATTGAAGACCCCCACAACAAAGAATTTGTTGCTTAATTGTATTTAATTTATTTGTAATCCAAGTTATATAAGGGTAGAGCTTGGCTACACAATTTATTTTTGGGTTTGTGTGGTGGCACCCAACCACAACGGCCTCTTATTCTTTTTGTGATTAGCTTTATAAATTGGTTGATGATTTGTTTAGCTTGTGCATTATGTGGCATCTTTTTCCTAGTTTATTCCTTGCTTTATGTATGGCCTAGATGTGGATTAGGCTCTTAGAAAAAAATAAATATTTTACCAAATTTAATAATTCAAAATTAAAAATAAATAACACATAACCTCACCTAAAGCTTAGGTTAAATTTCAAGATAAAAGAATTAGCAACCCCTTAGCTGGATGAGTATTTCTTTTATAACATCATGCACAAATGCATCTTATTTCACTCTTGATTAGAGGGCTTCCATCTTTGCCAGAGAAACTTGGCTTGACCTTTCAGAGCCATGGTGGAAACACACCTCCTCCCTTCTCATTGATTTTGGTCAATAACTTTATTTCTCATGCATTATGCATATGAATCCTATTAGCCTGAGTCAAAATAATTATCTAAAAAATGAAAATAAAATGAAATCTGAATTGTATTAGATTTAGGTCATTTAAAGCATGTCCTTACATGATCTAGTCTCTTTAAGGAGTGAGTTTACGGACTTATTCTCTTTCTATATAAATAAAAGCCTAGCTATCTTGCATAAAGCATAAGACTTACCTACACATACTTAAAACCATATGCGGAGGTAGTTGGTAGCCACCCCCAGGCAGTTATAAGTCCAAACAGTCCAGTGATTTGTCCTCTCATTTGGAGGCAAACCATATATCCATTTTCTCCTTAAATTTAGATTGTGCTTTCGGCCCTCGCCAAAGCTCCCTAGATTTAGGTTCTGAGGTTGCTTCTCCCTTTTGCAGGCCATAAGCATAATTTCTCACCTCTTAGGCATTTTCATAATCTTGTGTTATGGAATCATATGTCCTAAATTTCTAATGAAAAATCTAACTCAAACAAATTAAATCAATTTCAAAAATGTAAAGCACAATAATAGGATAGTTTAAGATACTCATTAGGTTTCCTAGCATCGTGGGCATCTCCTACTTATCTTTCTTTTGGCCTCAATAATAACACTCTCTTTGATCAATCCCATTTGATCTTTAAAAATGAACTAATCGATTGATAGTTCTTTTCTATTGAAATCTTTTAAGACAATGATCATTTACCTTAATCAAGAGTATTCCTAAGGGATCCCATCCCTTAGGATGTAATTAACTATGGGGCTTGCCCTTGTAGGGAACTTAACAAACCTAGTTTAAAATAAACTCTATTTTACTTTTTTCATATAAAGTAGGGAAAGAATCTCTGGTACATATGTAGACCCATTAGCCTTAGAAGTCCTTATTGAGGTGATTAGGTCCATTAAAGGGTAGTGACTTCTATCTCCTGAGATAGTACACTATTCTTTAGTGACGTATCTGATCTCCTAAAGAAGCACATCCATGGATCTATGTGGCATCCCAAAAAGATGAATTTTTATATTCTTGCTTTTCACCACAGATGAAGGCGACTATATAGGAAATTTTCACTACAGATTTTTCTAGCGACTCCACTGGGGATGGTTCCTCTCTCCATCTTTGGTAAATGATCGATGTCTTCAAGTATCGATGTGGGTTTGTACTTTGGTATGAATTCGAGACTATCTTCATTTCCGTTGGCACTTAGCTGATTTCATTCTTAAGTTGAGTTAGCCAACATCTTTAGGTTTTAGAACCTCACCCAGTGTTGGTCTTAAAACCCCCGTTGGGTTTTCCAATGGGTAAAAATAAAAAGATTTAAATAAAAATAAAACATTTAAAGACTTCCTCCTTATTATTTTTTATGATAAGGAAAGGTTCATTCTCAAGTAATAAAGATAAAATAAATCTTTGATAAAAACTTTGCCTTTCAAAAAGCACTCTTTCAAAATTGCACATAATAAAATATTTTTCACAAAATTTTCTTAAATCACCCTCATTTAATAATTTTCATAATTGTTTCATGTAGGAATCTTCAAAAATAAAACTAGCAATCTTTTCCAAAAGTACAAATGAACATCTTCCTTCAATTCATTTTGATGAAGATTTCATTTTCAAAATAAAATGAACAATCATCTTTCCAAAAATCAAAATTAAAAATAAAGTTTTCAAAAAGCACACATGAACCTTTCCATTCAAGACACTCACACCTATTGAATGAAAGTTTCATTTTTCAAATAAAATTAAATTTTTCAAAACCACATATGAACATCTTCATTTAATATACTCAAATTTATTGAATGGTGATTTCATTCAATAAAAATATATCATTTGAAATCCCACTTAAACATATCCCATATATGATTAAGTTGAATTCTTTTTCAAAAAAGCAATAATTACACACAAACAAAATTTTACATTTCAAAATAAGATTGATCTCCATTCTACATACCCAAATTTGTTGAATGGAAGTCCTCTTTTCAAAATAAACTTAACAATCATATTTTCAAAATTCAAACACATTTAACTTCATTTAGCATACTCAAATTTGCTAAGTAAAGTCTCCAAATTCAAAATAAAAAAAATCAAACACATTTGGAACTTCATTTAGTATACTCAAATTTGTTAAGTGAAGTCTCCAAATCTAAAATCAAAATTTTTCAAACACATTTTGGAATTTCATTTAGCATACTCAAATTTGCTAAGTGAAGTTTCCAAATCTAAAATCAAAAATTTTCAAACACATTTGGAACTTCAATTAGTATACTCAAATTTGCTAAGTGAAGTCTCCAAATATAAATTCAAAAAATTTCAAACACATTTTGGAACTTCATTTAGCATACTCAAATTTGCTAAGTGAAGTCTCCAAATCCAAAATCAAAAATTTTCAAACACATTTGGAACATCATTTAGCATACTCAAATTTGCTAAGTGGAGTCTCCAAATCCAAAATTTTAAACATTTGGAACCTCATTTAGCATATTCAAAATTGCTAAGTGAAGTCTCCAAATCCAAAATCCAAAATTTTCCCAACACATTTTTTTTTATGAAACTTCATTTAGCATACTCAAATTTGCTAAGTGAAGTCTCCAAGTCCAAAATCCAAAAAAAAATTTCAAACACATTTTTGGAACTTCATTCTCTAGCATATCAAATTTGCTAAAGAGAAGTTTCCATTTTCAAAACCAAATCAAAAATTTTGAACACATCTTTTGGAAGTTCATTTGGCATACTCAAATTTGCTAAGTGAAATTTCCATTTCACAAAACTAAGTGGGACTTCATCCTTAGCATACCATATTTGCTATAGTAAAGTCTCCACTTCCAAACAAATCTAAACAAAAATGAAACACATTAGGATTTTCTTAGCATACCCAAACTTTCTAAGGATCCAACTCTTTCAAAAATCAAAACTTCCAAAAATAAATGAAACAACTTAGGATTTTCTTAGCATACCCAAATTTGCTTAGAATCCTATTTTCAAAAATCAAACAAAACACACTTGGATTCTTCACTTAGCATACCTAAATTTGCTAAGTGAGAATTTTAATTTTCAAAATCAAACAACAATAAAAAAAGAAACAATCATTTTCAAACACCTCACTTAGCATACCCAAATTTGCTAAGTAAGGAAAATTCCAAAATCACCAAACAAAATAAATCAATCAATTCCCTTACTTTAACATACCCAAATTTGTTAAAGGAAAGGGTCCTCAAATCAAAAATCTAAATTCAAACAAACATGAACCTATGGAAGCATCCTTATCAAAATATTTGAATCCATCTTTCAACATACCCAAATTTGTTAAAGTTGGATTCATATTCAAAAATTTCTCTTTCAATCAAATTTCTAAATCTTCTCAAATCTTTTTGAACCCCACTTAACACTTCCAAGATGTTGGATGTGGGTTCAAATTTTCAATTCAAATTCAAAAATAAACAAAGATAGAAATCTAATCCAAGCTCATTTCCTATTGCAGATTCTCACATCAATTTATAGTTACAACCTTTTTTAGTCTTTTGTAGTTGATTAAATGGCGTTTCAAAAGTTTTTCACTTTTCCTCATGGCATGGATTTGGCTTTGGACCAAGCCAACTTCCCCCGATTGGATCACACACATCTTATTGACTTTGGTGGGGGATTTGAGGGAGCGAGGATTACATGTGAGGGCACTCCCCTCACCAAGAGACCGGTGACAGCGTGGCTGGTCATCATTGATCTACCCTCTGATTCTGACATCTCCTCACTGATGAGGAAAGTAGTGGCAGTCCAACCAACTTCAATAGTGACGGTGTAGTGTTAGCTGAGCCTTATGGTTTGTCGTTTTACCCTGAGGGCTAGCACCCTCATCCTCTAAGGGTAAGTAAGGCTCCCCGATCTCGGGGATTGCCTCCCCTACTTTTGAGTATGGGTCTAGCTCTCACTCTTATCATCCTACAAAGACACAGTGTAGGAACAAAAATTGCACGATCAAGCGATATCACACTAGGATTTCCAGAGAGATGGAGGTAGCTGCTTGTTTAGCTGTTGAGAAGTTTATTATTTTTACTTCACCACTGGTTACAACAAACCATTTTTATCCTCTCTGGGTCAAACAGAGAGGATGTTAAGAGGATTCATCTCACCTCCACCGTGGTCCAACATCGCCCATGTACTAGGAGGAAAGCGCCTCTCTCGCGTAGACAGCTTATGGATGTTTAGAGTCTGGAGCTCAATTTGATTTGAGATCCATCATCCCCCATAATGTGGGGAAACATATATGTCAGGAGAGGGTCAGAGAGGCCCATACATCTACTCATATTACTAGTAAGGAGAGGCAGAGGTTCAGTTGCCAGTCAGCAGCTTTCGCACTTGTTAATTTTCCAACTCGATGTGCTACCCATGCCGACCATACAAACAACATCTTACTTACTGGGACCAGTCATCACAGGAGGACAGCTCCTACACATAGAGAGTCGGTGGTGTCTCCACCACATCGCTCTACCTCCCTTCCGCCATCACCAGTCTAGGTCACAGCATCTCCAGTTCCATCAAAGGCCATGAAGGCCATATCCAGGGAGAAGGGCAACCCGTTGGTGATCCGGCTACACCTAAGGGATCCTACTCCACCTACACCGCCTATTGTGGTAAGGCTGAGCTCTCCTACTTGACCTTCTTCCCTAGTGGTGGTGTGGAAGGAGTGGCGACCCCAAAGAATAGTGGTCATCCCTTCACCAACTCTGCCAGTTCAACAGGATGTGGAGATGGTAGTAGTTATTTCAAAGGTAGCAGGTGATAGTCCAGCTGCACCAAAGATAGTAGAACCTCCTAAGAATGTCACCCCTTTCATACCTAGTGATAGTCAGGAATATCTCTCATCTAGTGAGTACAGTCCACATAGGATTAACTCCCCAGCAGCAGGCGAGGTCCGGTGCCTCTCAATGCATGATAATGATCACACCAGTCAACCTAGATCATTTGTTCTTGTTCAGATTGAACATTCTCTCGAGGATATAGTAGTACATTATCTAGTAGAGAAGATGGAGATCTTGGGGTATGACTAGTCAGATAAGGAGAAAGTCAGCTTTGATCCCAACGAAGATGACTTGTTGGGAGACTCAGTTGGAGTCTGTATGGTAGATACCAGAGCATCTCTTCTTAAAGAGCAACAGGCCATGAAAGGTGATGAGGTTGATTAGGAAGACACCACCCAATCAGCCCAGCACCTCCAACATCAGTTGAGGCAAAAAGATAAGCAGATAGATAGGATGACACGTAGTTAGAGGACTTGTTAGCGTTTCGATTCTAAACAAGCCCTAGAGTTCATCCTACTACGACATATTAGTCTGAAGTTAGTGCAAGTCTTAGACCCAACCAAGACCTTACCTCCCATTGAGCAAGGTAGCACTAGCATGTATAGGTAGTGGAAAGTACCTCCGTATAAGAAAAGGACATAAAATTCATAGTTGAGCAGTAAGGGAAGAAAGCATTGGCTCAACCCCAGGGAGGATCATTGATTCCAAATACTAGACCCTACCCGGGTGAATTCAACACAATCCAATATCCCAAGGGTTTCATGTCACCTTCCTTCAAAAGCTTTGATGGCAGTGGAAACCCAAGGCAGCATATATCAAACTTCAGGGCCAGTTGTTGCAACTCCGGTGGCAACGATGCTTTACATTTTTTTTCAAGATTGCTTTGAGATTATTTGAACTATTGAATGATTCAGTAAAGACATTTACTGAGTTAGAGCAACTCTTCATCAAGATATTTATTGGAGCTTAGCAAAGGGTTAATGTAGGTGATCACATTGTAGCACAATAACACCTCGGTGAGTCCCTTATTGATTATATTCTCTAATGGTGTAACTTAAGTATGAAGTTCAAGATGCAACTATCTGAGTAGCATGCTATTAAGATTCTTTTGAAGAATATATATGGCCCAGTCGCCTTCATGTTTAAGGGCTTCACTATCAAGACATTTGATAAGCTAATCAATAAGGCGGCTAGTCTACAAGGAGAGGCCAAACAGTTATCTTTTCAAGATCAGTTGCCTAAAGCAAAGCCACAAAAGGTTTGAGAAGAATTGAGAGCAAGTGTGAATTGATAGGGAAGCATCCAACTAGAGATCGAGATACCATGACCTCGAGCCTCCACCTCCTTTGCCACCACCGAGCCAGCCCTACCGGCCTCCTCCATAGCCCGCCTAGCACCACCGCCTCGCCTACACCACCATAGCAGTGGCATCATACCGCCGCTAGGCAGCTATGGTCCACCTACTCTTTTAGATAAGCTTAACAAACCTTATTCATTTAAGAGGGAGATAATCAAAAAAAATCTTTAAGAATCTCTTAAAGAAGCCTGATTTTTAGCTACCCGAGCCTAGGAGACCGGAGGAAGTAGGCAAAAGTCATGATCCAAACTTTTGCCCCAACCACTGTATGCTAGGCCACATTTTGGAGGATTGCTTCACATTTAAGGAGGCTTGAACAGCTAAGACTGTGTAGTTATCCCAAAGGAATACTTTGTGGAATAACCATCCAGTTCTATTAGGGTAATCCTTGGGGATACATGTGATCCTTCCAAAATTAAAGAAGGTTGGAATATTTCATTATCCAAAACCTCTAAGAAGATAGTCTAGAAGATCAAGAAGCTTTCCTTGCAGGTGCCTAAGCCAACTCAAACCTTCAACACCAAGGAAGGTTTGCAAGTTTCCAGTGCCAACTCAAGGAAAGGGGGAGCTTAGCAACAGCAACATGTGTCAGCCCGGGATAGCCCATTAGCCCACCATGACTGCCTCACAGCCTCACAGACTTCCACATGACTTCTTCCACTTCAGCTAGCCCTACTTCTTCTAATAGTAGAACTCATGCATCGACAAATAAGGGCATCAAACCCCTTACCCCACTCACTTTACTTGATTTCTACTTTGTACCTCCAAATAATTCTAAGAAATTGAAGAATAAATCTAGTTTGAATTACATCGTGTCACTTCGATGGGTTGTCTTCTTCTATTCTAATGATAACTCTAAGTCAAAATAACTATAACAATTCGATCTTCTTCTTTCGATTGAGTTAGACTTTCCTACTGAATACTATGAGTTCACCTCTTGATATAGACTTGGAATGATTAAGGGTCCCATAAGAAGATATGAGCTATGTGCGTGTAGAACCTTCCATTACCCTGCCACAAGAGATCACCAAAGTCAACCTCCGTAGAAGTAAGGTTCTACCTCCTAGGGAAGCACCTCAAGATAAAGGAAAATAAGTCATTGGTACAGAAGATCGAGAAGCCCCTCCACAGGATGCTCCATCCTTGGATATGCTTGTGGACGATCAGGCCAAGGTGGACTACAATGTCCTTTCTTGTCTAAGAAAGTTTCCATCAAAGCTAAGCATATATGATGCTCTTATCTTATCCAAAGAGATGAGGGAATCACTAATCAAGGCTCTCATTGATTTTGAAATATGCTTAGCTTAGCTGACCGCTATAGGTGAGGAGGCACATTATACAAAATAAGCTCAGGAGATAACTTCATAGATGTAGACCTTCTTATGGGACTTAGAACAATGCCCCCCTCTACATCACAGCAACATGGGCAGTTCGTGACTTTCGAGTTCTCATGGATTCAGGTGCATCGGTGAACATTATGAGTCTAAAGACCTTTGGCTATTTGAGAATCGACATCTCCACACTTTGAGGAGATTGGATGATGTTGAGAGGATTCAATGAACAAGGTCAGTAGGCTTTAAGTTCTATCGTCTTACCTTTATAGATAGGTAATTAGAAAACTGAAGCCATGTTTTACATCATTGATTCGAATACTTCATTCACTACTTTGCTTAGTAGGCCTTGGATACATCAGAATAAGATCATTCCATCCTCCCTCCATCAGTGCATCAAGTTCAGAAAATATGGGATTGAATATCGAGTCAATGAAGATGAAATGCCATTTTTAGTTAGAGAGGTTGAGATTTATGAGGATGCAACCTACTATCTTCCTCAAAACATTTTTTCTCGTGAACTTGGGTAAAATGTAAACACAAAAGAAAAAGAAAATGAAGCAAAAGAAAAGGCAAAAGAAAATGAAAAGAAAAATGAAAGTCCAAGTGAATAAGAAAGGGGAATTGAAGAAGAAATAGATCCACATATCACATTCCACCCACAGTTCATTCCATCATATGGACATGTGCACAGGATGGCTCAACCTCCACCAGGTAGAGGTAGAGGCAGAAATAGAGGCAATTCCAGAGGTGGAAGACCCCCTAGTTGGCCATCATCCAACAGAAGTCATGTTCCGGTTCATAGGAGTACCCCTACTATTCACATAAACTTGGAATCCAACTCAGAGGATTAATCTAATGTGATTAGTATACCATCCAACCCCTCTCAGAATGTTCCATTGGAGTTGACTTTCTATCTAAACAAAGATGAAGATCAGGCCTCTAGACAAAGCAAAGTATTCGAATCAGGCTTATGTGAAACTATTAGGCAACAACTAGGAATCTTAGCTCTAACCTCACTTACACCTTAAAAAGTTGAAGGTTTGGTATTTAAGAAAGTCCCTAAGTCTTCCAGTGGCATGAAGCAGAAGAGATTCTTTTGGGGATCTTCATGCTCAAGTCCTAGAGTTGGTGGAGAACTTGAGGAGGATACTTTTAAAAAATTAATGAAATTAACATTTGAGTTTTACTCGCCTTGTGTTCATAATCTTACACAGAAAAGTTTAATTTCTCATACATGCTTCAAATACAGGTCAGAGTATTTTGAAAAGCTATTGATGATCTAGTAGTCAAGAGTGGAGAAAAGGAAGACCACCTCTTTGACTTGAGAGTAATTTTTGAACTGTTAAAATAATATAACCTCAAAATGAATCCCCTGAAGTGTGTATTCGGAGTAGCTTTAGGGAAATTCCTTGGGTTTATTATTCAACACAGGGGAATAGAAATAGATCCAAAAAAGATCAAATCTATCTTAGAAATGCCACCTCCTAAGAGTTTAACTCATCTCAGATCCTCTCAAGGATGGCTGGCGTATCTAAGATACTTTATCTCTAACCTATCGGGGAGATGCAAGTCATTTTTAGCACTTATCAAAAAGAACGCCAAGTTTAAGTGGGATAATAAGTGTTAGCATGCCTTCGAAGATATCAAGCAGTATTTGGTGACGTGACTAGTTCTAGTAAGCCCTATCATGGGCAGGCCACTCATCCTCTACACTATTGCATTACATGACTCTCTCAGAGCTCTATTGGCCCAAGCCAATGACAAAGGGAAGGAGAATGCTCTCTACTATCTCAGTCATCATCTGATTCCTGCTAAAGCAAACTATCCACCTATTGAGAAACATTGTTAAGCTTTGATCTTTGCTTCCCAAAAGCTACGACATTGCATGCTTTCTCATAAGGTGAACTTGATCTCTAGAATAAATCCATTACAATACCTCATGACATGGCCAATGATATCCGGAAGTTTGGCATGCTAGTCCATGATTCTCTCACAGTTTGATATCACATTCGTACCCCTCTATGCGATAAAAGGACAAGCACTAGAAGATTTCATAGCAACATACCCACTTCCTACTGATTCTCTGCATAGTGAAGATCTCCCTGATGAATAAATCATGAACTTAGGGGTGCCTGGCAACCACCAATGGGTGATATATTTTGATGGTGCAGCTTCTTTTCATAAAGGGCAAGCACCATGATCTACTCTTCCAGGAAAGGCAGGGGGAGGAATAGTTTTTCTAACTCTAGACCGTGATGTAATAAGATTCTTATACTATCTTTCTAACCCCTGCACCAATAATGAAGCTGATTATGAGGCTTTGATTGCTGGTTTGGAGTTAGCCAGAACTATCAATGTCAAGAGCATCAACATCTTTAGGGATTCTCAGTTGGTCATCAACCAGATTGTTGGGTCTTACAAGGTTCTCAAACCCAAGCTTCATCATTACCATGAGTATACCAAGAAGTTGTTGGCCCAAATTCTTGAAGTCACCATCTACAAGGTTTCTCGAGCAGAGAACGTAGTAGCAGATGCTTTGGTTAAACTTGCCAAAGAATTAGCATGTCCAAAAGATGAGTCCATTTCAATAAGGGTCCAAAATAGACAACTCATATCCCTTATTGATGTTGAACTCATCGGGAGACTTTCTCTTGAAGGGGAGGTTTCCATTGCCAAAATGGATAAGGAGCTAGATTGGAGGCAACCGTTCATAGATTATTTGAACACTAGCAAACTACCTCAAGAAAAGTCACAAGCCCATTAGGTGAAGCAGACAGCTCTCTCTTATGCTCTCATTGATGGCACCCTGTACCACCGGTCCTTTGACCAAATGTGGTTACGCTATTTGGACAAATATGAAGCCCGTAGTATTGTAACCAAGGTACATTCAGATCTATGAGAAGCACATCAATCCTATCCGAAGATGAAGACGAAGATCAAGAGACTAAGATACTATTGGTTGTAGATGATTACAAACTGCATGGATGTAGCTAGGAGATGTCATTATGGTATACATGTGGTCCTCCACCACCCAACACTACACTATATTGGCCTTATTTTTGAGTGTTACATTGTGGGTCCAATTGATCCTCCTTCTTCCAAGGTCATCGGTTCATCTTAGCCAACTACTTTTTTCCAAGTGGTGAAGGTATCCCACTTAGAGGTTACATTTTGATTTTCAAGAACCATATCATAGGTTCGGTTGAATTATATCCGATAATGGTACGCATTCAAAAGAATGAAGATCAACAACTTTCGAAGACATGATAGATTGGAGATACTCCATCACTACCCCGTGAGCAAATGGCTTAGCAGAAGCATTCAACAAAACTCTCATCCAAATATTAAAGAATACTCTTGATGAAAATAAATGATAGTGAAATGAGCAATTGGTTGAAGCCTTGTGGGCTTACCACACCACATACCAAACTCCAACTGAGTCTACCATGTTTTCCTTAGTGTATGGATCCAAAGCCATTCTTCCTTTAGAAGTTCAACTCCTGTCACTAAGGATAAAATTGGGTAGCAAGATCACTACATAGTAGAATGCAACATTGTGGTTAGAAGAGCTCAAAGGTTTGGAGGAGAGTCTCCTACAGGCGTGCTAGAATCTCGAGTTGTACAAAGCCAAAATGATTTAAGCTCACAATAAGCTAGTCTGCCCTTGGTCTTTCCAAGTAGGAGAACTTGTGTTAGTCCTAAAGAGACCAATTATTGCCTATTGAAAGATGGGAGGCAAGTTTAAACCTACTTGGGAAGGCCCCTATGTCATAGAGAAGACCTACCGAAGAGGATCTTATTAGCTTATTGATTGTAAAGGGAAACACCCGATGCTTCAAATTAATGGGCTCCATCTAAAGAAATATTACCCATGAAATAAATCATGTTTGAAAAAAAAGTATTAATAAAAAGAATAAAAATCAGATTCCATTCATCAAATCTTCTCTTCTTTCAAAGCATTATTTGCTTCTGAATCTATCAGATGTAGGTATAAGAGTCCCCAGGCATCCTATCCCTTTCAAACATAAACACAATCCCCCAATGCTAGAATAGGTGAGAACTGAGAGGCATCCTATTTCAATTAGCATAACTAAGATAGGTGTGAGAGAACCCAAGCGGCATCCTTTCTTAGTGGGAATCCTTTTTTCCATCCATGGTACCATTTCATCAAATTTTTTAGTGTAATTAAGGTAGGTGTAAGAGTCCCTTAGAGGCATCCTATTCCTTTAACACATGCACAAAACACAAACACAAATCTTTTATCTTGAGCTATTTTGATGTGGGAGCAATCTCCCTGTGGCACTCACTCATTAGCTACTCTAGGTCGGGTCTACATGCTACTTTGCTAGTATGTCATCTCAATGATCATTTGTTTGGATGATGTGAGTCCCCATGCTTTTTTCCTAACTTGACCATTACAAATGAACGAGCGCCTTGCTAGTATGGTAGTCAATGCGAAGCTATCTCATGTTGACTTTTTTTAAGAAGATGAGTCCCATGCTTTCTTGAACTAGTCATTACAATTAAGGGATATTGAGGTATAGGATAAGTCCCCAGAGCATTTCCTGACTATGCTTGATATAAATCCCTAGTCATTCACTCGAGTTCTTAGGTCAAATAGTCGGTAAAGATAGACTATCCCAATAATCAGTTTTGCTATAGGAGGATGTGAGTCCCTGAGCTTTCTTCCTAGGCTTATTATTGCAAACTGGCGGGAACCTTAGGTTGGTTTATGTTCACTATGCTGACAATGACTCACCCGACAGATACATCGCTCTTGGCAGATGTGAGTTGCAGCGCTTTCTCCTTGAGTTGGCCACCAAATACTTATTGGATATTTGACTAGCCATGTCATCTTCTTGTGGTTTTAGATTAAGCCCTGATTCTATGGGCACTCTTTGCATCAAGTCCTGGACCCCATTTAGACACCAAAAGTTACTTTTGGATTGTCCTTTCTTTTACAATGGTTGGAGAATTTGTTCAAGGATGCACAAACCTCTGTTCATAAAAGGATAGTCTGGTGACATAAGCTCATTCTCAGTTTGATCCCCACAAACTAATATCCATATTAAAATAACTAAATAAATAAAATAAACAAAATTAATGCGGATTGAAATTCAAGCCCCAAAGGACCTTTTTCACAAGCATCACATAGCGGTCAACAATAGAATACAACGAGTTGATGGTTCTGACATTAACAGAAACCCTTAGGGTAATCTATTCCATAAAGATACCACAACATCATTTAAAAGATATAAGACTATGATCTTTCTAGCAAGAAGAATATCAATGGGAGTTTGATTTGCCCAAAGCAATCGATCACCCGGGGTCTTTCTAGTGGAAGATATGAGTCTACAAGCTTTCACTTGAATTGATCAAACCAAAGGCACTCCCTTGGTTGATAGTCTCCCATCTGAAGCTACTTTGGTTCAAGAATCTGAGATAGGTCTAAGCTTATATGAGCTTTTTCTCAGTATGATCCATCACAAACAAATGGAATCCATCAAACAAACAAATCTAAAAATGAAATTAATCTTGACTATCTTTGAGTTGATCAAGTCCAGATTCACTCATTAGCCTAGGTTGGTTCAATCTATTGCTTACCAATAGATTATCCAAGAATCACTTTGGAGGATGTAAGTCTACTACACTTTCTTCCTGAATGTTGTTGCATATCGAAAGGCATCCTTTGATCCCTACTATGTGTTTAGAACTACCCCTTTCATTGATAAATAAGTTAGTCTTGGCCTATTCTTACTAGTGCAGTTCATCGCAAAACCAATAAGGTTCATCTCAAAATTCAAACTAAAATTGAAATAAATTCAACCTTTTCCCTAAGTTGGTGAGACTAAATCAAATCAAACCTCTCATCCCTTATATATGATTTAAAAGCTTCCCTAGTGGAAGGTTCATACTATCCCTTAGGGATTCTTTCCTCTATGTCTTGGACATAAGTAGAGACATTGCACTAAGCTGGATTTTTCTACACCTTGGGTTAGAGATAGATTATTTCTGTTAGTACTTGTGATCTCTCAGGGTTGTTGATCATTTTGGTCAACACCAATAAGTGCGGTGTTCCTTGTCAGGCACATCACACCTATTGGGCACCCTTTGTTAACCTCATTTTTAGAATGAGCTCTCAACCCCTCCATCTTAGACATAAGATTTCTCTCAGGCTTTAAGAGTTCCTTAGTCTTAAGACACATCTAGTGCTTAGTTGAACACTCAACCTATCCCTAGAGACTCAGAAGATTTTCCAGAATAGGTCATTCCTAAGAAGTGTTAGGAAAATTTTTCTACCCTTAGCTTGAAACATTCCTCACCTTCCTTCCTTCAAGTCAAATTCCAAATCAATCTTATTTCATTTTCTTCAAATGCAAATCAATTCCATATGATTGAAATCCATGATTGAAATTCATGATTGAAATCCATGATTGAAATTCATAATTGAAATCTATGATTAAAACCCATAAATGAAATTCCTAAGTCCAAATCTTTCTTAAGTCCTTAATCTTCTTTTAAGCACTTAGCCTAAATCAAATCTAAATCAATTCAAACTCATGGGATTTTCTCATAACTCATTTATATTCTCATTTCTATTCACATATAAAAATAAAGTATAAATATAAATCAATCAAATCAAATCCAAAAATTAAATTCCAAATTTAAAATCATTCTTAAGTCCTTAATTTCCCTCTTAAGGACTTAACCAAAATCAAATCTAAATCAATTCAAACTCATGGAATTTTCTCACAACTCATTTATATTCACATATATATATATGAAATATAAATATAAATCAATCAAATCAAATCCAAAAATTAAATTCCAAATTAAAATTTTCCCAAGTCCTTTAAGTTTTCCTTCATGGACTTAGCCAAAATCATGATCAAATCAATTCAAATTCATGGGATTTTCTCATAACTCATTTATATTCACATATATAAATGAAATATAAATATAAATCAATCAAATTTAAATCCAAAACTTAAATCCCTACTCCAAAATTTCTTAAGTCCTTTCAATTCCTTTTAGTGGACTTAGCCTAAATCATCATTAAATCACTTCAAATCCTTGAAATTTTCTCATAGCTAATTGATATTCTCATTTATATTCACATATATAAATGAAATATAAATTTACACAATCAAAATGATGGCCAGTAGTATCCTAGTCTCTTAATCTTCATCTTTATCTACGACCAGATTGATGTGCTCCACATAGACCTGAATGTACTTCAGTTACAATGCCATGGGCTTCATATTTGTCCAAATAGCGTAACCACATTTGGTCAAAGGACCGGTGGTATAGTGTGTCATCAACAAAAGCATAGGAGAGAGCTCTCGACTTCACCTAATAGGCTTGTCACTTTTCTTGAGGTAGTTTTTCGGTGTTCAAATAATCTATGAATGGTTGCCTCCAACCCATCTCCTTGTCCATTTTAGCAACGATAACCTCCCCTTCAAGAGAAAGTCTCTCGATGAGTTCAACATCAATAAGTGATAGGACTTGTCTATTTTAGACCCTTATTGAAATGGACTCATCTTCTAGACATGCCAATTCTTTGGAAAGTTTGGCCAAAGCATCTACTATTGTATTCTCTGCTCAGGGAACCTTGTAGATGCTGACTTCGGGAATTTGGTCCAATAGCTTCATGGTATACTCGTGATAATGATGAAGCTTGGGTTTGAGAACCTTGTAGGACCTAGAAATCTAGTTGATGATCAACTGAGAATCCTCAAAGATGCTGATGCTCTTGACCCTGATAGTGATGGCTAACTCTAGACTAGCAATCAAAGCCTCATACTCAGCTTCATTGTTGGTGCAGGGGTTGGAAAAATAGTATGAGAATCTCATCACATCATGGTCTGGAGTTAGAAGAATAATTCCTACCCCTGCCTTTCCTGGAAGAGTAGATTGTGGTGCCACCATCAAATTATATCTCCCATTAGCAATTGTTGGCCTCCCCTAAGTTCATGATTTATTCATTAGGGAGATCATCACTAAGCAGAGAATTGGCAGGAAGTGGGTATGCTGCTAAGAAATTCACTAATTCCTGTCCTTTTATCACACAGAGGGGTACGAATATGATATCAAACTGTGAGAGAATCATGGACCAGCATGTCAAACGTCCAGATAGCATTGGAGTTACTGTAGTGGATTTATTCTATAGATCAAGTTCACCTTATGAAAAAGCATGTAATGTCGTAGCTTTTGGGAAGCAAAGATCAAAGTTATACAATATTTCTTGATAGATAGATAGTTTACTTCAGCAAGAATCAGATGGCAGTTGAGGTAGTAGAGAGCGTTATCCTTCCATCATTAGCTTGGGCCAACGGAGCACTAGAGAGTCATCCAATGTAGTAGTGTAGAGGATGAGTGGCGCGATAGGGGCGCTAGAACGGAGGCTTTTTCAAGCTTGATGTCTTCTTGGCATAATAACTTGTCATTAACTTGAACTTGGAATCCTTTTTGACAAGTGCTGAAAATGGGTTGCATCTCCCTGATAGGTTGGAGATAATGCACAATTAAGAGGTGGCATTTCTAAGATAGCTTTGATCTTTTATGGATCTATTTCTATCCCCAATGTTGAATAACAAACCCAAGAAATTTCCCTGAAGCTACTCTGAATACACACTTTAAGGGATTCATTTTTAAGGTTATATCATTTTAACCATTTGAAAATTACTCTCAAGTTAAAGAGGTGGTCTTCCTTTTCTTTGCTCTTGACTACTAGATCACCAACGTAGCACTCAACCTGATGATGGATGAGTTCATTGAAGATCTGAGTCATAGCCCTTTGGTATGCAGTACCAGCATTTTTAAGGTCGAAAGGCATGACCCTATAACAGAAGATTCTGATCATGATTCAAAAAATAGTGTTTCTTTAGGAGACATCTTGATTTGGTTATAGTCGGATGACTCATCCATGAAAGAGAACATTGCATGAGATGAGGCAATGTCCACCATTAATTCTAGTATAGGAAGAGGAAACTCATCCGTAGGGCATGCCTTATTTAATTCCCTAAAATTGACATATATGTGAATTTAGTCATTCTTCTTCTTAACTGGGATGACACTAGCTAACCAGGTAGGATATTTTTCTTCCCTGATGAAATTAGCATCGATCAGTTTCTTGACTTCAAAAATGATCTATTGTTCAATTTTTAATTGCATGCGTCAAGAAGCTTCCTTAATACGGGTAGCATTATGATCTATTGCTAGCTTGTGGACTGCTACGTTAGGAGTTAATCTGGGCATCTCTTCATAACTCCATGTGAAGCAATGTTTAAACTTAATCAATAGCCTAACTAAGTGATTGGTTTCTTCTTCATTCAACAACAAACTAATTTATGGGTGTGGATTTTCTTCTATCCTGAGGTTGATTTCTTTAAGCTTGTCAATTATTGAATGAATCTCCTCTTCAAATTTTGGCAGTGCCTCTTTGATTTGGAGATCATCTAAATCATCAGGTTTCTAAACACACATTCTCATAAGAGTTGGGGTTGTGTGAAAGAACTATCGAGACTCAAATGATTGGTAACAACTAAGTAGTAATCTTCATCATCGACTAGACCCACTTCAAATCTAGTCCCTCTTGATTGTGCTTCCCTGCATTGTTCCATAGCTTTTCAAAATACTCGACTATGCTTGGACCATGTATGAGGAACTAAACCTTTACGTATAAGATTATGAACACAAGGTGAGTAAAAGTCAAATGGTAATTCCATTAATTCTTTAAAGTATCCTCCTCAAGTTCTACATCAACTTCATAACTTCAGGATGATGATCCCAAAAATAATATCTTCTACTTCATGCCACTGGAAGACTTAGGGACTTCATTAACTACCAAACCTTCAACTTTTTGAGGTGTAAGTGAGGTTAAAGCTAAGGTTCCCAACTGCTGCCTAATAGTTTCACATAAACGATTGAATACTTTTACTTTTGAGGCCGTCTTCATCTATGTCTTGATCAAAATCACCTCAATGGAACCGAGAGGGTTGGGTGGTATACTAATCACATTAGACTCATCCTCACAGCTGGATTCCAAGTCTATGTGAATAATAGCTACTATGTGAACATGACCTCTATTGGCGATGGCCAACGGGGTCTTCCACCTCTGAACTACCTCTTTTTGCTTGCCTCACCACGGTGGAGGTTGAGCCATCTACCATGTCCATATGATGGAATGAACTGGGTGGAATGTGATATCGGATCTATTTCTTCTTCAATTCCCCTTTCTTGTTCACTTGGACTTTATTTTCTTTTCATTTTCTTTTTTCTTTCTTTTTTCTTCATTTTCTTTTTTATTTTTTTGTTTGAATTTTGTCCAAGTTCAGAAAGGTGTTTTTAAGGAAGATAGTAGGTTGCATCCTCATAAATCTCAACCTCTCTAGCGAAAATGGCTTTTCATCTCCATTGACACGATATTCAATTCCATCTTTTCTAAACTTAATGCACTTATGGAGGAGGATGTAATGATCTATTGTATATATCCAAGGCCTACCAAGCAAAGCAATGAACAAGTATTCAAATCAATGATGTAAACTTGGTCTTCCTATCTCCAAAGGTAACACTATAGAACTAAAGCCCACTCACCTTGTTCATTGAATCCTCTCAACATCATCGATCTCCGGAGTGTGGAGATGTCAATCCTCAAATAGGCAAGGTCTTTAGACTCATAATGTTCCCAGATGAAGAATCTAGCAAGTCCTGTCCATCTCAACTATGATGTAGAGGGAACGGTTGTGCTCCAAGTCCCCAGAAGAAGGTCTTCATCGTGAAGGTGATCCACGAGCTTCTTTTATATAATGTGCCTCCTCACCTATAGCGGTGGTGAGCTAAGCATATTTAGGATCAAGAGAGCCTTGATTAGTGATTCTCTCATCTCTTTGGATAAGACAAGGGCATCATATATGCTTAGCTTAGATGGCAACTTTCTTAGATGAGAAAGGACATTATAGTCCACCTTGGGCTGGTCCTCCACAAGCATATCCAAGGGTGGAGCATCCTATGGAGGGGCTTCTCGATCTTCTATACCAATGACTTATTTCCCTCTATCTTGAGGTGCTACCCTAGGAGGTAGAACCTTGCCACTATGGAGGTTGACTTTGATGATCTCTTGTGGCAGGGTAATGGAAGGTTCTACTCGGCTCACCTATAGCTTCTCCTATGGGACCCTAATCGAGATGATTCCAAGTCTATCTCAAGAGGTGAACTAATAGTATTGAGTAGGAAAGTCCAACTCATCGAGAAAGAGATCAAAATTGTTATAGTTATTTTGACTTGAAGAGTTATCATTAGGAATAGAAGAATAACCCATCAGTGACATATGTAATTTAAACTAGCTTTATTCTTCAATTTCTTGGAATTATTTGGAGGTACAAAGTAGAAATCAAGTAAAGTGAGTGGGGTAAGGGATTTGATGCCCTTATCCGATAGAGTTCTACTAGTAGAAAAGAAGAGCTAGTGGAAGAAGTCATCGTGTGGAAGGCTGCAACTATAGGCTAGAGGCTGGACTTCGGTTGGTGGTTGTGCTAATGGGCTATCAGGCGACACATGCTCTGCTAAGGTCACTTTCCTTGAGTTGGCGCAACTTGCAAACCTTCCTTGATGTTGGAGGTTTGAGCTTGGGTACAAGGAAAGCTCTTGATCTTCTGGACTATCTTCTTAGAGGTTTTGGATAAATAAATATCCCAACCTTCTTTAGTTTTGGAAGGATCACATGTATCCCCAAGGATTACCCTAATAAAACTATATGGTTGTTCCAAGGTATTCCTTTGGGGGATAACACCGATCTTGAAACTATGTTCAAGCCATTCCTTGAATGTGAAGCAATCCTCCAAATATGGCCTAGCATATGGTGGTAGGGGCAAAGTTTGGATCATGACTTTGCCTACTTCCTTTTGGTCTCTAGGCAGAGCTAAAAATGCTTCTTTAAGAGATTCTTAAAGATTTTGATTACCTCCCTCTTAAATGAATAAGGTTTGTTAACTTATCTAAAGAGTAGGTGGACCATAAATACTGCGGTATGAGTGTGTCATTGTTGTTGGTGGGGCGATGGTGATATTTTGGAGGGTGGTAGGCGGTAGGGCTGCCTTGGTGGTGGCAAAGGAGGTGGAGGCTACTGAGATCGTGGTCTATCAGACTGATCTCTAGCTGGCTGCTTCCCCTTATCAACCACTGTCACTGCTCCCAACTTCTTCTCATAGACCTTTTGTGGCTTTGTTTTAGGCAACTGATCTTGGAAAGGCAACTATTTGGCCTCTCCTTGTAGACTAGCCATCTTGTTGATTAGCTTCTCAAATGTCTTGATAGTGAAGCCCTTAAGCATATGAAACCGGGCCATGGATATTCTTCAAAAGAATCTCAATGGCATCTTCTTTCAGAGTTCTGGCTCACTTCATACTCAGGTTACTCCATCGAAGGATATAATCAATAAAGGACTCATCGGGGTGTTATTGTGCTATAATGAGATCACCTACAGTAACCCTTTGCTGAGCTCCAACAAATCTCTTGATGAAGAGTTGCTCTAACTTAACAAATATCTTTATTGAATCATTGGGTAGTTCAACATGCCAATCAAAAGCAATACATGCTAAGCTACTAATGAAGAGGCAAAAAAGCAAAGTGCCACTTGCACCATGTTAAACAACGGCTGAAGTGTCTATATCCTTGGGTTTCCATCAAGCTTTTGAAGGAAGTGGCATGAAACCCTTGAGATATTATTGTCAAATTCCTCTAGGTAGGGTCTACCCTTTGGGAAATGATCCTCCCTAGGCTTGAGCCAAGCTTCCTTCACTTGCCCATGGATTTTATATCTTTTTCTTATATGGAGGTACTTTCCACTACCTTCCTATACATGCTAGTGCTTACTCCGAGGTAAGTCTTGGCGGGTCCAAGACATGCACTAACTTCATGACTAATGTCGGTAGTAAGATGAACTAGGCTTATTTCTGAAATCTGAAACTATTGCTAATAAGTCCTCTACCTGTCATGCTATCCTATCTATCTCATCTTTGCCTCAAGCGATGTGGTGTTTGTTGATTGGGCGATGTCTTCCTGATCAACCTCATCACCTTCCATGGTCTGCTGCTCTCTAAGAAGAGATCCTCTGGTATCTACCATACAGACTCCAGCTGAGTCTCCCAATAAGTCATCTTTGTTTGGATCTAAGCTGACTTTCTCCTCATCTGATCAATCATACCCCAAGATCTCCTTCTTCTCTACTAGTTAATGTGCTACTATCTCCTCAAGAGAATGGTCTATCTAAATGGCAACAAATGATCTAGGCGGCCGTGTGATCAATATCTGACCTTGAGAGGCAGGACCTCGCTATTGAGTCAATCTATGAGGTGTACTCACTAGATAAGACACTCACACGACTATCTAGGTATGAAAGGGTGACATTCCTAGGATGTTCCACTATCACGCATTGGACTATCATGCCTCGAAATAGTCACCATCTCCATGTCTTGCTTAACTGGTGGAGTTGGTGAAGGGATGACCACTATACTTTGAGGTCGCCACTCCTTCTGCACCACCACTTGGGTAGTAGGTCAAGCAGGAGAGCTCGGCCTCATCATAATAGGTAGTGTAAGTGGAGTAGGATCCCTCATCCATAGCCGGATTACCGACAGGGTGTGCTTCTCCTCGGATATGGCCTTCATGGCCTTTGATGGAACTATAGATGTTGTGACCTGGACTAGTGATGGTGGACGGGGGGTAGAGTGGTGTGGAGAACACCACTCTATGCATGAGCTTCCTCTTGATGGTGATCAGTTAAGTAAGATGTTGTATGTATGGTGTGGGTGGCGTGGAAAATCAATAAGTGTGAAAAGCCACTGGTGGTGAACCTCGCCTCTCCCCTAATGTGAGCTATAGGCCTCTCTATCCCTCTCCTGATGGATATGTTTCACCATATTGCGAGGGATGATGGATCTCAGATCAAATTGAGCTCCAAACGATCCATGCTCACCTACGTGGAACAAGGCGGTGAGGCCATGACCTCCTTGTAACTGTTGGATGATGCTAGACCACTGGTGGACGTGATGTGCGAATCCTCTTAACATCCTCTCTATCTGACCTAGAGAGAGGATGATACTAGTTTAATGTAACTAGTGGTGAAGTAAAAATAGAAAACTCCTCAATAGCTTAATGGGTGGCTGCCTCCATCTCTCTGGCAATCCTAGCATGATACCACTTGATCATGCAGCATTTTATTCCTACGTTGTGTCCTGATAAGATGGGAAGAGTGAGAGCTAGACCCATACTCAAAAGGGGGCAATCCACGAGATGAGCCTTACCCTTAGAGTCTTAGCCCTCTTGGGCAGAAACCGCATGAGCTTGGGGCTCGGTCGGCACTATCACTATTAAAGCTAGTGGGATTGCACTACTTTTCTCATCAATGAGGAGATGTCAGAATCAGAGGGTAGATCAATCTGGATGACCGGCTTTTGCCTTATCACCATGGTCATACTGGCTATCGTGAGGGGAGTGCCCTCACATGTAATCCTCGCTCCCTCAAATTGAGGGAATTTGGCTTGGTCCAAAACCAAATCCATGTCATGAGGGAAAGTGAAAACAAATTTTTGTGAGCCTACCATTTCAGATCAACTGCAAAAGACTAAAAAATTTAGATGTAGTTATACTGTAACTGACAGTGAGAATCTACAATAGGAAATGAGCTTGGATTATATTTCTATCTTTGTTGATTTTTGAATTTGAATTGAAAATTCAAACCCACATCCAACATCTTGGAAGTGTTAAGGGTCAAATAGATTGAGAATATTTAGAAATTTGATTGAAGAGGAATTTTGAATATGAATCCAATTTAATAAATTTGGGTATGTTGAAAGATGGATTCAAATATTTTGAGAAGGATGCTTCCATAGGTTCATGCTTGTTTGAATTTAGATTTTTTGATTTGAGGACCCTTTCCTTTAACAAATTTGGGTATGTTAAAGTAAGGGTCAATTGATTTTATTTTTGCTTGGTGATTTTGGAATTTTTCTTACTTAGCAAATTTGGGTATGCCAAGTGAAGTGTTTGAAAATGATTGTTTCTTTTTTTGTGATTGTTTTTTAATTTTGAAAATTGAAATTCCCACTTAGCAAATTTAGGTATGCTAAGTGAAGAACCCAAGTGTGTTTTATTTGATTTTTGAAAATAGGATTATTAGCAAATTTGGGTATGCTATGAAAATCCCAAGTTATTTCATTTGTTTTTGGATGTTTTGATTTTTGAAAGAGTGGGATCCTTAGCAAATTTGGGTATGCTAAGGAAATCCTAATGTGTTCCATTTTTGTTTTGATTTGTTTGGAAGTGGAGACTTTACTTTAGCAAATATGGTATGCTAAGGATGAAGTCCCAATTAGTTTTGTGAAATGGAAATTTCACTTAGCAAATTTGAGTATGTTAAATGAACTTCCAAAATATGTGTTCAAAATTTTTGATTTGGTTTTGAAAATGGAAACTTCTCTTTAGCAAATTTGGTATGCTAGAAAATGAAGTTCCAAAAGTACTTGAAGATTTTTGGTTTTGACTTTGGAGACTTCGCTCAACAAATTTGAATATGCTAAATGAAGTTCCAAAATTGTGTTTGAAAAAAAATTTTGATTTTGGATTTGCAAACTTCACTTAGCAAATTTGAGTATGCTAAATGAAGTTCCAAAAAAAATGTGTTTGGAAAATTTTTATTTTGGATTTGGATACTTCACTTAGCAAATTTGATTATGCTAAATGAGGTTCCAAATGTGTTTTAAAATTTTGGATTTTGAATTTGGAGACACCACATAGAAAATTTGAGTATGCTAAATGAAGTTCCAAATGTGTTTGAAAATTTTGATTTTGGATTTGGAGACTTCACTTAGCAAATTTGAGTATGTTAAATGAAGTTCCAAAATGTGTTTGAAAATTTTTTATTTTGGATTTGGAGACTTCACTTAGCAAATTTGAGTATGCTAAATGAAGTTCCAAATGTGTTTGAAAATTTTTTATTTTGGATTTTGAAACTTCACTTAGCAAATTTGAGTATGATAAATGAAATTCCAAAATGTGTTTGGAATTTTGATTTTGGATTTGGAGACTTCACTTAACAAATTTGAGTATACTAAA
The DNA here is from genome assembly GCA_021442155.1 of Cymbidium sinense. Classification (NCBI taxonomy): domain Eukaryota; kingdom Viridiplantae; phylum Streptophyta; class Magnoliopsida; order Asparagales; family Orchidaceae; genus Cymbidium; species Cymbidium sinense. The sequence continues at coordinate 4,414,235 of CM038224.1, forward strand.
TGAAGTTTCAAATGTATTTGAAAAAAAATTTGATTTTAAATTTGGAGACTTAACTTAGCAAATTTGAGTATGTTAAATGAAGTTCCCAAATGTGTTTGAAAATTTTGAAAATATGATTGATAAGTTTCAATTTTTGAAAAGAAGACTTCCATTTAACAAATTTGGGTATGTAGGAATGGAGATCAATCGTATTTTTGAAATGTAAAAATTTTGTTTTGTGTGTGATTATTTCTTTCTGAAAAAGGAAATTTCAACTTAATCATATATGGGATATGTTTAAGTGGGATTTCAAATGATATTATTTTAGTTGAATGAAATCTTCATTAATAAATTTGAGTATATTAAATGAATATGTTCATATTTATTTTAAAATGAAATTTTAAATAATTGTAAATAATATTTCATGTGAATATTCATTTATTTTAGTTTTATTTTTTGAAGATTCCTACATGTAACAATTATGAAAATTATTAAATGAGGATGATTTAAGAAAATTTTGTGAAAAATATTTTTATTATGTGCATTTTTGAAAGAGTGCTTTTTGAAAGGCAAAGTTTTTATGAAAGATTTATTTTGTCTTTATTACTTTAGAATGAACCTTTCCTTATCATAAAAAATGATAAGGAGAAAATCTTTAAATTTAGATCTTTTATTTTTACCCATTGGAGAACCCAACGGTGGTTTTAAGACCAACACGAGGTGAGGTCCTAAAACCTAAAGATGTTGGCTAACTCAACTTAAGAATGAAATAAGCTAAGTGTCAATGGAAAGAAAGATAGTCTCAGATTCATACCAAAGTACAAACCCACTATTGATACTTGAAGACAATAATCATTTACCAAAGATAGAGAGAGGAACAATCCATAGGGGAGTCTCCAAAAAATCTATGGTGAAAATTTTCTATATAATTGCCTTCATCAGGTGAAAAGAAAGAATATAAAATTCATTTTTTTTTGGGATAGCAGATCTGTGATGTATGCTTATTGGTGTGTACGTCATCAAGAATAGTGTACTATCTTGGGAGATAGAAGTTGCTACCCTTTAATGGACCTAATCACCTCAATAAGGACTCTTAAAGAGAATGGGTCTACATATGTACCAGAGATTCTTCCCTTACTTTACATGGAAAAGTACAGCAGGATTTATTTTAAATCGGGTTCATTAAGTTCCTATACAAGCCCCATAGTTAATTACATCCTAAGGGCAGGATCCCTTAGAATACTCTCATTAAGGTAAATGATCATTGTCTTCAAAATTTCAATAAGAAAGGACTATCAATCGATTAGTTCATTTTGAAGATCAAATGGGATTGATCAAAGAGAGTTATTATGAAGCCAAAAGAAAGATAAGTAAGAGATGCACGATGCTATAAAATCTATGAGCATCTCAAACTATCTATTTGGGCTTTACATTTTCATATTGATTTAATTTATTTGAGTTGCATTTTCATTAGAAATTTAGGACTTTTGATTCCATAACACAAGATTATGGAAATGCCTAAGAGGTGAGGAATTATGCTGATGGCCCGCAAAGGGGAGAAGCAACCTCAGAACTTAAATCTAGGGAGCTTTGGCGAGAGCTAAAAGCACAACCTAAATCTAAGGCAAAAATGGGTATTTGGTTTGCCTCCACAAGAGAGGATAAACCACCTGACTATTTGGACTTACAACCGCTTAGGGGTGGCTGCCAACTAACTCCTCCTATGATTTTAAATACATGTATGCAAGTCTTACGCTTTATGCAAGATAGCTAGGTTGTTATTTATTTAAAAAGAGACTAAGTCCTTAAACTCACTCCCTAAAGAGACTATATTATGTAAGGACATACTTCAAATGACCTAAATCTAATGCAATTCAGATTTTATTTTCTTTTCAGTTTTTTGTACAATTATTTTGACTCGGGCTAATAGGATTCATATGTGGTGAGAAATAAATATGGAGAGAGGAACCATCAGTGAGTCATTAGAAAATCTTGGTGAAAAATAATTAAGCCTTCATATGTGGTGAATAGTAAGAATATAAACATAGTCGCCAAAGTCTCAACCATTAAACTCAATGTGGCGTGGAGCTTTGTGAAAAAAAATTTAATCCCATGGAGTTTTGACCGTTAGATGTGTTTGTTCCTAGCTTAGATGGTTTGGGTTTATTTCCAATTCAATCCGAGCATAATTGAGCTTGGATCATGGCTGCAAAGGTGGACGGTCTCCATTTTTTTATAGAGATTGGTAGGGATAGATCATTGGCTGTACATCCGTGCATTTTGGATGGACAATAGAGATTAAGCACACATTTAGAAAATCTTTTATCTGTTTTAAAATTGTGGGGAGATCTCTGGTCATCCATCTTTTCAAGATCAAGCATCTCTTCAGCCTTTTGGATTTGACAACTTAAGTGGCCTCCTTTGCGATGCATGTAAAGTGCACTATGCTTCATTGTGCCTTAAGCTATAGGATTAGTTAGGGATCTTTAATTAATTTTAATAAATCTAGGGATTTTCTAAAATTCATATCTCCTTCAATAAAATTCAAAAAATAATGAAATAAATTTCTATGGAAAGATAATTCAGCCTAAAATATCTTAAAATTAATTTCAATGGGTTTTGAATTATGATTTTCTCTGATTTTGAACTTTATTGGAAACTTCATTTTGCTAATTACCTTTTAATTAAGCCTCTCATTAATCCCAAAATTCTTGGGTATATTTTAGTGGATGACTTCTTCCTCCTCTAATTTGTTTGAATTGAGGCTTAATTAGAATGCATATAAATTTCTTAGTACCCTCTTATATAATTAAGCATAATTAGGATGATTAGTGGTTTTAATCTATGATTAGGGTTGATTAAGGTCAGATATAGTAGATAGGAGGTTTAGAGAATAATTTTAGGGCATTTTCCTTAAGCTATTTCCTAAACCCTCTTTTTCTCTCCTTAATCTCCTCTTAATTAAGGGTTAATTCATTAATTATCAGCTTAATTAATTTCTAAAATTCTAAAAGTTCAAAACTTAATTAATCTACTTTGGGTAGATGCTTAGGTGTTTTAATAAGTTCAATTAATATTTCATATGTGAAAGGGTATTTTGAAATTACTTAGCTAAACCTAAGGTTAATTAACTTTTAATTATGAGTCAAATTGCATTAGGCCTTTCTTAGTGCATTACAAATTTAAATTCCTTGTGAGTTTTTATGTCATCTCATTGGATCCTAATTATTTGGTTAATTATTCTAAGGTGGTGTAGGTAAGGATTAATTAAGTTACTTAATACATAACTTAACCTATTTAATACATAAAAATAGATCTAATTATCTAAAAATTAAACAAAAATATCAAACACAAGTGAGAATGGGTTTGGAATAGGAAACTCAACTCACCTTTTCAAAATTAAATCAAACTTCAAACTAAACTCACATTGAATTCATTTTGATTTATTTTAAATTTTCATATTCCATAAGAATATCTTTAGTATTTAAGTGAAGTGAATATGTATACATGCTTTCATTGCTTTGAATCTTTCCCCAACATGTTAAATTTGTATGTCATGTGATTTCATGCATTCATATTTTTCAAAATTCAAATTTAAAAAAATGAAATTCTTTACTTTATGTCGAATTTGCATGTGTTGGCTAAAGTAGAAATATGAGTGGCTATTATCACTACTAAATTCAAATTATTTTCAAAACATATAAATCAAATATCAAATCTAAAAGTTTGCTACTTATATTTTATTTATGAGCTTGCATGTAAAAGATTATAAAGGTATGTTTAGCATAGGTTTTCTTTCTCTGTTATGTTGGTATAGTTTTGAATAGGAATTGGGTAAGATATATGGTCCATTAAGAAGGACCTAACACTTACCTAATTCATATCCTATTCATCTCCTATGCTAACTAAGAAGGTTACTATGCATACATAAATTGCATAAATAAAATGAATCCATTAATATAACTTATGCATTCTCCTTTTCTATTTCATTTCTTTCATACATATGCTTGTATTTAAGGAAAGTGGTATATTAGTGGACCAAGGTTTGAGGCTTTAAGTAGCCCTAAGTAGGTCTTGTACCTTACACCTCTGGTTAACAATGGCGCTGCACTCACTTATGCCTTTCTTACTTTTATGTATGTATGTGAAAATTTGGATAATGAAACCCTTTTCTACTAAAGAAAATCTTGCATATTAAACTTCCAAATTTCCTTAAATAGATTACTTAGCATGCATCATAAAGTGTGTTAAATATTCTCATTTGTATGTAAAGATATGCTTAGGATTCATTCATATGCATGTAAAGTGGAGGAAGAATCTGGTACATATATCAGATGTCCTTGAGTCTTTATTTGATTAGTCCATTAAATGTGACTTTCTTTGAGATAGTACACTCTTTCCTTGATGGCATACCTGATCACCTGAATAAGTGTATCTACGAATCTGTGTGGCATCCTAAAAAAGATGAATTTCTATAGGCTTGTTCTCATTCATTTCTCCCCACAGATTTGAAAGGCGGCTCTTGTTATAGGAATTTTTCTCCACAGATTTTTCTAGCGACTCCGCTGAGGATGGTTCCCCTCTCCATCTTTGGTAAATGACCATTATCTTTGAGTATCGATAGTGGATTTGTACTTTGGTATGAGTCCAAGACTATCCTTCTTCCTGTTAGCACTTAGCTTATTTTGTCCTTAAGTTGAGTTAGCCAACATCTTTAGGTTTTAGGACCCTATTCCTTGTTGGTCTTAAAACCCTCGTTGGGTCCTCCAATAGATAAAAATAAAAAGATATAAATCAAAAAGAAACATTTTAAAGACTTTCTCCTTATCTTTTCATGATAAGGAAAGGATCATTCTAAATAAATAAAGACAAAAATAAATCTTCCATAAGAACTTTTCTTTTCAAAGCACCTTTTTAAAAATGCACTTAATAAAATATTTTCTACAAAATTTCATTACCCTCATTTAACAATTCTCATAATTATTTCATGTAGGGATTATCAAAAATAAAATTAACAACATTTTCCAAAAGCACAAATGAATATCTTCTTTCAATTTACTTTGATGAAGATTTCATTTTCAAAATAAAATGAACAATCATCTTTCTAAAAAAATCAAAATCAAAATCATAAAGTTTTCCAAAGCACACATGAATCTTTCTATTTAATACATTCACACTTATTAAATGGAAGGTTCATTTCGAAACAAAATTAAACTTTTCAAAAATACACATGAACACCTTCATTTAATATACTCAAATTTATTAAATGAAGATTTCATTCAATAATATATATATATATATATATATATATATATATATATCATTTGGAAATCCCACTTAAACATATCCCACATATGACTAAGTTTGAATTCCTCTCTTTTAAAAAAAGCAATAATCAGACACAAAACAAAAATTTTCAAAACTAAGATTGATCTCCATTCTACATACCTAAATTTGTTCAATGGAAGTGCCCTTTTCAAAATTAAAACTTAAACAATCATATTTTTAAATTTTCAAAACACATTTGGAACTTCACAAAACATACCCAAATTTGTTAAGTGGAGTCTCCAAATCCAAAATCAAAATTTTTCAAATAACTTTTTGGAACTTCATTTAGCATTCTCAAAATTGCTAAGTGCAGTTTCCAAATACGAAATCAAAAATCAACAATCATAATTTAAAATTTTTCATAACACATTTTGGAACTTCATTTATCATACTCAAATTTGCTAAGTAAAGTTTTCAAATCCAAAATCAAAAATCAACAATCATATTTTAAAATTTTCAAATACACTTTGGAACTTCATTTAACATACCCAAATTTGTTAAGTGAAGTTTCCAAATCCAAAATTAAAATCAACAATCATATTTCAAATTTTAAAATACACTTTGGAATTTCATTTAACAAACTCAAATTTGTTAAGTGAAGTTTCCAAATCCAAAATCCAAAACTTTTCAAACAACATTTTGAAATTTTACTTAAATTTGTTAAGTGAAGTTTCCAAATCCAAAATCTAAAAGTTTTCAAACATATATTTCAAACTTCTTTTAGCATACTCAAATTTGCTAAGTGAAGTTTTCAAATCCAAAATCAATAATCAATAATTATATTTCAAAAAATTTCAAACACCTTTTTGGAACTTCATTTACCATACTCAAATTTGCAAAGTGAAGTCTCCAAAGTCAAAACCAAAATTTGCTAACACCTTTGGAACTTCTTTCCTTAGCATACCAAATTTGCTAAGGAGAAGTTTTCATTTTCGAAACCAAAGTGAAATCATACTTTTGAACACACCATTTGGAATTTCATTTAGCATACCCAAATTTGCTAAGTGGAATTTCAGTTTCACAAAACTAAGTGGGACTTCATCTTTAACATACTAAATTTGCTAAAGTAAAGTCTCTACTTTCAATCACATCAAAATAAAAATAAAACACTTAGGATTCCCTTAGCATACCAAATTTGTTAAAGATCCAACTCTTTTCAAAAATCAATCACATCAAAACAAAAATGAAACACTTAAGATTTCCTTTAGCATACCTAAATTTACTAAGGATCCTATTTTCAAAAATCAAATGAAACACACTTAGGTTCTTCACTTAGCATACCTAAATTTGCTGAGTAAAAATTCCAAATTTTTCCAAAATCAAAACAAAATTCACAAAAAAGAAACAATCACTTTCTCAAACACTTCACTTAGCATACCCAAATTTTCTAAGTAAGTGAAATTCCAAAATAATCAAACAAAAACAAAATCAATTAGACCCTTACTTTAACATACCCAAATTTGTTAAATGAAAAGGTCCTCAAATCAAAAATTTAAATTCAAATTCAAAACAACAATGAACCTATGGAAACATCCTTATCAAAAATTTTGAATCCATATTTCAACATACCTAAATTTGTTGAAGTTTGGATTCATATTCAAATCCATCTTTTGTCAACTCTTCCATTTTGAACCCACTTAACACTTCCAAGTTTATATGTGGGTTCAAATTTTCAAACAAAATTCAAAAAATAATCTATAGAGATATATCGATACAAATTCATTTCTCATTCATCTTTATAAGTCACATGTGTTCTTTGGTCTCTTACAGTTGTTGAAGCGGTCATTCTGGTTGTTTTACCTTCCCCATGGTATGGATCGGCTTTAAACCCAACTTCATAGACCATACTCATCGATTCACTTTGGTTTGGGGATTTCAGATTACTTGTGAGGGCACTCCCCTCATGGTTGGACTAAGGTGGTGGGTAGAATGATCATCATTAACTTACCCTCTTGATGTCTCCTCACTAAAGGAAAAGGCTGAACTTTAGTTATAGGTTAGTCTTTGATTACCATATTGAGTGCAGTTTCTCATCTTTCTTTCGGTGAGGCTTACTATCTCTTCGTACCCTCAAGGTTAAGGCTCCGGTCATCCTCCCCACATTTAAGTATGGTTCTAGCTCACTCCACCCATCTACCCATCACGAGGAATAAGAATGGCATGATCAGCGGTACCACACCAAGATAGGATGAGCTATCATCAGTGGATGAGTTCCTCGTTTCACTTCACCCTTTACAGAAAACTAGTTCCATCCTCTCTCGATCAGAGAGGATGTCGGAGATCTACTCATCACCTCCTTGGTGCATTTTTGTGACATTTTGAGGTGGTACAGACCTCATTTATCTATACCGTAAGCAAAGCATCGGATGTTGATCAGGATAGTTTAATTTTTAATCTATTATCCCTCATAGCATGGGGAAGTAGATTCTAGATGGATGAGGCCCTTACACACATTTTAAGTGAGGGGCGTAGGTTGTCAATCGACATCACTCAATGATTTTCTGTTCCTGCGCCATACATAGTATCCTTCTCACTAGGATTAGCCAGAGGAGGCTTCTTGTGCATAGAGTCGGTGGTGTCTCCCTCACTACTTTATCCCTCATCGCCATCGTTGAGTTACAACATCTCTATTCCCAAGGCCATGAAGGGTAATTGGGAAAGCACACCCCATTGGTGATCTATGGCCAGATCCTATTCTACACCACCCATTGTGGTAGGGTCAAGCTCTCCTCTTAACCTTCTAGGTGGTGTGGGAGTGGTGGTATTATATTTGTCCTTCATTTCATCATCTGGGGGATGTAGATGATGATAGTGATTTCATATTAATAGTCCTACATGGTAGTGAACATCCTAGGATTGTTACCTATCTTATAATAGATAGTGTCATTCATTCATGATTATAGTCCACGGGATTGACTCTCAAGTGAGAGTCGATGCCTCTCGGTGCATAGTGATCTGCAAGTTCATTTGTTTGTACCCATGAGATGGATCATTCTTTTGGATAGAAGTTGCACATTATTTCATAAGAAGAAGGAAATCAGGGTATGATTGGTATGAAGAAAGTCCCATCCCATGAAGATGACTTGTTGGGGACTGAGTTGTATGGTTGACAGAATCTCTTCAGGAACAACAAGTCATGGAAGGTGATGATTGATTAGAAAGACATTGCTTATCTTTAGCATACATTAAAATAGAAGGATGAGTAGATTGATAGGATGATATGATAGTTACAAGACTTGTTAGCAGATATTTCAGTGCTTCAAAAATAAGCCCCTTTAGTTCATCCTACTACAGTCAGCTTCAGTCAGCCTGAGTTAGTGCATGTCTTGGACCCAGCCAAGACTCTACCTCCCGTCGAGCAAGATAGCACTAGCCTATATAGGAAGGTTGTGGAAAGTACCACCATACAAGAAAAGGACATAAAATCCATGGTTGAGCAGTAGGTGATGGAAGCTTTGGCTCAAGCCTGAGGTGGATCATCGGTTCCAAAGGGTAGATCCTACTTAAACGAATTTGATGTTATCCAATATCCCAATGGATTCGTGCCTCCTTCCTTCAAAAGCTTTGATGGAAGTGGAAACCAAGCGACATAGCACATTTAAGGCCTTATTTGCATGGCTGATACTCTTTCTCTTATTCTAGTGGATATTGCTTTTGATTGGTATGCTAAACTTCCCAATGATTCAGTAAAGATATTAGCTAAGTTAGATCAACTCTTCAACAAGAGATTTGTTGGAGCTCAGTAAATGGTTACTGTAGGTGATCTTGTTATAGCTCATGAGTCCCTTGTTGATCATATTCTCGATGGTGTATATGGTAAAATGAATGTTGAAAATAATATTGATTCTCTTAAGAATATCCATGGCATGGTCACTTCATGCTTAAGGCTTCACTATCAAGACATTTGAAGCTAATAACCAACAAACTAGTCTATAAGGAGGCCAAGCATTGTCTTTTCAAGATAAGTTACTTTAAAGCCATAAGGTCATTGAGGAAAGCGAGCGGTAGTTATGGTTGACAGGAAGCTTAGAGATCATTTTAAGCTCGGACCTCTACCTCCTTTGCCACCCAGGCTGATGCCTCCACCATAGCCTTTATGGCCAAGCCTACCGACCATACCACCACGGCGGTGGCATGCATAGTAGATATCCTACTCTTTTAGATAAGTTAAACAAACATTATTCTTTTAAGGGAAGATCAGAAAGATCTTTAAGAATCTCTTAAGAACTTGATTTTATTTGCAGCCTAGGAGGTTTGAGGAAGTAGGCAAAGTCATGATCAAACTTTTGCCCTTACCAGTATGCTAGGCCACATTTTGGAATTGCTTCACATTTGACTAGCGAACATAGTTTCAAGAGATGTAGTTATCCCAAAATACCTTTTGGAACAACCTTCAGTTCCATTAGGGTAATCCTTAGATACATGTGATCTACCAAAACTAAGAAGGTTGGGATATTTCTCTATCCAAAACCTCTAAGATAATTATTTAGAAGATCAAAGCTTTCTTTGTAGGTGCCCAGTCAAAACCTCAACACTAAGGAAGGTTTGCAAGTTTCTAGTCCAACTCAGGAAGTAAGCTCTAAGAGCTTGTGTGTTCATGTCCTTTAGCTAGCCACTGTGTCCAGCCTCTAGCTTTTAGAACTTACGGTGACTTCTTCAATTTGATTAACTCTTCTATTTCTTCTACTAGTAGAACTCTTGTATCGATGGGGCATCAAATCTCTCACATTATTTGACTTACTTTGTACCCAAATAATTCTAAGAAATTGAAGAATAAAGCTAATTTAAATTACATCTATCTGTGGGTTATCTTCTTCTATTCCTAATGATAACTATTTAAGTCTAAATAACTATAATAATTTTAATCTCCCTCTTTATGATTTGGAGTTGGACTTTCAACTCTGAATACTATGGGTTCACCTCTTGAGATAGACTTGGAATCATTTGATTTCGAGGGTCCCATAGGAGAAGTTGTAGGTGTGCCTGAAGTGCAGGTAGAACCTTCCAACCATCAAAAATAAGGAACTAAAGGAGAAAGAAGAAAAGAAGAAGAAAGAAGAAAAGAAGAAAGAAGAAAAGAAACTTGAAGACTCCCAAAATTGAATTCCTTCCTTAATTATAATTTAATTTATTTATAATCTGGAGTTGTATAATGATAGAGCTCAGCTACCCAATTTGATATTTTTGGGTTTGTACAGTGATGCCCAATCACAATGGCCTTTTATTCTTTTTGTGATTATCTTTATAAATTGATTGATGATTTATTTAGCTTTTGCATTAAGTGGCATTTCTAGTTTCTTCTTGCTTGTATGGCTGGATGTGGATTAGGCTCTTTAGGAAAAATAAATCTTTTATTCAACTTAACAACTCAAAAAAATTAAACAACTCATAACCTCACCTAAAGCTTAGGTTTAAAATCATGATAAAAGAATTATCAACCCCCAGCTAGATGAACATTTCTTTTTGTAATATCATGCAAAGATCTTCTTTCACTCTTGATTGAGGCTTCCACCTTTGAGAAACTTGGCTTGACCTTTAAGAGCCATGGTGGCTCACCTCCTCCCTTCTCGTTGATTTTGGCCAATAACTTTATTTCTCATGCATTAGGCATATGAATCCTATTAGCCTGAGTCAAAATAATTGTCCAAAAAAATAAAAATTAAATAAAATTTGAATTACATTAGATTTAGGTCATTTGAAGCATGTCCTTACATGATCTAGTCTCTTTAGGGAGTGAGTTTAAGGACTTCATCTCTTTCTTAACACAATTTCAAGATCACTTATAAAACATGGAACAACCTTATTAATGGGTAATCCTTGGGGATACATGTGATCTAAAAACCAAGAAGGTTGGGATATTTCTCTATCCCAAATCTCTAAGAAAATTATTTAGAAGATTAAAAGCCCTTGGTGAGTCAAAATCTCAACACCAAGGAAGGTTTGCAAGTTACCTGCTAACTTTAGGAAAGTGGGAGCTAAGCGATGTTCTTTAGATAGTCCTTTAGCATAGCCATGTGTATGCGATTTAGTTGTAACTTACACCAATGACTTCTTCCATTTATAACTCTTGTTTCTTCTACTGTAGAACTCTTGTATCAGTGGATAAGGGCATCAAATCCCTTACTTCACTCACTTTACTTTACTTCTCCTTTGTACCACCAAATAATTCCAAGAAATTGAAGAATAAAATTAATTTAAATTACATCTATGTCACTTCTGATGGGTTGTCTTCATCTATTCCTAATGATAACTCTTCAAGTATAAATAACTATAATAATTCTGATCTTCCTCTTTTTGATTCAGAGTTGGACTTTCCAACTCTGAATACTATGGGTTCACCTCTTAAGATAGACTTGGAATCATCCAATTTCGAGGGTCCCATAGGAGAAGTTGTAGGTGAGCCTGAAGTGCAGGTAGAACCTTCCAACCATCCAAAAGAAGGAACCAAAAAAGGAACCAAAGGAGAAAGAAGAAAAGAAGAAAAAAGAAATGAAGCTTGAAGACCCCCAGAATAATTAATTCCTTGCTTAATTAAAATATAATTTATTTGTAATTCGGGTTGTATAATGGTAGAATTACTGCATTTGATATTTTGAGTTTTGCTGGTGCCGAACCACAAGCCTTTATTCTTTTGTGAGTATTTATAAATTGATTGATGATTTGTTTAGCTTTTGCATTAAGTGGCATGCTTTTCCTAGTTTCTTCCTTGCTTTATGTTTGGCCTAGATGTGGATTAGGCTTTTTAGGAAAAAATAAATCTTTTATCTAACTTAATAACTTAAAATAAAAATTAAATGACTCATAACCTCACCTAAAGCTTAGGTTTAAAATCAAGATAAAAGAATTAGCACTTTTGAATGAGCATTTCTTTGTAATATCATGCACAATAGCATCTTATTTCACTCTTGATTGGAGGGCTTCCACCTTTGCTAGAGAAACTTAGCTTGACCTTTGAGAGCCATGGTGGAAACTCACCTCCTCCTTTCTCACTGATTTTGGCCAATAACTTCATTTCTCATGCATTAGTCATAAAAATACTATTAGCCTGAGTCAAAATAATTGTCCAAACACAAAAATAAAATGAAATTTGAATTACATCAGATTTAGTTCATTTGAAGCATGTCCCTTTACATGATCTAGTCTCTTTAGAGTGAGTTTAAGGACATCTCTTTCTAAATAAATAATAGCTAATATCTTGCATAAACATAAAGACTTGCTATATGTATTTAAAATTATAGGAGGAGATAGTTTAACCCAAATGGTTGTAAGTCCAAATTATTGGGTGGTTTGTCCTCTCTTGTGGAGACAAACCAAGTACATTTTTTCTCCTTAGATTTAGTTGTGCTTTTCACTAAAGCTCCCTAGATTTGGAGGTTGCTTCTCCCATTTAAGAAGTTTAATTCACCTTCATTTCCTTAATCTTGTGTTAAGGAATTATAAGTCCTAAATTTCTAATGAAAAATATAACTCAAATAATTTAAATCAATTTCAAAAATGTAAAGCCCAACTATAGATAGTTAGAATTGAGGTTTCTGCATCATTGGGCATCTCCTACTTATCTTCCATTTTAGCTTCAATAATAACTCCCTCTATTGATCAATCCCATTTGATCTTTCAAACATTAACCAATCGATTGATAGTCCTCTCCTATTGAAATCTTCAAAGATGATGATCATTTACCTTAATTGAGGGATTTCCTAAAAGATCTCATCCCTTAGGATGTAATTAACTTCCCCTGAGGAAAACTAACATGATTTAAAAATAAATGATTTACTTTTTCATATAAAGTAAGGAAGAATCTAGTACATATGCAGACCCATATCGCCAGAGTCCTTAGGTGATTAGGTCCATTAAGGTAGTGACTTATCTTTGAGATAGTACACTATTTCTTTGATGGCATCAATCACTGAATAAGTATGTATCTGCATGGCATCTTAAAAATGATGAATTTCTATAGGCTTATTCTCTTTCATTTCTCTCCATAGATTTGAAAGGTGACTCTCATTATAGGAATTTTTCTCGATATGCCTAAGAGGTGAGAAATTATTCTTATGGCCCGGAAAGGGGAGAAGCAACCTCAGAACCTAAATTTAGGAAACTTTGGCAAGGGTTGAAAGCACAACCTAATTCTAAGGTGAAAATGGGTATTTGGTTTGTCTCCACAAGAGAGGACAAACCACCTGACTGTTTGGACTTACAACTGTCTGGGGGTGGCTACCAACTAACTCCTCCTATAATTTTAAATACATGTAGGCACGTCTTATATTTTATTCAAGATAATTAGGCTGTTATTTATTTAGAAAGAGACTAAGTCCTTAAACTCACTCCCTAAAGAGACTAGATCATGTAAGGACATGCTTCAAATGACCTAAATCTAATGTAATTCAGATTCCATTTAATTATCATTTTTTTGGACAATTATTTTGACTTAGGCTAATAGGATTCATATGCCTAATGGATGAGAAATAAAGTTATTGGCCAAAATCAGTGAGAAGGAATGAGGTGTATTTCCACCATGGCTCTCAAAGGTCAAGCCAGGTTTCTCTGGCAAAGGTGAAAGCCCTCCAATCAAGAGTGAAACAAGATGCATTTGTGCATGATGTTATAAAACAAATACTCATACAGCTAAGGGGTTGCTAATTCTTTTATCTTGAATTTTAACCTAAAATTTAGGTGAGGTTATGAGTTCTTTATTTTTAGTTTTGAATTGTTAAATTTGGTAAAAGATTTATTTTTTACTAAGATCCTAATCCACATCCAGGCCATACATAAAGCAAGGAAGAAACTAAGAAAAAGATGTCACTTAATGAACAAGCTAAACAAATCATCAATCAATTTATAAAGCTAATCGCAAAAAGAATAAGAGGTTGTTGTGGTTGAGTGCTACCACACAAACCCAAAAATAAATTGGGTAGCCAAGCTCTACCCTTATACAACCTAGATTACAATTGAATTGAATACAATTAAGCAAAGAATTCATTGTTATGGGGGTCTTCAAGCTTCATTTTTTCATTCTTCTTTTCTTCTTTCTTGTTTTTTTCTTGTTTCTTCTTTGGTTCCTTCTTTTGGATGGTTGGAAGGTGGATGCTCCAAAGGTTTCACATTGTGCATAAGATAGGATCTTATGACCAATGCTCATCTTAATCCCCATAGCAATCATTCTAAAATCCTAATTACAAAATTTACATGAAAAGGAAAAGATAAATCTAGCTAACAACTGTAAAATAAATGTTTACTAAACAAACCACCAAATTCCAAGCATGAATATTGGACTTATCACCCCACACATGGGTGACTAAGTCCACCTAGACTATTTTATTATGCTTAGGGGTATAAGCACTTGCAAAGTATTTATATTTTTTATTTATTGCACCCAAGCACAATCTCTATAGAAGATAATGGTTAGATAGCCCTACCATTCATTCTGACATTCATCCTAACATTCAATCTAAAATATATATCATAAAATAGAAGCAAGCATTAAACCATGCACTGCCCTAACCTAAAGCTAGAAGTGGTGACTTAGAATAATATGTATGCTTTGGAGGTTTGTATGGTATGCTTAGCTATGGCTTTAAGTTAGAATTTTCTAAGTGTGAAGCATGTTCAACTTAGAGGAGGGTTTCATTTAAGTGATTTAATTATTTTGGATTGATTTTATTTCATGTTTTGATTAGGTTCAAGTGAATCTTACAATTAATTACTAAGTTATAAAGAGATGGAAAGACAAGAGAACTTCTATTATCTCTCCTAACCTAAGTAACTCTAAAGTGGATTCATGTTTTAGTTTTATTTAGTGAATGTTTTGATTAAGTACTTTAATTAATCATAAGTTTAGATGAACTCTAAATAAACCTATTCAAAAATAAAGGCATTTTAAGATTAAATAAAATGAACCAAATTCACAAAATATACATCACTTCATTTCTTTCCCAACATGTATAACATGCATATGAATGAGTCTTAAGCATATCTATACACACAAATGAGAATATTTAACACACTTTATGATGCATGCTAAGTAATTCTTTTAAGAAAGTTTGAAAGTTTATGATGCATAATTTTCATTTACTAGAAAAAGGATTTTCTATCTAATTTTCACATGCACATATGAAAGTAAGAAAGGCATAAGTGAGTACAACTTCATTGTTAACTAGAGGTGTAAGGTACAAGACCTACTTAGGGCTACTTAAAGACTCATAACCTCAGAGTTGTC
This sequence comes from Cymbidium sinense, assembly GCA_021442155.1. Taxonomy (NCBI): domain Eukaryota; kingdom Viridiplantae; phylum Streptophyta; class Magnoliopsida; order Asparagales; family Orchidaceae; genus Cymbidium; species Cymbidium sinense. The sequence continues at coordinate 4,429,758 of CM038224.1, forward strand.
CAGACTAATATACCACTTTCCTTAAATACAAATATGTGTACAAAAGAAATGAATGGAAAAGAAAGAATGCAAAAATTTGTATTAGTTGATTCATTTTATTTATGCAATTTATATGTACAAGCATAGGTACCCTTCTTAAGTGATAGTATAGGAATGAATAAGATATGGAATTAGGCAAGTGTTTTGTTCTTTTCAAATGAACCACATACCTTGCCAAATCCTATTCAAAACTATACTAAAAGAAAAGAGAAGGAGAACATACACTAAGCATATCCTTATATCTTACTCACATGCAAGCTTATAATTAAAATATAAGTAACACACTTTCAATTTTGATAATTGATTCATATATTTTGAAAATAATTTGAATTTAATAGTGATAATAGCCACTCATATTATTACTTTAGCCAACACATACAATTTGACATAAAGTAAAATATTTTCATTTTAAATTTGAATTTTGAAAAATATGGATGCATGAAACCACATGACATGCATATTTAACATGTTGGGGAAAGAACTAAAGCAATGAAAGCATGTAAACACATTCACTTTAATTAAATCCTAAAGACAATCTTATGAAATAAGAAAGCTTAAAGTAAATCAAAGTATATTTAATATGATTTTTATTTTGATCTTGATTTTGAATTAATTTTGAAAATGTGAGTTGAGTTTGCTATTCCTAACCCATTCCCACATGTGTTTGACATTTTTGTTTAATTTTTAGATGATTAGATTCATTTTATATTTTGATTAGGTTAAGGTATGAATTAAACATGTTAATTAACCCTTGCCTACACCACCTTAGCATAGTTAACCAAATAATTATGAGCCAATGAGATGACATAAAACTCACAAGAAATTTAAATTTGTAATGCACCTAGGAAGAAAAGGGCCTAATGCAATTTGGCTCATGATTAATGGTTAATTAAGCTAAGGTTTAACTTAAGTAATTTCAAAACCACCCCTCACACATATGAGTTGAATTTTGATTTCCTTAATTGAGCATAGGCTCTTGAACACCTAAGCATCTAAATTAATTAAGAGGGTAATTAATGAATTAGCCCTTAATTAAGAGAGGATTAAGGAAGAAAAGGGGGTTTAGGAAATAGCTTAGGAAATACCCCAAAATTATTCCCTAAGCCTCCTATTCACTAGATCAAACCTTAATCAACTTTAATAAGAGATTAAAACACTAATCACACCATTAATTATCCTTAATTACATTAAGAGAGTAATTAGAAAATGTATTTACAATTCTCATAATTAAGCCTTCAATAAATCCCAAGAAAATTAGGGGAGGCAGAAGTCATCCGCCAAAACATACCCAAGAAGTTTGAGATTAATCAGAGGATTAATTAAGGGGTAATTAAAAAATTAATATTTTCATAAAACCCAAAAATAGAGAAAGATATGATTAAAAGTCCATTAAAACTATTTTTAGAATATTCTAGATTAAATTATCTTTCAATGGAAATTTACCTCATATTTTTTTGATTTTTATTTAGGGAGATATGAATTTTTAAAGCTTAAAAGATTAACTAGAATTAATTAAAATTCAATTAAATCCCTTAGCCCCACAGCTCGACACGCGGAGATGGCAGTCAGTGCACTTGCCACACATCGCGTGGTGTGCCATTGCATAAACATCACATCACCACGTGCATAGCGGCGGTGGGATGCGGTTTGATACACGTCATTCGATCAAGGATCGAACGATCAAGAATGGATAAATGGATTTTTAAAACATGAGTTTAATCTCGTTCGTCCATCCAAAATGCGTGGATGGATGACTAGGATCATCCCTGTTCTTCCCTGAGGATCAAAGGAATCGTCCATAATCTAAGCCATGATCCCAACTTGATTGAGCTCAGATTAGGATAAAATTTTTCACACACCATCATACACTAATGAAAATCCTATCAGACAGTTGAATTTTCATGCCATGACACTTTCTTTCACAAAGGACCAACATCTCTTAAATCTAGTGGTCAAAAAATGCCATACCTCACCGGAGGTGATCACACCGATTGAGGAGCTTCCTAGTTGAGACGGCAGGGTGAAATATTAGCTGAGGTTGGGTAGTTTGCTCTATGGACCATCTCCCATTGCTCTTGTTTGTAGCTTTGATCGAATTGGACTTCTCCTTGCCTTAAGAACTTGAGGGAAAGCCTAGGCAAGCTCTATTTGGTCCCCTGAGGGAGTGTGCAAAGGCAATTGAGTTGGATTGTAGTGTGGAAGAAGTTTAGGATTAAATGGAGCTCCTTTATTTTCTCTTGAAGAAAATTAAGAATGGTTGAATTCAAATCCCTCTTAGAAAGCTTAGGATCACTTTAATGGCCTTCACACTCTAGCACTCAAGACAATGAGCTTGTGAAAATTGAAGAGAATTGTGGGGAGTATATCACATGAATCTGAGCCAAAGCATGGTTTAACATTTTGATCTAATTTCTAATATGGAGAGGGTTTTTGGGCTATCAGGAGTTGGCACATGGTCAGTTTGAGCTAAGGAGTGGATTGATAATCTTCCATGTGCTTCAAATTAAGTGGACGGAGGTTTTCAAATTGGCCAATTTGAGTTATGGGGTCAGTTTTGTCCTAGGGTCCATTTGGGCTGACTCAAACCCATTAGGTTGGGTGCACCACCCTCCATAGGGTTCACTTGACCTATTAGGAAGGTAGCAAGTTGATATGAAGAGGGCTTGATCAAACTCCCTATGGATTTGACCAAAATTTGTTTTATGGCCTAGGGGTAGAATTATCATTTGGTTGATTTTTGAATTTGGATGTGTTGGGTATGTTGAGAAAATAGGTTTGGCTAAGTTTCATTGGATTTGGAGTTCATTTGATGGTTTGGCTCATGTTGACCCATTTAGGTCAAAATGGGTCAACTTGTTGACCTGGTCAAATTGGGTCAAACCAAGGGTTGGGTCAAGTTCATATGACCATTTGAAATGTTTTGGTGGCTTTGGTTTGATTTTTTATTTAGTTTTGAGTTTGGCTCATATGACTTCATGTAGGTCAAATGGGTCAAGTTTACCAACTTGACCTAGTTGACTTATTTGAGCTAGGCCATGGATAGGTTTAGGTTTGGTTAGTCATATAAAGTGGATTGATATATTTGTTTCCAATCAATTTTGGTTAAGTTTGAATTTGGCTCAACATGATCCCTTTAGGTCAAGTTGGGTTCAATGTCAATTGGGCTAGGTTATGTATATTTGGCCAATTGAGTCTTTGGTCAAGTTCAACAAGTGATTTGGAATGAACTTGACCCATTGGTTTCAATCAATTTAGATTTCAAGTTTGACACATTTTGACATTTTAGGTCAATTGGGTCAAGGTCAAGTAAATGGACCAGGTTAAGCTCAAATGTTGACTTGGTCAAGTTCAAACATAGTTCATAACTTGGATCAATTGTTTTAATCAATTTGGCCTATGATGGATTTTGGCTATGTTAGGTTTCATTTTGGCTAAGTGTTGACTTGGTCAACCCTTAGGTTTGACTTGGTTTGACGTAATTTGAATTGTTGATCATGATGAGAGGAAAAAGTGAGTTTGATTCAATCCAATTTGGTTAGGATTAGAATTTGGCTCATAAGGGTACTTTAGGTCACTTTGGGTCAAGTGAATCTAAATAGGTCAAACGGCTTGGTCAAAGCTTGATTTGAGTTTGATTGAACTTGTATATGCACTTATGATTGAAATATAAATCCGTTTGCAAGTGGTTTGAAGTCAAATGGGATTTAAATCATTTGATGATTTTATATTCAAAGAAGAAGGGATTTTTGATTTAGTGATTGAAGTTTGTATTTATATTTGGATTCATGATTGGAGGGTTGATTGAAACATGAAGGAAAATCAAGGGTTTGGCTTGATTTGAAATTGATTTGCCTAAGTTCAAGGTTTTAACTTGAAAATCTTAGGTTGGATTTTGAGTGAATTTGAGTTTGATTTTTGGAAGTGGTTTTGATTGTTTGAATTTAAATTTCATTTATATATGTGAATATAAATGAGAATATCAATTGATCATGAGAAAATTTTAAGGATTTGAAGTTATTTGATCATGATTTAAGCTAAGTTCATTAAAAGGTATTTAAAGGACTTAGAAAATTTTGGAGTAGGGATTTAAATTTTGGATTTAAATTTGATTGATTTATATTTATATTTAACTTATATGTGTGAATATAAATGAGTTATAATAAAATCCCATGAATTTGAATTGATTTGATCATAATTTTTCCTAAGTCCATGAAGAAAAACTTAAAGGACTTAGAAAAAATTTTAAATTTGGAATTTAATTTTTGGATTTGATTTGACTAATTTATATTTATATTTCATTTATATATGTGAATATAAATGAGAATATAAATGAGTTGTTAGAAAATTCCATGAGTTTGAATTGATTTAGATTTGATTTTGGCTAAGTCCTTATGAGAGAAATTAAGGACTTAAGAAGGATTTTAAATTTTAATTTTAATTTTTGGATTTGATTTGATTGATTTATATTTATATTTCATTTATATATGTGAATATAAATGAGAATATAAGTGAGTTATGAAAAAATCCCATGAGTTTGAATTGATTTAGATTTGATTTAGGTTAAGTCCTTAAAAGAAGATTAAGGACTTAAGAAAGATTTGGACTTAGGAATTTCATTCATGGGTTTTAATCAAAGATTCCAATTATGAATTCCAATCATGGATTTCAATCATGAATTTCAATCATGGATTCAATCATAGATTTCAATCATGTGGCATTGATTTGAGTTTGGAGAAAATCAAATAAGATTGATTTAGAATTTGACTTAAAGGAAGGAGAGGAATCCAAGCTTGGGTAGAAAATTTTCCTAACACCCCAAGGCATGACCTATTCCTATGGCTAACTTTCTAAGTCTCTGTGGCTAGGTTGAGTGTTCACCTACTCACTAGATGTGTCTTAAGACTAAGGAACTCTTAAAGCCTGAGAGAAATCCTATGTCTAAGATGGAGGGGTTGAGAGCTCATTCTAAAAATGAGGTCAACACCCTCTATAACTATCCACTGACCAAATTTATAACATAACCATCCTAGATGTATACTGAAAAAGTACTCAGCTACTCTCAATATTCATTAGCCACAAAGTAATGAATATTCACCATTCTCATCAAAACTGTCAATGAGATCAACCTCCATTAAGTCAGATGGTAGACCAAATATGTCTGGCTGGTGAACTAACAAAAATCGGTCTCTAACCAAATGAGGAGTGAAGAAGAATATGTGAATCCGCTCCATCTCCAAAGTGGATGATGCTCAATATAATTGTAAAACTGTGGGATATCCTCACTCTGAAAAGTATGTTGGGAACTCAAAAAAAGCAAAGACACCATGTATGTGAAGGTGAACCCAAGCGTACAAGTATTGCCAAGGTAGAATCATATCTCATAATTCTAGAGAATCTGTCCCATAAATCACCCCAATAACCTATAAATCCTGGCTAACACTGCTGGGGCTAAAGAAACTCCCTCACCATGACCTGCTAGCTGATAATAAAGCACCTGGGCAAACTGATCCCTCTGGAATGAGGAGTAAAAAATGCAAAGTCATGTCACTATATCTAAGAATAAATCCAATCTCTAGATAGTTGGAGAAGTCCTCCTATGAAAGTAGTTAGTCTCCTTGATAAATAATCAATGGACACACCAATCAAAAGGATCATAGAGTCTTCTTATAGAGCATAATCTTGTAAGAAGCTCAATTCATGCAATAATGCTGTGATAGATCGTAATGAATGCTAAAATTTGGTGATAATGGCTCAAAAGATCAATATAGATAGGCATGACTATCAGCCAATCACATTATTTGAAGGCTTCATAGAATAATTATTAATAAAACACAATCCTCATAATGGTAATCAAACACTAGAAGGCCTAACACAGCCTGTAGATCCTAGAGTGTAATTGTCAACTCCTCTGGGCCAACCTAACAAATGTTACTACTAGTATCCCAAAACTTCGTCACTCTGCAAACCCAAGAAGAAGGCATGCCTCTGAAATCAAATAAAGACACATATACTGCCTCATAAAAGCCAACAGTCCATAAAGCGTCTCTATGAGCCTACAAGTCATACCTAGCCCATGTGACGTATCCATATGGAGGAATATGAATCTCGCAACTGATGAGCTCAATGTAACAATGGTGGCTAAGGACTATCTCGCCTTCTCAAGCCGCCTAGGTCGAAAATATCATAATATCTCGAATCAGCAATGTATTTTCCGAGGATTGTAGTCTGATTGCTAATGCCAAATCTATGGGATCCTTAAAAGCAAAAAGACTCAAGTATGAAAGCATTGATCGCAAAGAAACCCTAAAATAACACATCCTAAATGTATCAGGCCGAATAATATCCCTCATATCTCCAAGAGACGTCAATCAACCAAATAGCCTCCTCACTAGGCTCACTAGAAGAGAAGTCATGATCTCCTACAAACATTCTCAAATGATGGTGAAAATACATATAAAAATAGACCACAGCTACACTAAGGAATCATAAATTAGCTTGCAACAAATATAATCCATGTTATGCGCATATCATATTTGTTGGGGGGTATTTATTGACCCTCTTTTGTATTCTATTGTTGAAAAATAAAAAATAATAATAATAGTATGTATATATATATTTATACATTTATGATAAATATATATATATATATATATATATATTATAAGTATAAATAGGTATTACATATTTTAAAAAAAAGGAAAAAAAAGAGAGACCTCACCCACACTCATCCATTCCCTCAAAGCTGTAAGTGAAAGCTCCCATTTGTCTTCTTAAAAAGAAAAAGTGAAAGCCCTCCCCCTTCCTCAACTGCAAGCAATTGTTCTTGCCAATTTCCTCAACCGCAAGCAACAGCTCCCTCCAGTTTCCTCAATCACAAGCAACCGCTCCTGCTCATTCATCTCCAACAAAACCGTACACCCTCGGCCCCTCCCACTCCCACCGAAGAGAGTAGCCTCGAATTCACTGAACTCAAAGTGACTTCTTACACTTCTTTATCTTCATCTTCTCTAGATACCTTCTCATGGCAAGATCACTAGTACCCTGTCTCCCTCATCGAGGATCTTGATCCTCGCATGCCCACTCCCTTTCGTTGTGAGATCATCCTCCGAAGAATCTAAATCAAACATTGGGTCTGATGATCATTTTCCCATCGCCTCGCACCACTTTTGAAGAGAATCGATAAGACTGCTTGTGTTGCACATGGATCTCACTGAAAGGCTCCTATTCCACAAAGCCAAAGGGCTCAAGTCACCGAAAGTGCATGACTAGGCTTCCAACCATTTTCGTGGATTTCTTTCAAGCTATAACGAGAAGGCTTTTGAAGGCTGGTTGTTTCGACTAGTCTAGATTTTTCTATCATGACAATCTAGAGGGACTTGTATTATGGATAATACAGACCATGGAAAATGCCTCTAATCCTTCACATATTGAATTTAAACCATAAGGTTACTTGGATGAAATAGCTCTACCATTTAAATTGGAAGTGATGCCTTATTTGTAGGAGTTGATTATCCCTTATAAGTGCTAAATTTGTTGTCCCTTGCTATTACATTAATAAGATGGAGATTGACACCAAATTACTGATATTTTGCACACCATACACATTCAAGCCAAGTTATTGGCCAAAATAAATTTGTTGTCCCTTTCTCAGCATCTTAGCTTGACACCATACACATTCAAGCGCTCTCAATCAATCTCATGCTAGTAAGGATGTGCTGTCTCTCATGGCTTGGCCAAGGCACATATGATGTTATAACTAAAGTCCTCTTATGTGGTTATCACCAATTTAAACCATTATATTATGATCAAGATCAGATCAGATGCCAATGGCTCTACCCTTTGAGTTGTGAATGAGGTATACTTGATAGGGCAAAAATCTCTTAATCGCCTAAGGTAGACTTAAGATTGTCTCCTGATATACCACCTAAGTCTACAAGGATTTCTGGATGACGAACCAGAAGTAAAGAAACTTGGCCATGTTGTCACTATCGTGCGTAGTCAGGGGCTGATCTAATGATGAAACCATGGATATACTCATCATTCCCCCAACCATCCACTTTAAGCTAACAATGATGAATTTCATAAATTCTAAACCCAAATTTTAAACTCCATAATCTCCTGCCAATGCATTTAGTAATCTAACCACTAGAATTAAAGTCTCATTAGAGAGTAATTAATTATAGGTGCTTGCACCAATAAGAACTGAGATCTAAAGTCCTCACAAAATGAGGGCGAAATCTCTGGGTAGTGTTTTATCTACTATTCCATCTACCTTATAAAAACTACACCAGCACTTTAAATTGCGCTCTTCTTCATACATGAGAAGTCGATGGCAAATTTTCAGAGCTTGCATAATTTAACATTAAGTTAAATATAAAATATAAAGTTCTAAAGAAATGAATTGGAAATTAAATGTAAATGAACTTGAAATGAATTTGATACAAAATTAAAAGGCTATGCTCTAAATAAAATTTGAACTCAAAATAAATGATTTAATTGTAACTTCTGAGCTCAAAATTAAAAATTAATGATGACATCAAATTAAATTCTAGATTGTAAGGCTTGGAAGCAAATAACCTTTATAAGATTCAAGTCTAAGCTGAAAAGATTGACTCAGTGAACATGAACTACTTTACTGTCTTTTATTTCATCATGATACAAAGATAAATCCAATTGAATGCATAATTGGATTATCGGAAGCTTTAATAGGGTTAAAGTATAGCTTTCAAATGTAAAATTTAAAATAGTTTGGTAGGTGATCTCAATAGAAATCAATTGAATATGAAAACTCAATTTCAAGCAAGGACTAAATGAAAATAACTTGCAAATAAATTTGCATTAAGTTCTACAAGTTGTTTAAATGAGGGCTTGATTATATCTTAGCAAATGTGAATAATCAAATTAGTTTGTAATTCATTGAAGAAATTGAGAAAATAAAAAGGAAAATTTGTAATATGTTTGGAGATATATCCATGAATACAAATAAAATTCTTCATTGAAATTATAGTGACTTAATAAATGAAGAATCAAATGAAAGTGATTTTTGCAATAGCTTAAATGCAAAAATCAAATATAAAAATAATGCCTAATGCCACCGGATTCACAACACTCTTACAAGACAACCTATAGTATTAATTAAGGCTTTGATTGAACTCTTACACATATTATAAAGTTTGACTAAAACTCAAATCCAATACCTTAAAATTATGCAAGCATACTTAAATACACCCTTATGGGCCCCGACACTATGTTGAATGCTTAAATTTAGTGTCTAAGGATGCAGCGCGGTTTGCTTCCCGATTTGGTCTTAGGACTGAGTCCGGGTTAACAAAACCTAAAAATCTAATTAATATAAGAATATAAACTTATTAAAATATCTGAGAAGCTAATTTATCATATGACAAATTAGATCATTATTAAACTAATAGAGTTGATAGGATCTAAATAATACATCCTCCCGATGATTATATTGAATGGAGATTTCAACCAGAGGGGATACTTACCATCAAAAAGTGCTTGCAAGCTCAAATTGAATTAATCAAAATCAAGTATCAATATAAATATAAAATTGGATATATTACTGAGTGTAAAATGCTTAAATAAAATTCAATCCTTAAATACTTAAATCAAACTTCATTCAATCCTTAAATACTTAAAGCAAACTCCATTCAATCCACCTTCTGCAATAGTTTGTTAAAGGTGATAAATTAAGAAAACTCTAGCACACAAAGAAGCCAATGTCAAATCAAATATATTTCTATATTCACTCTCAATCAATCTCATGCCAGTAAAGACATGGCCCATGTCTGTCATGATTTGGCCAGCTCCACATATGAAGCGACCGTGAGTCCTCGATTGGGTGGTTGCCAAATGACACCATTATATTACGATCATGATTATAGCTCATATGCTCCCCAATGGCTCTGTACCTTGAGATATGAATCATAGGGTACACCTGATAGGGCAAAAAGCCCTCTGTTAGTTAAGGTAGACTTAAGCTTGTCTCCTTAGATAAACACCACCCCAACTCTACAAGGATTTCTTGGATGATGTAACCCACATGTTGCTAACAAGAATCCTTCAGTCAAGTTGGGTCAACTACCTCCTCTGACTAAGTAAATTAGGGACCAGGATAGCCCGGGATGATGGAACCATGGGATCTAGATCGAGCACATCATCATTCCCCCAACCATCCATTTTAAGTTAAAATGATGAATTTCATAATCTTAAATTTTAAACACCAAATGCTGTTACTATACGCTATGCATTTAATGATCTAATGACTAGCCTTAATTGAAAGTTCTCTCTCAGCATTGAGAGGGGTAATTAACTATGGTGCTGCTATAGAAACCTAGAATCATCTAAAGTCCTCAAAATGAGGGCAAAATCTCAGTAGTATCTTATCTATTTCATCTACCTTCTAAAAAATTACACCGATATTTAAATACTCTCTATTCATGAGGTCGAGAATTTTGAGCTCACATTTTGGTGACTACTGGGATTGGTTTCTCTTTCCATCTTTAGCAAGTAATATGCTATAGTAGCAATAAAATATTGAAAATTCAAAACAAAAATGGTAATTTAAATGTGTAATAAATTCATAATGTATTCTATATCGAATGAATTATTCTGTAGAGTATATTTTTATTACATAATTATTTTGTTCTGTAGCATCTCAACAGTTTGAAAGTATAGGGTGAAATAATAATTACCAATTATTAATCCTCATCTTTCACTTGCACAGAATGGATCTACAGAGAACTCCTTTCACTGTTCAGCTAGGGCATGGTGCAAACATCTAATGTGCTAATGTTATCATCAACACAGGAGATGTTGGAGCTACCATTCAATTTGGTAGCATGAATTTTCCAGCTATTAGTCAACTCTGAAGTACCCACCCATGGTACATCACAGGTCGTTGGAAGGCCTCAATTACTAAGCTCCTACAGTCATGCCAACCAATTTAGCAACCAACCAGTTAAGAGTTCTCCAACAAAGAACTTCAATTTTGAAAGATAGGTCAATTTGAAGCTCCCGTGATGAAAAGAACCATCAATAAGCAAACTATATCTTTGATGCCTCTGGTACTGCCCAATCAAACCTTTATACTTAGAAGAAATAATCATGCTTCATCATAAAAGTAAATTAACAAGAAGAAGAAGAAGAAATTGAGCTAAGGGCTCAGATCCCATTTAAACATCCCACTACAAGCAAGCCACCAAGCAAGTATTCTACCAACAACTTTGATAATCTAAAGGGTAAAGAATATCTCTGAGGAGTCCCTTTCTACTTAACAATGTTAAGCTCCACCATCATAGATGAGACAACCTGAAACACTGTCCGCTAAAATACACAATGTTCTTAAAGTAGCCAAAGAAAGAGGCTTAATGAAAAGAAAATTTTAGAGGCCTGTGATGATTGAAGATACTGAGATTTGACCAAGAAGGTTATCATCTCTTATGGTAACTAGTCATCAGCATGCTTGCGGCGGTGAGCATCAGCATAAAACTTGGACCATCCAAGAATTCCAAAAAAGATCCCAAAAGGGTAAGTGATATGGAGGCCAAGGCCCCATGATGAAATTTGAAAGAAAGAGGTAACATCGATGCACATATTCTAAATTCACCTAAAAATAACTCATAAAAGTGGATACCCAAAAGAAGGGATATCAAAAATATATGATGGTCGACACCGGAGAATCCTCTGGGATCCCATCATCAATCGATTCACCTCAAGAGAAAGTTGATTCTGATCATAGTCCATTAATGGAAGAAATGTTTGCTCCTTACAACGAACTAGAGATCCATTGGAAGCGTCAATCAAAAATTCATGTGCAAGAAGACAACGGTGAACAAGACACTATGGAAGTAGAAGTCATTTATATGGTACATATAGATGAACTTTCGCCATAATCCAACGGAATCCAAAAGCTTGAACCTAAATTCGATGCTTACGAAGATGAGTCATCATAAAAGAGAGTAGAAGATGGATCTTCAATCTCTACTGAAGATGAAGAAGAAGAAGATTGAAAGGAGAAAGAAGTCATGGGAGTTGAAGCTGTTTATATGTTTGAACCAGGAAATGATCAACTTGGTACACGATTTTACAATCAGTGTCATCATTCAGCCCTAGCAACAACTGTCCCTGCAAATGCACAAGGAGAAGGACAGTCAAGTTCTTCCCTTGAAGATGAGCAGGGAGTAGAACAACAAAAGCAAATAGAGGAAGAAAAAGAGCCTATATTGATTGATGTTGTGGTGCTAGCTAGAGAGCAAAGACAAATGCAGCGTCAAATGAAAGCCAAAGATAGAAATTTCATGTTGGTACCAAGATGAATGATATGATGGTACAAATGAATATCATGATGGATATGTTGGAGAAGAATATCACATCAAATGTAGCATATTTTATCTGCTAATCAATGTAGCTAATAATACAACTCTATAACACCATCTTTGATACCTCTTCTGCAGTACATGCTACACCTAAAGGGAGAAGTGAAGTTAATCAACTAGCTCTTCAACCTATAATTCAATCTAGTGCACCGAAAATTAAATACGCTCAACTAGAAATAATAATTAATAAGAAGATAAAGGTGATTATAGCTTCAAAATAAGCTAAAAAGTTGGTGAGTAAGGGTCGTCCTTACCCAGCTGAATTTGATCAAGTGTCATAACCCAAAAGGTTACTTAGTACCAAAATTTAATATTTTTAGTGAGCATGGTAATCCAAAACAACATCTATCCTAATTCAAGGCTACTTGTGGTAACATAGGAGGAAATGATGCACTGCTTTTTTGCTAGTTCGTCAGGAAATTAACCTCAACTGATTTCGAGTGGTATGCAAAACTACCGAATGATTCAATCAAAACCTTCACCGAATTAGAGATAATGTTTGAAAAAAGGTTCGCCAATGCAGCCGAGAAGATAATGATCACTGACCTTGCCTTGCTAAAAAAGAAAAAAGATGAGTCAGTGACAAAATTCATAACTCGTTGGAGTAACCTAAGCATGAAATGCGAACAATAATTGGAGGAAGAACATGCATTTCAATTGTTAATGGGCAATATAAATGATAAAATGGCACCATTTTTATGTATGGAGTAAATTACAACATTCGGACTTGTTTGATAGGTGGCTAAATTTGAAAAGTTAAATCGCTAAGTGAAATATATAGATAAATCAAAGGAAAAAAAACCTTTAGACTCAAGAAAAAAAAACTCATGTAGCTTCATAATTCAAATGGTGAAAATGAGTATATATAATGTGGATAAAGGAAAGTAGCCAATATATAATGATGATAAGGGAAAGAAGCTTGTTCATTCTAATCCACAACCAAAATTGGTATTGGGAGGCAATGATAAACCTCAGACTTTTCCAGGTGGTGGAGAGCGTCCAAGATAAGCAATAAGAGATGATGAGCGAATGCAGCCATCTCTTAAGAAAAATATGAATAAAGAATATTCCTTTAGAAATGATAGTGTGGATAAATTATTTCGACAAGCAGTCAAAGCTGGTCTACAATTACCAGAAAGTAAAAGGCTTGAAGAAGCTAATCAAGTCAATAATCCAAATTATTATCTCTATCATCGGGTGATCATTCATCCTATTGAAGATTGGTATGTCTTCAAAGATTGGCTTGAAAGAAAGTATCAATGAGGTGAATTTACATTATCCGATAGTGTTCTAGTCAACCCGAGAAGAAAATCTACAAGGGTGATTATGTCCACTTCTACATCATCCATTAAAGACAAAAAGAAGGAAGAATCAATTCAAACTAAAGAATGGGAAACAGTAGTCTCTAAGAAGACTGTGAGAATGTTGAAGCAGCTAAAAGATGTCCCTAGTGTTAAGTGGAAATCACCACTTGAACCTATATTGGACTTAAAAGAAATGCCTAAACCAAGCATTTAACTTTCAGCAGCATTTTGATAAGGCTACTTCATCACAGCATGAGGAACAGTTTACTAAACGTAAGCCTCATAAGTCAAAGAAGTCGGCTAAGAAAAAGAAGATCAAGAAAAGAACTATAACTCAAAAGGTTATTAATAACTTAGAGGAGTATCACCAACCGACAAGACAATCATTTAGGCTTGCAGACTTTATGCCTAAACTCAATATTGTTGAAGTGAATGAAGAAGATAATGGTGAATCTTGCCCAGTAGAGACATGCCAAATTATTTATGTAATGTCGGATGTTCTTCAGCATAAGTCACTCTAAGATTGCAATTGTAGTTAGACAGATGCAATCAACTCATTAAAATTCTTCTCAAAAAAGAAAGAAGAGCCTAAGGAGCTAACATATGAATTTTGTCTAATGACTCAACAAAAGAATAATTGTTCAGATGAAGACTTATGTTTTCTAGACTGAAAAGAGTCAGGCTCATCAACAACATCACATATGAAATGTATGAAGTTGAAAAGTGAGTTTAACTCTTTTGGTCAATCCTCTAGAATAAGAAGTGAATTTGAAGAAACTACCTCTTCAGAAGAATCTAAGCAAGATAAGGTGATTTAAATTCAGTTGAGAGGTGGTAAAGTCTAAACACCATCATCAAAGAAGGGGAATTCAAATAAAGACAAAAGTAAACAAATTGAAGTCAACAAAGATATAATTCCCAAAAATCTTGGAATAAAGCCTAAATTAAGAAAAGATAGATTATAATATTCTATCACATCCGAAAGATCACATAATTAAGTGTGTATGAGGCTCTCTTAATATCAAAAGGCCTCCGAGAAACTTTGATATAGGCTCTCAAAGTTACAGAGAGTTATGAAGCTTACTTTACCAAAAAAATGTATGACTGAATCATTGCAAACTCAAGATCTCCCAATTATCATACTTTCAGAAGAAGATCTTATGTTGGAAACAGTGGATCACAACTGTCCTCTATATGTTACCGTAGAGAGTGATGGCATCTTAATCAACCAAATATTGATTGATTCAGGTTCTTCTATCAATCTTATGAGATTTAAATTTATTAAGAGGATTATCACTTGATATCTGACATCATGGGAGAGATAAGTTGATGGTTCATGGTTTCAATGAGAAAGGGCAAAAAGTCATGTGTTATTTTATTCTCTCACTCAAGTTTCAGGATTTATATACAGAAGCTAAGTTTCATGTAATCAGCGTTGATACATCATTTAGAGCTCTCTTGGGTCATCCATGGTTGCATGTGCATGGCATGATCCCATCAACTATGCATCAGTGTATGAAGTACCTACGAGATGGAGAAGAGTTCAGAATTCCTGGAAACTTACAACCATTCTTCAACCATGAAGCAAAGATTTATGAAGATACAAAATATTTCATCCCTAAAGAGCATATGCCAACAAAACTTCTTAAGGCGGTAGCATCCACTTCAAGAACTAAAAAGCAACATCATAAGGTGAAAGAACATAAGTAAAAAGGAAGAAAGAAGGCAATGCCGACTCTCCCTAAAGCACTTGATCCTACACCTAAATCAAGAAGATCAGTTCCTCATTTGAGAAGTGACACACAAGAAGAAGAAAATATTTCAATCAAACTTAAGGGAACTTATAAGCTTTCAAGAAAGGCAAAGTACAAAATAAGTGCTTCTGATTCAGACTATGACTTTGAATCAACTTATAGGAATAAAGTTCAGAGGGTCGCATCAAGAAGGATAGCTCACTTGGCAGTGTTAGATGACTCCTTCAAAATAATACCATACCCTCAGGAGTACTTCAAAGAAATCACTCCACTGGAGGTTCATAACATTGAAGTATTGATAATATTCTATGTATCATTGTTGAGAGAGAATGGCAGAACAGGAACTCTATTTTATAAATCTAAAGAGTCTTAGCCTCACAATTTTGATTAGCCTACTCAACATAAAAATTCTAATGAGATAGTGCCAACAAGAATATCAATATACTATCCACAAAAATTGCGAAGAATTATGCATAAGCTTGGAATTCATATTGGAACTATTAAACATAGATCTTAAATCTTTAACAGGATGTGGAACCAAAGAAGTCCTCAAGCATCAAGAAGTGAAAAGTTTATCACTAAAGGTCTTGAGGTTCATCCACAAATCTCATCAAAATAAAGTTTGTTATAATATAATAGAAGTTGAGATGAAAACTAATAGTGATGAAGAAGAAAATCTCCATGAAATTCTTCTTATAAATGATGAAGAAGTAGAAGCCAAGCTTGCACCTGAAGAACTTGAAGATGGTGGACAAATAGCTATTATGGATGAACTTAAAGAAATCAACCTAGGAGATGAGGATGATCCCCGTCCAACTTTCATCAGTGCCCTTCTACCTGATAAGAAAGTTGAAAAGATAAAAATGCTACTTTGTGAATTTAGCGATTGCTTTCCTGGACATTCAAATGCTAGGCTTATCCTGATAAGTTCATAAACTAGTTAACCAGACAATGCAAGCAAGATCCTAGGAGAATGAAATTAGAGATTAAAGAACAGGTAATTGTAGAAACTAAGAAGCTGATCAAAGCAGGCTTCATCCGTTAGGAGAAGTATGCAGACTAGATCGCCAACATTGTCCCAATTATGAAGAAGAATGATTAAATGACTTCTTGGGACCTAAATAATGCCCAAAAGATGACTTTCCACTTCCAATATCAAAACTACTAGTGGACAACACCAACTATGATATATTTATGGATGGATTGTCGGGATATAATCAAATCAAAATGGCACCTGAAGATGAAAGACATACATCATTCAGAACACTTATTAGCATATATTGTTACATAGTCATGCCTTTTGGTTTGAAGAATGTTGGAGCTACATACCAAAGAGCCATGACACGTATTTTTGAAGAGTTGATTCACTAGAAGGTGGAATGTTATGTTTATGATTTGGTGATGAAGAGCTTAAGTCATGAAAATCACTTTGAAGATTTCAGAATTGTATTGGAGAGAATCAAAAAAATATGATCTCAAGATGAATCCTCTAAAATGTGTATTCAGGATGTCCTCTAAAAAATTTCTCGGGTACATTATATATCACTGAGGAATTGAGATTGATCCTGCTAAAATCAAGATAATTATAGAGATGCCTCCACCGAAGAGTTTACGTCAACTCCATTCTTTACAAAAATAGCTTACATTCATCCATCGATTTATATCAAACCTATCAGGATGCTGTAAACCATTTACAAAGTTGATGAAGAAGAATGCTCCATTTAAATGTGATAAGGAGTGCCAAGAAGCCTTCAATAGCATTAAAAGCTACCTATTAAATTCACCAATCCTTATAGCGCCTACTCTTGGGAAGCCCCTCATTCTATACATAGCTATATTAGAAGAGTCCCTCAAAGCATTATTGGCACAACACAATAAATAAAGCAAAGAGAATGCTCTTTACTATATCAGTCGGAGGTTGATAAGAGCAGAAATGAGATACTCTCTGATAGAGAAGAACTATTTGGTGTTGATCTTTGTTGTCCAAAAGCTCCATCATTATATATTATCTCACAAAATTACCCTCATCTCAAAGATCGATCAGCTGAAGTACTTGATGATAAGACCAGCGTTGACAGGTCGCTTGGCAAGGTGGCCAGTTTTGCTTTTACAATTTGATATTACATACATCCCGCAGAAAGCAGTAAAGGGGTAAATCTTATCAGATTTTTTGTTGCACATCTTATCCCTGGGGACTCTTCTCTTAACGAAGATTTGTCTGATGAGCTTATGCTCATTCTTGATAGAGAAAAATCACAAATTTAGAAAAATATACTTTGATGGAGCCTCATCGATTAAACAAGTCCAACCTCTAAATTTACCAAAGGCAAAAGCAGGATTCGGCCCATCATTCATAACACTAGAAGGAGTAATAATGAGATGATCATATGGGTTGACCGAGCCAAGAACTAATAATGAAGCTGAGTATAAAGCATTTTTGGTAGGTTTTGAAGAAGTTATTTTCATAGACATTCAAAGCTTGCATATTTACGGTGATTCTCAACTTATTATAAATTAAGTACTTTGCATCTATAAAATCAAGAAACTTGAGTTAGCTTTTTACCACAAGCAAGTTCTTGAGCTTATGAAGCAAATACTAAATGTTACACTAATGCGAGTCTCTCAATCTGAGAATAGCAAAGCAGATTGCTTAGCAAAATTAGCTTAGGAGATGACAAGTATGAATGGCGATTATGTCATAATCAGGATATTTACTCGATGAGTTCTAGAGCTAACAAAAGTATCAATCCCAGTAGAGGGTTATCAAATTACACAATAGGGATGCTCTCCTCATACTCCTTAAAATCAAGAAGGAATTATACCCGAAAGAGCTAAAAATTACATTACTTCAAAAAAGTAATAGGATGCCTTTATAATACAAGAGCCACATGATTAGAGGCAACCCTTCATCAACTACTTTAAAAAAGGAAAATTACCAAGTAATAAATCATTAGCAGCTCAAGTTAAGAAGAGAATGTTACGCTATGCTTTCATCAATAATACTTTATATCGAAGATTCTTTGAACAAATATGGCTATGATGCCTAAATACAGATGAAGCTAGCAAAGTAATGGTTGAAGTTCATAAAGGACTTTGTGGTGTACATCAGTGAGGTCCCAAGATGGCAGTTAAGATTAAAAGAATGGGTTATTATTGGTCATGTATGGTGAGAGACTGTATTGATTAAGCGAAGAGGTGTCATGAATGTCAAGTGCATGTGACTATAATCCACCAACCTCCAAATCCACTACACCCAACAATAACATCATAGCCTTTTGAATTTGGGGTACAAATGTAATTGGATTAATTGATCCACCATCATCAGCTGGTCACTGCTTCATCCTAGCATCGATTGATTATTTTTCTAAGTGGGCTGAATCTACCTCATTTAAAGAAGTTACATGATGATCAACTTCTTCATATAATGTGGTCTATAGATTTGGAGTGCCACACCAAATAATTTTTGATAATGGCATGACTTTCAAAAGTATAAAGATTTATAGATTCTTTGATCGACACAAAATTGATTAACGATATTCTTTAATATATAATCCAAGGGCAAATGATTTGGCATATGCTTTCAACAAAATATTATTCAAACTGCTCAAGAAGATCCTCACTAAAAGTAAGAGAGAATGGCATACCAAATTGATAGAAGCATTATGGGCGTATCGAACTACCTATAAGATTCCAACTAAAGCCACTTCTTATTCATTAGTATTTGGAACCAAGGCGGTTCTTCCGCTTGAAGTTGAGTTGCCTTCACTTCGAGTAGCCATCCAATACAATCTTACGGAAGATCAAAATGCTCGTTTGTGAATGGAGGAACTCGACATGCTTGAAGAAGTTAGATTGCATGCTCATCAAAATCTAGAAGTTTATCGAGCAAAGATGTTCATGGCTTTTTGATCATACAGTGCGACCTCGAACATTCCAAAAAGAAGAATTGGTCTTGGTGCTGGAAAGACAAATTATTCTTAATCAAAGAACTGGTGGAAATTTTGAGCCTAATTGGGAGAGTCATTTTGTCATCAAAAAAGTGTATCAAGGAGGGGCGTACCAACTCATCGACCTAAATGGCGAAAGACCAATCACACCAATTAATGATCGATACCTGAAAAAGTATTATATATGATAAATATATTTTTGAGGTACAATAGAAATCCCTTTGCAAGATAGGGGCATTTTTTTAGTATATTTATTTAGGTTGATATCGTGCTTCATGTCAAGATCCCTAAATAAATATATCTACTCAAGAAAAAAAATTATGTGAAAATTCTATTACGGAGCATTTTAGATTTCTATGCATAGATGAAATCAATGTTACATGTTAAAATTATTAAGATCAAATATATCAACTCAAATATTGATATATTTTCTTAAATTATTTTAGAGCTCTTTCAAAGTGCTTTAGAATTTCCCTACAATATTTTATATATTTATGAGTCAACATCGTTTTCAAGTTGAGATCCTCAGATAAATATATATATGATGATTAGAATGAGCTAATTTATTTATATTGAAGAAGTTCAAACTCTGTGATACATTTCTGAGCTAATCTACAATCCTCTCCTGTGAAACAAGGGGCCTTCTTGTATACATATTCAGGTTGACATCGAGCTTTATGCCGAGATCCCTGAATATGCCCATAATTATTATTATTAAGTTGCAGGTTCTTGCATGAATAAAAAGAATCTATTTCTACGCATGAAAATACATCCCAAAATATCAAAAAACTTCTCTCTAAGATTCATCAAATGCAAAAATCAAGTCAAAATAACTCCCAATTTCGAAAGCTTCAATCAACTGAGTTGGAAAAACATCAACCTCTATATCTTCAAATCTAAGACACGGATGGGTTCTAAAGGCCGAACTCAACAAGCCTACAAATGACTGAGTTGCTGATGCTCTCCTCACTCAATAAGCCGTAAAGAAAGGCCGTATTGAAAGAACCCCCGTTTGTTAGTCCTATGATGAAATCACCAACCCATCATAGCTTAAGTCGAAGACTGAAGTAGGTTCTAAAGGTCGAACTCAACAAGCTTATAAATGGTCGAGTTGTCGAGGCTCTCCTCACTCAACAAGCTGTAAGAAAAGATTGTAGTGAAAGAGCCCGTGATCGTTAGTCCAATGATGATAGATGTTTAATATCAAACCAGATCCAACTTAGTGACTACAAGCAGTCAGAATCTAAGAGATCTTTCTACCTGATCGATAGACTAAGACAATCTGAGAAAACTCTCAATTCAGAGCTACCTCAAGTTAATCTTTATATTGCATGCAGGGTGATATTTCAAGTTATTCTTAAATGATCTGATCAAGCATAAAACATAGATCAAAGCTAAGCTCTTCATCAAGTCTATCAAAGTAGAAAGCACAAGACTGATGGAGCAATTCCATAGTTGATACAAAGATGATGGCCAAACTAAAGGAATTCTTTAGTTATTCAGTCTATTAAAGCACACATTTCTAGATTGATAATTCAGCATAGACCTAATATAAGCCAGGAGACTGGATCATCTGTATTCATCCTTCGAGAAGTCCGTCAAAGCAGCAAGCTCAGAACTGAAGACATACGTGCACTTCCTGACAAGTCAATATAGACAAATCAAGTCAATCTTCCATCAAGTCCTTCACGCTTAAAGCTATGATAGAAGAAATTCTAAATCTCAAAGCAATCAAACCAACTTCTCCATCTAACCCGATCAAGCATGAAACTAGGGTCTGAGAAAATCCAAATCCATAAAGATACAAAAGAAAGAGCTCTTCAACGAACCTATTGAAGCTGAAATAATTTGAAATTCATGGTCGACATGGAAAGTCAACCAGTTTTCAACAAATATGACTTGCTTCATGCACGAATCACATTTGTTGGGGGCATTTGTTGACCCTCAGTTCATCCGCAAGAAGTCGAAACCATTCCCCCTCTCGGCTCCATTTCCTCCCTCTACCGTAAGGAAATGACATTCACCCCTCTCCATTCGATCTCTCAACTGGAAGGATCGAAACTCTCCCTCTCCCATTCTACCTTCCTCAAACTACAAGGCTATAGTTCCTTAAAAACCACTCGCTCATTCTCTCTTCCATTTTTCTTCAAAAAGAATCTAAGTCCATGCCTCTCTCCATTTTTCTTCAATTGAAGCCCTTCCTCCCGGATCTCCTCCTTAATCGGCAAGCAAAAAGCTCTCGTCAAACCCTTCACATACACGCACACTTGTTCCACTCTCGGTCTGTCGCCCTTCAAGCCCCAAATCACAAGCCGCAAGCCTTATGCACTCCTTCTTCCCGATTTCCCCTCAATCGTAAGTTTGGACTTAAAAAAAGGGGGAGGGGGCTTAAATATGTAAAAATTATATATGTTTGCTACATGCATGTGATCAAAGAGCCCACTAATGTTCAATAGGGTTTAGTGGCATGAATAGCTTGATATGGTATCACAAGACACCATTATGCTCAATAGCGCATCTAGGTAAGCAAAATATTCCCCCTATGCTGGACGAATCTTGGGAAATATTGCCAAAATTTCGTCAAATTTTTAGACTTATCAAAAAATAATAATGATTTAATATTAAGTTAAATATAAATTATTAAGTCCTACAAAAATGAATTGAAAATTAAATGTAAATGAACTTGAAATGAATTTGATACAAAATTAAAAGGTTATGCTCTAAATAAAATTTGAACTCAAACAAATCAATTTAATTATAACTTCTAAGCTCAAAATTAAAAATTAATGATGACATCAAATTAAATTCTAGAGTGTAAGGCTTGGAGGCAAATAATCTTTATAAGATTCAAATCTAAGCTTAAAAGATTGACTGAGCGAACATGAACGATACTTTACAGTCTTTCATTTCAACATGATATAAACATAAATCCAATTGAATGCATAATTGGATTATCGGAAGCTTGTAATATAGTTAAAGTATAGCTTTCAAATGTGGTAGGTGATCTCAATAGAAATCTATTGAATCTGAAAACTCAATTTCAAGCAAGGACTAAATGGAAATAACTTGTAAATAAATTTGCATTAAGTTCTACAGGTTGGTTTGAAAATGAGGGCTTGATTATATGGTTTACTAGCAAATATGAATAATCAAATTAGTTTGTCATTCATTGAACAAATCGAGAAAATAAAAAGGAAAATTTGTAATATGTTTGGAGATATATCCATGAATACAAATAAAATTTCTCATTAAAACTATAGTGATTTAATAAATGAAAAATTAAATGAAAGTGATTTTTGCATTAGCTTAAATGCAAAAATCAAATACAAAAATAATGCCCAACACCACCAGATTCGCAACACTCATACATGCGAATAGAAGGCGTTAATTAAGGCTTCGATTGAACTCTTGCACATATTATAAAGTATGACTAAAACTCAAATCTAATACCTTAAAATTATACTTCCCGGTTTGGTCTTAGGACCGGGTCCGGGTTAACAAAACCTAAAAATTCAATTATTATAAGAATTTTAATTTATTAAAATATCTGAGAAGCTAATTTTGTCATATGACAATAGATCTGATCCTCTATTATTAAACTAATAGAGTTGATAGCATTTGAAATAATACATCCTCCCCAATGATGGTTGTGTTGAATGGAGATTTCAACTGAAGGGGATACTTACCATCAAAATTTGCTTGCAAGCTCAAATTGAATTAATCAAAATCAAGTATCAATACAAATGTAAAATTGGATAAATTACTGAGTGTTAAATATTTAAATGAAATTCAATCCTTAAATACTTAAAGTAAACTCCATTCAATCCACCTTCAGTAATAGTTTCTTGAAGATGATAAATTAAGAAAACTCTAGCTCACAAAGGAGCCAATATAAAATTAAATGTATTTTTATATTCACTCTTAATCAATATCATGCTAGAAAGGACATGGTCTGTGTCCTCTGTCTGTGTGATTTGGCTAGTAGGTTTCACATATGATGTAGTTACGATCAGAGCCCTCTGATCGGGTGGTTGCCGCCAAATGGCACTATTATATTATGATCATAATTGTAGCCCATATGCTCTCCAATGGCTCTGTATCTTGAGATGTGAATCATAGGGTACACCTGATAGGGCAAAAAGTCATCTGTCATCTAAGATAGACTTAAGTTTGTCTCCATAGATAAACAACACCCTAGGTCTGTAAGGATTTCTTGGACGATGTAACCCATGTGTTACTGACAAGAATCCTTCAGTCAAGTTGGGTCGACTACCTCCTCTAACTAAGTAGACTAAGGACCACGGCAGCCTGGGATGACGGAACCATGGGATCTAGATCGGGCACGTCATCATTCCCCCAATCATGCACTTTAAGTTAAAATGATAAATTTCATAATCTTAAATTTTAAACTCCGCATGCTGCTACTATATGCTATCAATTTAGCAATCTAACGACTAGCCTTAATCGAAAGTTCTCTCTCAATATTGAGAGAGGTAATTAACTATAGGTACTTGCTCCTATAGAAAACCTGGAACCAGATCTAAAGTCCTCGCAAAATGAGGGTGAAATCTTGGGTAGTGTTTTATCTTCTATTTCATCTGCCTTCTGAAAATTACACTGACACTCAAATCAAACTCTCTTCATTCATCGATAGGTCAGTGGCAAATTTTCGGAGCCCACACTAAAAAGTTAAATAAGAGTTCTTTGAACTTTAAATAAAATAATATCTACAATGGAAGGATAAAAATGCGAAGTCTTTATATGCTGAACCAAATTCAGCATAATAAAATGATTTAAGTTTAATAAAGTCTTAATTCACATTATGATAAAAAAATTGAAATTAGAATTAAGAGGAGCTTGTAATAATTTATAAAAAGAGACCAGACTACTCCAAACATCCAACAAAAAAAAGACATCACTAGCACCAATGCCAAAAAAATAAATTGTTCAACAAAATTTTTAGTAACACATAAATTTCTTCTAAATCCAAGTAAAAAACATGCCTAGTAGTTTAATTGATGTAAATTAGAGCAATATTTATTATTCATATAATTAGATCATAAACACTTATTAAAATTAAAATTTTAATGCAATTTGCAAGAAAATGCCATCACTAGGCCTCTCAAGCCCAAACCACTTTCATCAAAGAGAAAACAAAGTTCCCTAAGAACACCATGCATCTTCATAGTAGAATCATTATTGCTATGAAAAATTATTAAAAAATTTCAAGTTTGTTTAAAATAGTCTTTAAAGAGAAAGAATTAAGTAAATACTTAACCATAGAATTTAAAATGCTTTTAAAAGGATTAAGTTTTCCCTCATAAGATAGATAAAGTTTTGAAATGCGCCAATCAATCTCATTCTAATTTTAGAAATGAAATCATCAAATAAATAAAATTCTCATACATACTTAGTTGTTTAATCATCATTATGTTCAATTATGTAACATGGTAGAGAGAAATTTTAGTATTTGAAAAGAGATATTTCAAGTATTAATACACTTGCAAACTTTTTTTTTTCAAAGTGTCCAAGCTAATATTATAATCGCTTATGCAATATTGCATATTTTATTGGTCATTATCATGGACATGGCTATATTTCAATGTTTCAAATGAAAATACAACATAATAATGAGTTGGGTAAGGTGTTTCTCAATGATAAAGACCTTGACATGCAAAAATAATAGTGAGAGGGAGTTCAAGAAAATGTTATAATACTTTCAATTGCCACTAACATCTAGGATGCACTTGTAAGATATTGATCTCAATAATTTAATTATAATCAATTATTAACTAATGGAATACTTTGATCATAGGAAACGTTTAAAGCCATCACTCAACTTGATAATTTCTTACACATTTTTCAAAGGATAAACAAATAGTGGTGTCTATTTTTATTTTTAGATATCTAAGGGTTCTACCTAATAAGTGCCTTATTTATCATTTGCTATTATTGTACTTATGGAATGTATTTTAATAAATCATCAAATATTATTATTTATACCCTACTTGAGTTAATACATTTAAATCATGAAATAAATTGTCAAATAATAATTAAAATTTAATCAAATTTAACCGCTAATGTTGAAAATAATTTTAAAAGTTTAATTGCCTTTTGATTTAGTAAATCTAGTATAATTAAATTATGTATAAATATAAATAAATTAAAAAGTATTAATTTTACATGCTTTTTTTCTTTAGTATGTATTCTTGGTTTATTATCTTGCTTTTGTGAGTTTCATTGTTTTGAATGTTGAGTTATATGACATATTTAAATGCTTATAAGCTTATGTTGGTTCCTTATATAATAATTGAGAGGCATGTAAAAATAAATATAAAGACTTTCCTTAAATAAAGGCAGTTAATATGAAGTCGTTGAATGTTTCATAGAGGGAGTTTAAGAGATAGTAAGGGTTCTTGAAAAAAAAAATTGAAGTAGTGACAAGCTCTTAAAAAGAGTCACATCTAAGAGAATAATGCTTCACGAAGCATGTGATATAAGAATAAAAAAATACCTTCAAAATAGAGAGGTATCTCTCTATGTATTGCGATACCAACCAATCATATTGAGTGCTAGCGGAGTGTATTTGGTTGTATTGGTCACGAATGATAAGATTTTTGGCCTTTGACTTCTCTACTTTCTCTAACTTGGTGTGTACTTCTAAATGATAATGATATTTCACCTCTATTATTTTGTTATAAAGTTTAAATACTAGGCATTAATCATTGATACTTTTCAATAGAAATGGATTCAAGTTAAGAATTACAATCAAATAAGCTTTGCCTTTATATTGAGCTAGTAAAAGCCTTAATTAATGCCTTGGTTCCTATGATTAGTGAAGCTAGGATCTTAAGCATTTTTAAGATATAAATTAAGAGAGACAATAGAAAAAGATAAGTAGGCCAAATTAGCACTTAATGAAGTAAAAAAAAACTTTTTTAAAGAATGGTTAATTATAGGCAAAAAAATTTTAAAGAAAGAGATATTTAATAGCAAGTAAAAGAGCTACTTTTCTCCAAAATGAAAACTAAAGGGAGTACTTCTTGATTAGGTGAGAACTTGCTCATATAAAAAAATTTATAATCTTTACCTTTTAACATAAAGTCATCAAGAATGAACTTCTTAAGTTTGAGTTTTGATGGGATTATCATCAAGAACATCAAGCAACATAGCTTACAAAATCCCCCATGTTGAGAGGACTTGAAGATGATACCTCTTACTAATGATCACCTCCATTAGTGATGCCATATTACAACATACTAACTAAGGTTATTTAATGCCATAATGAGTCATGGCATGAATTTTTTTAGACAAAATGTTTTAATCTTTCAGCTCAAGGAAAGTTGAATATATGTCCAATAATGTAGAAATAAGGGCTCACTTTACAAATTTATTAGACATAATGTACAAATTTGAGAATATGTTTCTTATTTTTCATTTAACTAAGAGTAATTAATTTTTTTCTTAAAATACTCTCTACTTGTGTTCTACATTGAACTCTATTCTTCTTGAAATGAAGTAAAATCATTTAAGTGAAGTATGCATATCACCAAATTTTTTTTGCTCAGACCAATAAATCTTATTTAAAATGGGAGAGACTTAAGGTAGTTCCCTTATCCTCAATTCTAATAGAATTTAATAGCTCATTATCAATATGAAGTATACTTCCACATTGAATTCAAGACAAAAGAATAATGCAAGGTAATTATTTTAGAAAAAAATATCTTATCAAGAAAATATTTTTACACCACCCCTTTTATTCTTCAACAAAGCTTGTTAGGTTAATCCCTTAGCCTTTGAGGCTACATGGTAAGCAATTATATCTTGGTGGAAATTATAATAAGTTTCTTCTAGGCACTACATTCACCTCACTCATTAATTATCATTATTAGATATATCTAAATATTCTGAATGCCATTATGGTCTCATTTAATAGAAGTTGATTCTAAAGGTGATCACTCCTCACTGTTATAACATTCTTGTATTATGCACTTCCACACTTGATCCAAATTTTCAAATTCCATATCCAATCATTCCGTAATCTCTTATATTGATAAAAATATTTTGAAAATTAGATTAAACATTAAGCTAGAAACACAAAAGTGCAATATTCAAAAGTTCAATTGGGATTTTATTAGACGTAGAAATGTGATGATGTAATACATATTATATTTATTTAATTATTAAGTAAATGACTTAATGATGGTATAATAATGATGTAAATATATGAATAAAATAAAAAATACTTCATAAAATATAGAACATATACACAAGAATATCATATATAATTTTTAATTTAAATACCTTCTATATCAAAGTTTCTAACCTCTTGGCCATAATCACAAGGAGTGAGTGATGAACAAGCTAAACATCAAAGACTGAGAATTTGGCTGGGATATGATTTTTAAAATTTTTATTTAGTATATTTAAGTTTTAAATTGTTTATATTACAACTATTTTTTTCCATTTGATTAAATATGAATTATGATAGTTTTGATCATGAACTGAATTAAGCGGTTCAACCAAATCAGAATAGATTCATCGATATGATGATTTGATTCTGATCCATCTTGTTTCTTCCTAGTTTTTCGTGGAATATGTTTTTGTAATGAACCACCTAATTTACAAATGAACATAATAGATTTTGGCTAATTTAATCTAACTTTCTAACCTTTGTTGATAAATATGGTGGTGCCCCAAACTAACATATGCAAGGCAAAGATTATAGTTAAGTGAGTTGCACCTCCCACCAATCCAAGAAAATCCATCAAATGAATACATCTCTCCAAGATATTTAAATATCATATTTTATTAAAATAAAAATATAAATAATTCAAACATGAGATAAAATAATCAAAATAAAATGTGTTGCTATAGGTTAATTCTTGTTATGAATGATTGATTTCTTAAAGTTGAATAATAGCTTCATTATGCCAAAATAAATTCTATAAAAAAAATTATGACTAGTGATTGAAAATACTTATTTTTTTCTAAGATAGTAAATTCTAGACACAATTTACCATTTATTTAATCTTAAATATTTAAATTAATATGAAAATATTTATTTTTAACATTTTTTATTAAAATTAGAAAATTATGAACATAAATATTTCATGTTTATATCTATGAAATTTAATATTTTAAAATAGTTATGAATATTTTTTTATTTTTATAAATTATATATAAAATTAATTATATCAACAAATAATTTAGATATTTAAATATACTCTTTCCGGAGAACATTCAAATAAATTGTATCATAATTTTAATGTGATCTTCATAGAAAAATGTGAGGAGCTCTCATAAAATTTTAATAAATTTACATATATATTACTTAATTTTTATGTATTTATATATCTAATATTTAAATTTTAATTTCATAAATATAATATTTTTATGTATAAAAAGTGTATTTTATTTTTAAAAAATTAATGTTTTATTATTTTAAACAATTAGGTGATATTTTATATAATATTAAAAATTTAGATGATATTTTTATAAATAGAAAAATTTATATGTTGTATGTATAAATAGATAAAGATTTTGTGTTATGTATATGCCCAAAATTTATTTTGTTGTTTCCGAAGTATTATTATTCAGTGAACGTTGCCCTTTCAAAAATCCCCTCAAAGTGTCCTCTAATTGCTGAACGGCCACTGGAGTAGAGCGCCGTTGGTCAGTCAAAAGCCAACCCAATCCATCTATGCCAAGGGCCCAAAATACGAAAGAGAGACTCTGCTGTGAAACCTGCTCTCAGCTAATGGCGATCCGATGCATCATCTTCCCTTTATCTCCCATTCTGGTCTTGCCCTCTTCTTTCTCACCAATGCGAGTTCATCACAGAGATATGATTTCTAAACTATCCTCTCTCCTCCATCTTCTTCTTTTCTTGCGCAGACTTACGAGGGAGTCCCTATATCTAGATGCAAAACCTTTGTTCCGACCATCAAACATTGTTGTTTTTCAAGAGAAGAGATGAATCGAAGAGCACAGTCGTTAACAAAGGTCAACGTGTCGGCGGAGCGTGAGCTTGTGGTGAGGGAGACCGATTCTGCTGAGAGCGCGGAGGGTAAGCGTTTTTGTTTTCAATTTGTACAGCTTTCTATGCCTGTGGCTTGCAATTTTATGTCTGAATTTTGATTTTTTTTGTCATTTTTTTTCAAGCAAATCATGCAAAAAGGTGCTAACTTGAATTTTATTTTAGAGGGAATAAGGAATTAATTTGCTTGGTTAGAAACTAAGGGTTCATTTGGTTCCTTATTAGTAAAAACTAATGATTCGATTTGAATGTGAAATTTAAATCATCATATTTAAGTGAGTTTGAAGGTGTTTGTAGAGGTTAAAATTCAAATTGATTTTTAATCACTTCTAATCAAATGACATAATCTAGTGCATTCATTATTTTACAAAAATGTGCTTTCTAACTTCAAGCAACCAAATGGGAAAGAATGGCCTGGTACTTTTCTCATAATTAACTTGACACATTTGTAACTAGCCTTAATTAAGGAAATAATAGATTCATCATGAAAGAAACAATCAAGATAGACGTCAAAGGAATTATACCAATGAATATTATGTCAATTAGATGCAATAATCTTATGATATTGATGTGGACATAATTTGAAAAGTTAAAGTTAATGCTTTTGCTTTTGATGGGGGAATAGATGCAAAAGCTTTTTTATTACTTATTATTGGATATGAACAATTTTTTTTATTGATAAACAATGTCGAGAGAGAATTATGGTTTATGAAACTAAACTTAATGTACATGCAAATGTGTACTTAATTGGTGTAAGGAGACAAAGAAATATATAGGTAAGAATTAATGATCACATGTGTTGAAATGAAACTAATAATAAAATAAAAATACTTGCTCTTATTTTATTGGGATTGCCTATTCAATGACTTTAACTCTTTAAAGAAGGGAACTAAAACTATAACCAAGTACATGAATAAGTTTGAATAATTGTTGTGAAATTCTAAAATTAGGATGGATTTAGAAATGATACTTTTTAAGTTTATGATCAACTTGAGACCTAAACATAAAAGATAAATGACACCACATAATATCAATTCGCTTGAGAAGGCTTTTAAATTGGGTGTAGGTTTTGATCAACTACAAAACTTGTTGCACCTAAAAGAATTTCTTCATGTTTTGGGAATTGTTCTTTTCTTGAAAGTAATCAAACTCAAATGACTCTCTAACTTTGTAACATTACTATGTACGATGTGTAAAAAGGATAATTGATAGCCAATGCATCTTCTTTTTTTAGAATTACTAAGAAGTGATATATTAAATGATGAGTCCCTATGTAGTGTCTTCTTCCTCCTACTTAATACGGGTGGGAGTTAATAAATGTTTGTGAACATGTGAACAATTAATAAAATCATTATCAAGTATCATTTATCAAGATTAGATGACATGCTAGATATAATGATTGGGCTATGATTTCCTTGAAGATTGATCGGTAAAGATTAGAGAGATATAATTGAAAGATTTTTTTTAAATGATGATTTACACGAATGGTTAGTGATTCATATTAACTAATATTTCAAGTACTGTTATGAGAATCATGAACCATTTTTATGACTTTTTTATATTTTGATTTACAATAAATCTTGAGAACCATTTTGTACCACTTAGAAAAGCCTTTGAAAGCATTCAATATGAAAAAATTGTGTCTAAATTAAAAAAATTTCTACTTCTTCACACTATCTATTATATTGTTTAGATTTGTTGTGTTTATTAATGGACTATATGTTGATCTTGATAAGTTAAATAATTAGAGATTGACCAGCACCTATGAATATTCATGATGTTTGGACTTTTTACAATTTAGTTACCAATTACCAATTGTTCATCAAATGATTTAGTACTATCATAGCATCAATTTCTAATTATCCTGAAAAATGGGAATTCAAATGGACGAGATTTGTTGATTGTGCCTTCAATGATATCAAAGAGTGATTTAGTAGTATGCTTACACTAAGATTGCCTAATTTTTATAAGGTTATTGAATTTTCATACGATTCATTTAGTGTAGGAATCGGGGGAGCATTGAGTCAACATTGACATCCAATTTATTATTTTAATGATAAATCAATACAAAGTAAAATTGCTCCAATTATGAAATGAAATTCTATGATTTACTATAGAAAACACTTTCATGGTGTGTAAAATTAGCCATCCTATTTTGGGTGACTTTATTTTATTTCAGCACAATTTTTTCACACAAAAGTGCATTCCTATAAAATTTTGACTAATGCAGCATGCTTATGCCCTATTTTCTTTTCTAAATATTTTAAAGCATAGCTGTCTAAACATGGAACATAATCATCAGAAATAAATGATGTCTACAAGATCGTGCCATGAAAATACCATTTTTTTGCATAGCATGTAGTTAATTCTATGGCATAATGTGAATACGATTGTTTTTAAAGTTTGATTTTCATTTACTGTTTATCTTATAAAATTTCAGATTTTGGCAATCGATAAACTATTGTTTTGAGATGAAAGAAATGTGTTTGTTGTTTTTTCACTGAAAGCAACTGATTTTTCCTGCCAAAGTTAGAATTGGTAATCTTTGGAATGTGATTTTCTATATTGTTTTATTGTGCATTTATCTTAGGTTGTATGAGTAACTTTAAACTTGTAGCCATCTTGCTTTAACCATTGATGTTGGAAATTGACCAATCTATCTTGTTTGGTAATTTTTTGATTTGTAATCTTATTTGATGCTAAGCATAAATGCAGAATCTAGAAGTGTGCGCTTAAAAGGGGCGATTTAGGGAACCATAGAAGGGGAGGAATTGGAAAGGAGCAATTAAAGAGTTGTAGGAACGTCTCATTTTCATTACAAATTTATTTCTTGGTTTATAACCTACTTTGTCCATGTTAAAGAGGTTCCGGAGAAAGAGAACACAATTGGGCTACATTTAAAATTTCAAAGGATATATTCTTTTACATTTTGGAAGTTTTCTTATTAAATCAGGGATGTTAAATTACCTGTTTGCACCAGAAATTTGGTTGACATGCAGTTGATGTTTATTATCGTAACTCTTTTAGCTCAACATTTATTCTCGTCAGCATGACAGCATATACCATGACATTGTTTTTCATACAAGTGAAAATACCAGAAATTTATGATCAAGA
This sequence comes from Cymbidium sinense, assembly GCA_021442155.1. Lineage (NCBI taxonomy): Eukaryota > Viridiplantae > Streptophyta > Magnoliopsida > Asparagales > Orchidaceae > Cymbidium > Cymbidium sinense. The sequence goes on from CM038224.1 coordinate 4,462,350, forward strand.
TCTTGCAAGTTACTTGTTCAACTGAGCTACAAATTAAATATCTATGATTTCTATAAATCATCTAGTTGTATTTTGAATATGGTATCTTTTTTTGAGGGATGCATTTTTTGATATTTGATGCAGATGTAGGAATTCTTAGCATCCATCATGTTGGGATTCTATGTGAGAACCTTGAAAAATCTCTTGATTTCTACCAAAATGTTCTTGGTATGCACATATTTCTTATGTAACAAAGTTACATGATCATTCATTTTGCAAATAAAATAATAATAAGACTTCCTATGTGACAGGACTTAAAATTAATGAAGCAAGGCCGCATGATAAGCTTCCATATAGAGGAGCTTGGTTGTGGGTGAGTGATGAAATGATTCATTTGATGGAGCTTCCAAATCCTGATCCCTTGACTGGACGCCCCTGAGCATGGTGGTCAGATCGCCATTCATGTATTGCAATTAGAAATGTTTCAAGCTCAAAGAAAACTTTGATAAAGGGTGAGTGTGAAAACCTTCGCATTTATCACCCAGCATTTTATTTTACGATGCCTTAGCTCAAGAACACCTAGTTCGCTATTTCTTTAGTGGAAAGACTGATTCACTACAATTAACTAGCATGTATTGAAAATGATCTGTTGACAGTAGAAAAATATGGCATTCTGATGAAACAACGAAATAATGTTGAAGTTTGAGCCTACACTCCTCAAGTAATCTTCTAGATGGTTGTTGTTAATTCGCTCAAAATCAGATAAGTTCACATATTATGAACTTCGTGGTCTTCCTTGCCCTAGATAGATGCATTGGGGGGAAATAACTTCTAACATGATCTCTCCAATTACTTCATATTTTTGTTGATTAGGGAATTAAATGCCACAATTGAGGATTTAGTAGTTTTAAAATAGTAATGATTTAGGGATTAAATCATGAAAAAACATCAAAATGCGAAGCACGAAACATTGCCGGTCATGGGATTGATCATGTCGAGCCATACCATGAGTCATCCAAGTAGAGCTTCCAATCTCTCTCTCTCTCTCTCTCTCTCTCCTACCCCCCACCCACACACACACACACACACCCACCTTTTTAATTTGAGGAATCCTAATAGGTTTCCTAGTTAATAGTTTTTTAAAAATGCAAGTTTTCCATGAGATTATTTTGTATTATAGAGTGAGGATTGAATGTGAATCAAAGTTGGGCTTGATATTTTAGTGTTCAAATTTATTTTTAATCTATAAGCTTAGGCCTATGGGAGAAGGACAACCACTTAGTTTTAATGTGTTTTTCAACCATTCAATAAGGAACAAAATTTAATATTCTCATATGCTTTGCCAATCTCTCCCTCATATGAGAAGCTTTGATATTGAACATCACTTCTCTTACAACAAAAGTTTTTAAACACCATAATGTGTTATGCACCAGGAGCACACTCAACTGCATGATACTTGTATGAGATTCACTTGGTTTTGAACCTTGCTCTACCATGACAAAAGCTCCCCAAGACCCACATTAGCCATAAATTGAATGAACCACTTGATTTTAGATAAACCATCAACTTTAAGACCACTTGTTAAGGAGTAATGATTGAAGGGAAACTAATGTTGGACCTAATAGATTAATGGTCAATTTCATTTTCAATCATAAAGCCTAAGTCTAAGAGAGATTACCAACCTTTTAATATTTCTGCATCAATATATATTTTTATTTTCAGATGCATATTAAACTTAGTGCTAAGATAACAAGTAAAAAAGATAAAATAGAGATGGATATAAAAGTTTGCTTGCCAATCCGATAATGTTTGGAAAATGTGGTCTTATGAAGGCCTTAAAAAGAACAACCATAGAGAAATTGAAGTCTTAAAGAGCGATACAACTAACATTCTTTTGATCTAACTTTATATCAAAAACAAAGATATTATTTATTACATATGCAAGAAGGTATGACATTAAATCACTTTTTTAATGAGTTTAATTTATTTCTTAGAGAATTTAGAAATATTGATGTGATGGATGATGACAAGGATTTTGATCTCTTGTTCCACAATTTATAAAAGTGTTAGATTGTGCTATTGTAAATTCAATGCAAGGATGAAACCACTTCAGAGTACAAAGATTCAATGATAGATACACTTTTGGTATCAATGTATTCTTTTTGACATTCAATAGATGCACTTCAAATTTTTTTTATAAGTGATAAGATTTTGCATTTTCTATGCTTGTTAGAGTTTGGGGCTCAAAACTTCATGGTTTTGAGAGGTGAGGAGCTATTTTGGAGAGTTGTTATAGAGGGCATCCAAAATATATAGTCTTAATATTGGGTCTAGTAGGAGATTTGTTAAAGTTTGCTTAGTGATTTTGTTAAGCTAAGATCAAAACTAAAATATGTAGTATTTAGGATAATAAAAATTATTCTTTTTTTAGGGATAAAGTTAAGTTCACTTGCTAGGAAATGATGATCTTTGAGGAACAAATGTTGGGCTTGAAATATGAAGGGCTAAATCCATTTTCAAACCTTATAAGGGTTAACTATTTAGTATTTCTGCACCAATATATTTCAACTATCCTCTATTTTATGTGGGACTAAACTCAATAATTATGTTCTTTCATGATATCCCTCTCATGTGAGAGGTATTCATATTATCCAACAATATGCTTCAAATGAAAATTTTTAAAATACATTATGCCCACAAGTTTCTTGACCTAGAACTAACTCAACTTATTGTGCTTGCATTGGAGACACCTATTCTTAAACCTTGTTCAATCATGTTTGAAGCCCATCAAGAGGTATTGGAGCCACGACCACATGAATATTGATCCAAATGAACCGTGAGATCTAATATTGTTTATTAGTGAGTGAGGATCAAAAGAGAACCAAAATTGGTTTTATACACTAGTGTTTAAACTTGTTTTCAGTTAAAAAGTTTAAGCTTATGAGCTAACTGCTTGTATTTCCTTACCAACATATTTTTCTATATTCAATTTAATCCCAATGTGCTTCTGCCCTTTAAAATTCTAAAAGCTTCCTAATTCTTTAATCATAGGCCAGTTAGGATTTTACTTTTTTAATTGATATCTTGTAATGAAAGTCTCTTGTAACTTGGTTTTTAAGTGACATATAATACCTTAATACCTTATGTCACACCCTAAATGACCCTATTCTAGGGTTAGTCTGATGTATAACAGAATAGGATGACTTTATTTGATGTAAATTTCACCAACAAATTCCAACATGAATCAGTTCAGAACAACAACAACAACAACAACAACAAACCTTAATCCCACTAGGTGGGGTACATGAATATCGTCTTGTGTATTATGTGTCAAATTCTCATTTAATTCAAGTATACTAAGATCATTTTTTTACATCTTCCAAGTCTTTTTGTCTACCTCACCTTTCTTAACATAAAGGCAAATCTAATGCATCTACTCTCTTAATCGGTTTGGACGACGCTTTATGTGGCCAAACCATCTAAGACTCTCCCTAATCTTATCTACCACCTGAGCTACTCCCTTTTTCCCAAACATACTCATTTTGCATTCTATCTCCAAGGGTAAAGCCACTCATCCACTGAGCATCCTCATCTCTTAACACTTAACTTAGTCTTATATTTCTCTTTTATTGGCCAACATTCGCATAAGTTCATTGGGTCTTACCCATCTTATAAAATTTTCTCTTAAGTTTAAGTAGAATTTTTCTATCACATAATAGGTCAGATGCATTCCTCCACTTCAACCATCCAACTTGAATTCTACTAATAACATCTCCATCTATTTCACCATCATTTTGAACAATGAGCCTAAATATCAATCACTCACTTTTATTAATGACTTCTAAAGTCACAACTACCACTAAAACTTCTACAACTAAAATTACATTCCATATATTCGCTTTAGATCTACTTAAACGAAAACCTTTAGACTCTAAAGTTGACCTCCATAATTCAAGTTTCTGTTGGACTCCCTCTCTAGTCTTATCAACAAAAAGAATATCATCAGCAAAAAGCATACACCAAGGTACATCTTCTTGTAAATGCATCGTAAGAACATCCATAACTAAAATAAAAAGATAAGGGCTTAATGTTGATCCTTGATGTAATCCAAATAGGAAAATATTTTGTCAATCCTCCTTGTGTTTGGACACAAGTAACACTAGTATACATATCCTTAATGACTTGAATATAATCAATATTAACTTCTTTCTGTTCTAGAACTCTCCAAAGAACATCTCTTGAGACTTTATCATAAGCTTTCTCTAAATCAATAAATACCATATGTAGATCCTTCTTATTTTCTCTATGCTTCTCCATCAAACCTCTTAACAAATGTATAGCATCCATAGTAGATCTACCTGGCATGAAACCAAACTGATTGTGAGAAACTTCTGTATCACATCGTAACCTATGCTCAATTATTCTCTCCCATAATTTTAATGTATGGCACATTAACTTAATTCCTCTATAATTTGCACACTCTTGTGCATCACTTTTATTCTTAAATATAGGAACCAACAAACTCTTTCTCCACTCATTTGGCTATCTATGCTTCTTATTCACCAATAAGATGCAGAGACTTACTTCACATTTACAACATGGATTATTTTCAACTCCATCAATTACTTTGTCCAATGTACCTTGCGGCTCGTATTGTTTGTTTGCCATAATTCATGAACCCAGTAATCATAGGTAACATATTTTAGATATCCATCAATAATTATTCAACACGAATGAAATGATTCAATAATATTATATATACACAATATACACATGTATTTCTGTATTTCATTCTATCGAAATAAAGAATATACTAATTTTTTATATTGAATTTTTGAATTTGTTACATAGGTAGCTTTATATATAACTAGTAACTAGTGTTTTCTATTTTATTTTATCTTTTATTTTATCAAAATTTCTAATAAAAGAAATTCAAATTAAAGAAAAATAAAGAAAGGTTTCAAAGTAATATTGACTCTTTCCTCCTTCATTTGTAGGGTCAATTCATGACCATTCGTAATAAATATATTTTTTTGGTTCATTCAGTCATCCTACCCAATGAATCATTAGATTGATTCGTTTTCAAGAAAATCCTATGTAATCACGGGTTCCATCGTTCCCATAGCTTCTATTAATGCTTAGGCTTTGAACTCAATGGAGCTCTCAACAAAATTTGTTATTTGTTTGCGGTTAATCTCCGCTTTTCTTAAAGCTCGATTCAATTATTCTCTATTTTCTATTATTTAGATTATCTATTCTTCTATCTTTGATATCTTACATAATAGATTATATTATCCATATTGATTAAATTATTTTTAAATTATTTAGATTATTATTTTAATTTCATTTCATTTATTTAATTTATTTTCTTCTATAGTTTCTATTTTTTTATTTGTATATTTCTTATTCTATTGTAGTGTAATTAGATTTTTTTTTTTATTATATATTGATGTTGATGCTTTATAACTTGCCTTTTATTTTTTTTTTATGAGTTAATTCTTCATAAACCATACATATGAGAATCATATATCATTGATATCTTTATTCTCTCTATCATCCTTCCATTTTTCCACATCCCCTTTTTTTTCACAATTCATAATCATTTCTTTTTTATTAAAAGAATTTTTCTACAACTATATGATCGATTGATCATATAGTGACTGTTTCTTGGGATCTCGACAATACGAAGCAATAAGTTGGTTTTTAGTTTTGAGTTTCTTGAGTTTTGATAGTTATTAAGTTTATAGTGGTCGACTGCTTTTTTCTTTTTCAATCTAAATTCTAAACTCTAAAGAAAAACTAACGAGTCACTGAGCATAGCAATTATAATAAAATCTAAATGAAATCAAAGGGTAAATCAAATTTTTATTCAATCTTATAGAATTATAATTGTTTGTTTTTCTTTGATTAATTGATTAAGAAAAAATAAGAAAAGAGTTTCTAAATCTTTTTTTATCGATGAGCGAATGGCGAGATAAATAAAGGTCCATTATTCTTATTTTCTTATTCTTGGTTTACAAATATCCAAATTTTGATGCCTAAGACTCCATAGATAGTTCTGTATAAGATGATCAATTTTAGCGAATTGTTTGTAAGGAACCTTGCCTTCTTTCCATTCGACGTATGCAATCTTTTTCGTCGATACGTCCGCATTTGCACTTGAATTCCTTTGGTATCCGTTTGTTCGATTAATTCAATAGCTTTTTCATTGAAATGAGACTCTATTTTTTAATTGTTAAGCTATATATTCTGCAGAATATTAGGTTGTCCATAAGGTTTTTCAATTCTTGTGATAGCTATTGAGTCTCCGGTTTCTAATGAAACTTTTTTTGTACATTCATCTAATTCTTGACTCCGTGTCCGTCCTATTAATAAGTTGGAAATCAATGTAGATTATGACCTGAATCAAATATATTCTTTTTTTGAATTACTATATCGCAATTCCTTCAAAACCGAGGATATTTTCTTATTTTTTTTACATAATACAATTCCGTATTCTTTCATCTTGTAGACCATGGAAAAATTCTTTGATTTTCGAACCAAAAGAATGATGACTTTGAGTTGTTCCAAGTCTCAAGTGGATTTATTTTTTGTCCCATATTTTTATATTCTTTTTCCATCCATTTTTTCTAAATAGGAATCTAAATTTTAGATTTTAAAGAAATCTTTATATGACAAGTGATTTTTTTTTACCTCTGGTTTTAACTTTTTTTCAATAGCACTCATTGACTTTACTTCTTAATAAATAAATCAGCTTCATTTAAACCCATATTATGGTAGCATTTCGTGAGAATAAACTAATTTTAAAATTGGATAAGATGCCCGATAAGGCATTAGTTCAATATCATGAGTGTTTCCTCATAAGAACGTCCGAATCTCAATTACTCTTAGCTTTGAAAGACATATATATATATATGTTGAGCTAAAACTTTTGCTTCTCTATCCAATTTTCGTTCTTTATCATAAAAGTTCTCCAATGAATGATAAGTGCTGAAGCGTATAAGATAAGTCGAAAAGTCTAAGTCTTATGAAAAGAAAATAAAGATATATACTCTTACTATAAGATAAAGACTCTTAAGATATAAGATAAGGCTTTTCACATGAATACTTAGTAGACGACTAACGACGAGATTTATTATCGTTTCTCGTGTCTCACGAAAGTGAGAGTAGGTGCAAATTCTCTCCCAATTTGTGATCGATATACGATCTGATATAAATAGGTAAATGCTCCTTTCCATTATGAATAGGATTGTATGGCCAATTATTTGTGGGTATAATGGTAGATGCAGAGACCAAGTCACTATGATTTCTTTCTCCTCCTCCCTCTGTTAAGTTTTCAATTCTTCCGATAAATGATTACAAAAGGATTTTTTTTTAGTGACGTGTCTGATTACTCCTTTTTTACATTTTGAAATTTGCATTATGTCCAATATCGATCTTCAAGTATAATGATGAATGGAAAAAGAGAATCCTTTAGCTAGATAAGGAAGGATGTAAGTGGATCAAGGCGTGGATTGTGAATCCACCATGCGTTCAATTCCGTCGTTGCCCATCATATTATTTCCATTTTTTGCAGGATATGAAAATCCACGACTCAATTATTCAATTGCCATTTTTAATAAGCGAGATATTGAAGTTCATACACTTCTTGATCGTATTTGAAGCGGTTGTTAATTCTTATAATATGCAACAAATAAGTTCTTGCTAATGGTAAAAATGAGCTCAATATGAGTTGTTCTTATTTTACCCGAGGATTCAATTAGCTCCCAGATCGTATTTCTCCAAATGAAAGAAAAGATGGGTAATCTTTCTTTCGGTGTTATCGTCTAATAAAAGAAATATTCTTGTGATAGGTCTGCTTTCCGTGAAATATAGTGAAATCGTCTTTCCTATTCTTTCCACCACTAAAAAAGACGTTTACTTCTTAAAATATCCCATATATGTAGGTGGGATAGAGGAAGGGGTCGATTTATCCGATGGTAGCAGAGTAATACGATTTATAATGTTGCATCTCGTATAGTAGCGAATAACGTAAAAAAAAAGGGGATATGAAATAACAATAGTTGATGCATCGAAGGGCGTCAGTGGTTGATATTATACCTCAGACCAAAACTTATTTGGTGAATCCATCAAACTTGATCAACCATTAACAAGTAATCCAAAATAGGAGGTTTTGGTCAGGCAGAAATAGTGCTTCAAGATCCATTACGAGTCCAAGGTCTTGTTCTTCTTGGCATCTGATTTTGGCACAAATCTTTTGGTTCAAAAAAAAGCGTTTGAAAAGGTTCATGCGAAATGAATTTCTAGATCTAGAGATTCCTTAAAATAAAGTTGGTAAAGTGCCAACTTGTTGATCGATAGAATGATATAGGAATATGATTCAAAAATTCTATAAGTCTTTTCTTTGTTTATTTTATTCTTTTTTTTTTATTTTGCAGGATGTTTGAAACTCATTACTTGTATACCATTCCTAATGATATAAAATAAGTATACAAATACAAAAGAATAGAATACAAGGTAAGGGGCGAAAAATGAAAGTCAAAAGATTTCTAGAAAGTCTTCTTAGTCTTCTGTCGTCATTGATTCGATACAAGATGACACAAGAAAAGGATTTTCTTGTGTTCTTTATCGAAGAATCATGATTTTTCTCGAAGATTCTTATTCCTTGTTTTCTTTTCTGGGTATAATTGAACAAATAGAACTTCTTCAATTCACTTCAACTTATCACTTAGGAAAAGAATTAAAACAAAAAAAGACTTCTCTTGTTTTGTTTCGACTGAAAACAAGATTAGATCTTTACGCATATCCAAATCTTTCTTTATTATCTCATTACAGTTTTCTTTTTTTCTATTTCTATATATTCTATATATAGAAATAATATAAAAATAGAGTTTTTTTCTTTTTATTATTTGCTTTAGTTTAGTAGAAAGAGTTGAGTATAAAAAGAAAAGGATTTGCGGGATGTTTCATAAGGATAAATCCATGTATTGGATTCTTCATAAAATCGATGGATTCCTCCTTTCTTGTTGCTTCATATTCAAAATATTAACATAATGTTTATTATTATGTTAAAGCGGCACTATGAATCAATAGATTCAATTATTCAAAACATCATAATAAAAGGAATAGAATAAAGTGGCTTGAAACATCAGAAAGGGATCCATTTTGTCATTTCCATTTCTAAAAAATATAATATTTGGCTTATGTTGGTGAGATTCCATATGTTTTGAATATATCAAAGTCTGCTCTAAAAGAAGAACTTCTAAGGCCCGAGTTCTTACTCTTCTATATGTCATTCTATCTCACATATGATTATTACGATATTATGAGATGAACAACTAATAGGATCCGTAAAGAAAATGCCTATTAAAGCGATTACAGAATACCGGTTATAGTACTATCGGCCAAGAGAATCCTTCCAATAGTATGGTCATTTCCCCTTCTTTTTCATCAAGTGGGCATCTTTAGACAAAACAGTCATGGATAATTATGAGGATAGTATCCTTCCGAATGGGATAAGAGAATTACTATTACTCTTTCTTCTTAATTGAAGAAATAATTGGAAAATAAACGCAAGTACAAAAATGAGTAATAAATCCCGGTATAGATGTACGATTCAATTTTTGTTCATTCGGGTTTGATTGTGTGTATATAAATCAAATTAAGTTTATCGTTGGATGAACGCATTCGATATTGATCCAAAAAAGCGGTAAAATACAGCCGGTCAGGTGACCAACCATCTTAAAATTGGATAGGTTCGATCTATGGTCCAAGGTATAAATGTATTGGGCATCTTATCACATCCCGGATCTGGTTCGCTCCGGGATTTCCAACTTTGCACTGAGTTTTGTATAAATGTATTGCCGTGTTATTAAGTCTTTTGCTTTAAGTTATTTTCTTTATAAGAGGTGGAATAGAATAACCCGGTTTAAGCGTAATGATCATACGTCTATAATGCATTGTATGTCCCATAATAGGTCCCATCCTTTTACCCTTTCAGTCGATGTATTCATAGCTCTTACCTTGACACCAAAGAAGAGTTCGACCCGCTTTATTTCGTCTGTTAATCTGATTCATTAAGTATATTGATTGTTCCCCAATAACCGAATACTTTTTTACGTAAATCTGCGTATTTGATTCTATCCATAAATCCATTTTCTTCCCTATGAGTTCCAGTATCGATAAGAATTCTAGTTCTTACTGTTCATTATTTGTCCAATGTACCTTGCTGCTCGTATTGTTTGAAAAGTAAACATGTTAGTAACAAAACCTTCTTCAAAAAGGTCTAAAGGATAAGCTACATAAGCAATATATTGATTTTCCTCCCAACAACTCGATGTGGTAGCATCGTCCTTTGTAACGATCAAGGCGGTAAGTCCATCAGTCCACATTGTCCATGTCCCAGAAGATTCTTTTGCTCTCTTCTTCGGAACTCCGGTTGAGGAGTTACCGAATCTTTAAGATATCGATATCTTTGGTTTTGTAGTTAGAGTATAATAAGTCAATTTGTAATCTTTAACACCGACTTTAAATCCAACGCTTGCTTTAGTTTTTTGTGGTGACATAAGTCCCTCCCTACAACTCATGAATTAAAATTATCACAACAACAAGGTACTTGATATAAATTAGTGAATGAAACCTTTGATAAAAAAAAATTCAAAAATATTCAACTAAACTAATATTATAAATGAATAATGAAAATTTGAAAAGGGTTAGGTTCGTTATCCATGTATTTGATTCACCAAATACATCATTATTTTATACTCTTTGATATATATGGCGACCCAATCTTTGTTTTGAAAATTTCTATTTCTAATGGAATTGATCACCTTATGAATATAAAAAAAGAAAAATAATAAAAAGGATTAAGAATTAGAATTAGAATAATAAAATAATAATTCTTAATAAATAGAAAAGAAATAGAATCTCAATATACAAAATATACAATATAATTCAAAATTCAATTAAAATCTAAAATAGATAAATATTAGATTGAAATTGAATAGAAATTGAATTCTAAATAATTCGAAATTAGAATTAAGAAATTCTAAAGTAATAAAGTAAAGATTAAAGATATTAAAGAAAAGATGAAAAGAGATTAAAGATATATATATAGTAAATAGAAATACCTAATAGAAAATAGAAAGAAAAAGAAAAAAAATAGATCTCGACGAGTATATGTTGTATATGTAAATCCTAGATGTGAAAAGAGTCATAATTCATCATAATATATAAAGGTACGAATATGGTACATAAAGAAGAATAGGCACAATAAAAAAAAAAAAAGAAAATACAAGAGTACATATAGAAAGAATTGAAAATTGACTCATTCAGAGTAAAGGATTGAATTGGATTCGATTGCTAATCAAATGCTAACTTCCATTTATTTCTTATAGAATTACCGATCAACTTGCTATCGGATCTTTCTTTTCGATTGATCAAAAAAGAATTTCAACATATTTATTATGATTTATGATTATGATAAGCAATCCCACTACTTAATCCTGGTTTCTACACTTGAAGAACAAAACCTAGTATCCAAATTATTGGCCCGATCTTGGATGTCATTTTTCCACCGCAATATACTGTATTTATAATGCTTTGGTAATTAAAGGTCGAGATCGTGATTGACAAATTAATGTAACTTGTGAAGTACAACAATTATTAGGAAATAATGAGAACTATAGCTATGAGCTGAGATAGATGGTGATGAGAGGAATGAAAGTGATTAACTGCGAGCTTCTAAGTGTTCCAGAGAGTACTCTGGATGAATTTTCAACGTTCTTGGAGAGCGTTGATAATTTGGTCATGTCGATACTGCACAACATCTCCTATTCATAGATGCACGCCTTCATACAGTTAGATAAAATTATCAATCTTTGAAACGATTAAAGTGGTAGATCTTTTAGCTCCCGTGGAGGAAAAATAGGACTATTTGGGGAGCTGGAGTGGGTAAAACAGTACATCATGGAATTGATCGACATTGCCAAAGCTCAGAGGCGTATCATATTTGGCGGAGTAGGTGAACGTACTCGTGAAGGAAATGATCTCTACATGGAAATGAAAGAATCGGGGTTAATGAAAAAATCTTGCGAGAATCAAAAGTAGCTCTAGTCATGGTCAAATGAATGAACCGCCCATTATGAGAGTTGGCTTATTTGCTCTAACCATGGCGAATATTTTAGGGATGTTAATGAGCAAGGCGTACATTCATCGACAATATATTTCGTTTCGTTCAAGCGAGGTCAAGTCTCTTATTAGGTAGAATGCCTTCTGCGTGGGTTATCAACCTACCCAAGTGCGAAATGGGTTCTTTGCAAGAAAGAATTACTTAAGAAGGATCCATAACATCGATCCAAGCGGTTTATGTACGCGGATGATTTGACCGACCTTCTCTGCCGCGACATTTGCACATTTAGATGCTTTACTGTATTATCAGGATTCGCCAAAGGTATTTATCCGGCTGATCTCTTGGATTCAACGTCAACTATGTTACAACCTAGGATCGTTGGTGAGGAACATTATGAAACTGCGCGGTTAAGCAAACTTCGCGTTACAAAGAACAGGACATTATAGTATCCTTGGGTTGGGCGAATTAGCAAGAAGATCGTTTAAGCTACAAAGCGTAAATTGAGCGTTTCTTATCACCCTTCTTTGTGGCGAAGTCTTTCGGTTCTCCAGGGAAATATGTTGGTCTCGGAAACAATTCGGGGTTTAAATTCATCCTTTAGAATTGACGGTCTCCCGGCGAGCCTTTTATTTGGTGGGTAACATCGATGAAGCTATCGGCTATGAACTTAGAAGAGGAGAACAAATTGAAAAATGACCTTAAATCTTTGTGTCGCTCTGTCGAATGATTTGGAATTTGAAGTGAAAGAGATTATTTTATCTAATAAGTGGATTTGAGTATCCCATTTCACCAATAAGATCTGAAGACTTATTTCACATTTACAATTGCACAAAAGAGATTTTTTTTTATGAAAGGGGTCTACGAATAATTGGGAAAAGCGTCGCGATTATTGACTTATTTGTCAAAGAAAAATAAAATCGTTATAAGAAATTAATAGATGGTTAAATATTCGGAACCAAAACTCGTTAATTTAATTTGAATTTCTTCTTTGAGTTTCTTATTATTATCCTTGTTCCTTTTGATTTTTTAATTCTTAGTTAGTTATTATTATTTTCTTCGTGAAGTAATTCATTTCTTGGAACGTACGACTTTATGAGACGTGTTTTTGGTAAGTCGGGCACAATCTTCGACCCTTTTGAGGAGGCACCCTTCTCCGAAGTTCTATTTTCGAGTTCCTTAGAGAGAGAGTTGTCAGAGTATTCTCTACCCACTGTCGGTTTGTCAGTACCCTCTTGTTGAAGGTCGTTCGAGCTTTTCACAGGAGTATGGCATGGGTTGCCGTAGCGCTGGTACTGGACATTGGCTCGAGGCATTTCCTCCCTTCGAAAAATCAAGGTCACCTTGCGTCTGAATCGATAACCATCTTTCTGCTAGCCTCCTTCGTCCCTCGAACCAACAAGGTGCAGAGAATATTCTGTTGTCCATCGATTTCGGCGATCTTAGCCGACTCACCCCGTGGGCGAACCTTGCGGAGGAACCCTTAGATTTTGGGCATGGATTCTCACCAATGTTTGCATTACTCAAGGACATTCTCTCGCTTCGTCCACACACCTGCGGTGCTTCCCTCTAAGTGAACACTCCCCGATGCATTTTACATCCCGGCAAACTTCTCAGTATATTGAAGCACATAATTGGTTAAAAATAACAGGCGTTTTGAATAAGACCATTCTCTTTTTTGGATCCGAATCAAATTAAAGAAATGGTTAATTCTAATTTGATATTTTATATATTAATGATGACAAAAATTACTCATCTTTGTCATAGTATGATGATTTGTCGGCGGGCATGCCCTCATCGAGTGGTTCGGGACATCTCTCTTTCAAGGAGGCCGATTAGACTTCCCACGGGGTAGTGGACTACTGAAAGGAAGTAGGTCATGGATTATCAATAAACCTAGAATTTATTCATACATACTGCAAGTTACCATGACATAATAGATGACTCGACATTTAGAAAGTGAGAGTAGAGATTTTCAATCATGGAAAGAAAAAATCGATAAAGAAAAGAGCGGCTATCGAATCGATGACCATCGCATTACAAATGCGATGCTCAACCTCTGAAGCGGTGATATAAGAGCAATAGTGTATGAATACAAGAAACTATCGGATCTTAGCTATTACCTAGTGATTCTTCTTCTTTTTTTATTTCATTTATTGATTATTTAAATTTATTCTCTTTTTTTGGTTATATGTTATATATTTTTGTTATATATTTTAGATTCTATTTAGATATATACTAGATCTAAATAGAAATTCTATATTCATATATATGAAAATAAAATATCAATATATCAATGAAATTCTATTTTATATTTTGAAATGAAAAAAAAAAGAATGAATATCGGCCAGTTCCACTACTCAAGGTGTAAAATGAAGGAGGAGGCAAGGCATATATATATATGTGGTATATCTCTATCCATATTGAATTGGATACATCAATGATAAAATCATTTCGTATTGAAACAGATAAGGTGTAGCTGAATATGGACCCATGGAAAAATTCTACGTAACATGTGAAAACTTTTTCTTAGGTAAATTGATTGCAAAATGAATAAGCCTATATTATTTTAGATAATGAATATTACTTAAACTCATCCTAAATGAAGCTGATTTATTTATTAGAAAAGGTTGTTTGGATTTATCCATGGTTTGTTAACATAGGAATATAAAATGATCCACCAATCCAATCCCAAGGATCCATAATTTAGCCTATGGCTCCAACAAAACAATAAATAATAGAATAGATTAAGTAGATAAGTTGTTTAGTCTTCCTTCGATCTTATCTTCTTATGTTTAGATTTTTTATATACTTGTATATTGTATCGTTACTTCAGCAATTCTTTTTTGTTCTTCTACTTGATTGCAATGAAACTTGGCCCAATCTTTTCTTCAAAAAAAGAAAGATTGGGCCGAATCAAATAAAGAATAAACATCTTATACTAATTCTATACTATGAACTATGAGGGTCTTTGTATATATGTATATATCTTATATATATATATATATATATCTGATTATATGATACAATATACAAGTATATAAAATATATATATGTATACAATATACGCTTATGATATACGATACAATATACAAGTATATAAAAAATCTAAACATAAGAAGATAAGATCGAAAGAAGACTAAACAACTTATCTACTTAATCTATTCTATTATTTATTGTTTTGTTGGAGCCATAGGCTAAATTATGGATCCTTGGGATTGGATTGGTGGATCATTTTATATTCCTTAGTTTGCCATAGATCAAGCCAAGAAGGATTCCTTCTACCCCTATCTTGTATATTGTCTTTTAGTTCCCTGTTGTAATAGAGACTCATTTTATTATTTGATTATATGACACGAGATTACGAGGCGATAATTCCTTTTACTTTATGGGTTTTTATGGGAACAACTATGTATCTTTTTTGATGAGAATTGAAAGTTTGACATGAGAGAAACTTGTCTTTATATATCTTTTATCTTTTTTTTGAGGAAAAGATTCTATTATAATCACTATCATAATATTGAAATGATTCACGATTCTTCAAAAGGAGAATCCTTTATTTTCAAGACTCGCTCGTTTTCATTAACAATCTTAATGATTGGATCATATGCTTTATTGGAATTCGATGAGAAAGAAAAAAGAAATAGTAAAATGATTTTTCTTCATTGAATGACTATTCATCTATTAGTATTAGGTTTTCCTAAAATAGAGCGAAAAGAATCTATGGAAAAATGTTGGTTCAATTCGATGTTGTCAACAAGAAGTTAGAACATAGGTGTGGACTAAGTAAATCAATGGATAGTCTTGATGCTCTTGGACATACCAGTGGAAGTGAAGAAACTATTCTAAATGATGCGGAGAAAAGATCCCAAGGGGCGGTTATAGTTTAAGTAATATTCATTATCTAAATTATTTACTTAAACGCATTTTATTTTTCTAGCTCAGGGCTCCATTTGCTAGCTTCACGAATAATATCATTACCTTCACGAGCAAGATTACGTCCCTCATAACGAGCTTGTACACATGCTTCTAAAGCCATGTCAAAACGGCCTGTTATTAATGGAATCCCTTGTCGGCTCTCTGTGAAATAAAATAATAATACGAATCAGTTCGGAACAAACAAGTGAAATTTAGTATCTCACCAAATCATCACAAAGAAATTCTTACGTTTCAAATTCCTCTAATAATTAATTTAGATCACATAATTGGAATCGTGAAAATTCTCAGGTTTGTATACAAATACAGAGCAACTAAAGACATCAATGTTAAAATTTTACCTGATCTTACAGCTATCTGCATAAATCGACTTTAGCTCTTACCCTTCACGCCGCTTGAAATTATCAACGCGTGTATTATCATAAATTTAAAGCTCGATTGGACAAATAATGTTAAAATAATCCGAAACAAGCATTAGAAATAATGTGCATATACATTTGAAACTGCGGAAGGTAATAATTGTAAAATATCTTTAGCAGGTATAAGCGAAAGAATCAGCGGTAATATGTAAATAATTTATAATAAAATTATCTAAATATATGAATCAATTATTTAATGAAATCAAGTTCAGTTATGTATCGAATCTTTTCCCTAAAATTGTCATTTATAATTGCATAGGTTTTGATTTTAAGATAATGTGTCGCACGCCTATTTAAAAGCGAAGAAAGCGGGCAATCTCATCTACTTGTCTAACATCTCACACCAATTAGTCTACCTGATGTCGAGAATTCGAATCTTTAAGATCGCAAGCTCATCTTGTCGACTTTTTGTCTACCTGATTAGGTTTTTATAACATAGTCTTCCTATCATAATTTTCTAATATTTCTTTGTTTATCACATCACATTTCATTTAACAATTAATAATACATTTGTTAAAATATTTCAATATACACAATAATATCATATGATATCGAATGATTTGACTTATAATCATTTAGAATCGGTAATATATAATAGGTCGGGTAATAGCGTTTGTATTTCGTAAAATATGACGAGGAATATCATATGTAAATGCATCTGATAATAAAATTAGTAAAAATTTAAGAACTATGTACTATAAGCGAATTTAAATTAGCAATTTTGTCTCACTATGCTGAGGTGTTGTGATGTGCCGCTTCCGAATCTGTAATCTATAATTAAATAACTCTTCTGAATACATAAAATTCATAAATTAATTTAACTTAATGCCACAAGTTTAAACTTCATTCTTACTTGGAGTAGATGTCTCATCATATAATCTTTCGAATTACACAAAAGCATGACTCCGAAGTACTCTTAACTTGTCAATATTGTTTACTTGATTAAATTAGCATAATAAAGTTAACAAAATGTAATATTTTTACATAACTATACTTAACATAACTATAATTAACATTCATCTAATATTTTAATAATTTTAATACAAGTTTTAACCTATCACCCCCACAGATTCATACAAATATCATGTTCATGTATGTACTTCAGATTCCTCTAGTTGTTTAATCATACATTTCCCAAAGAACCCTTCGCGTTAAATTTTCCTAAATCTACACTTCATGTTCCTAAGTTTCATCTTAATGTTACTATACATCCAATTAATCTTTTGTAGCAAAATTATTACAATCCACTAATCTTTCCATGCATCGGCTAGATTAATGGGAAGGGCTGAATAGTGGCTGAAATTAAATAGAAAATCATAAAGTAATCTACTCATATATTAAGAAGCCAACTCAAATTCCCTCAATTCCGGTTCATAATCTAATTTCAGTCCTATTAGAAAATGAGAACAAAAATATAATTAATTACCTAATATTAATATATTTATATTAATACTTTTACATTCTTCTCTAAATCCCTACAGCACTCGGTTAACAGCAAAATACTTTACTTAGGGTATGGAATTATGCTTATAATACAATTGTATATCAACATATATAACTAGTATACTTAAATATAAATACCAACAATTCCATGGAAGAAATTCCTTATACTCACCTAACAGCCACAAGAAAAATACCCTCCAGCAATTCACGGGACTCCTAATCACGTGAGTTTTGCTTCAAGGAAAGTTGCTGCTCCATGTAAAGCCAAAGGCGGGAAGAAGAAAAAAAGTTGCTGGGTGGAGGAAATGGGATAAGAAAGAAATGGATATATGCATTTATTGGTCTTTCCTTTGACCCAAGCCCTACACGTGTCTATTACTTTAATCCAACCGATGCATGCTCAATAAAGTGAAGGGATTTTACCACAGTGCAGTGCATTACATAATTAGGTAATTAGGTGAACAATAAATTTAAATGGAAACTTAAGAAATTTATTAATATATAGATTAATTCATAAATATTTATATCTTAGTAATTTATATATACTTGTATATAAAAAAATGAACCAAATTAAGAGTCAATTTTATAAAAATGCATATGCAAATTTTCAGATTTGAAAAAAATGGGCTATATTTTAAATGCATAAAATGCAAGATTTACCTCTCTTTTTTATTATTATTTTTTTCTGAAAATTTAGGGTATTACACCTTAGACCCATTCTTATAGATTTAAATTAGAACAATAAGACTTACATAGTGCCACCTTATCGTAAGATCCATTATTAAGTTTTTCTCATCCTTGAGGTTGAAAGTCTCAATTGTGGACCTTCTGAGAATGCAAACCCTGTACCAATTGATGAAACTAACATAAAGTCAATTAACTCATTAAGTTAAACCAATATAAACTCTACCGCTATACCTATGGTCATTAGACCTATTATTAAGCTTTCTTTATCTTTAAAACTGTAAGTTTCACGTATGGGCATTTCTATCGCCATCCTGAATTAAAGTTGAGCCAATCCCGATGCTATCGAGTTCGTCGATCAAATCAAATAACTAACTTCTTCAAGTCAAGCTAGAACTCATGTTAACTAATTATTATGATGTCTCTGGGTTTTTGTTGGTCATGTTTACTATCTCTGAACCACAAGCAATTATACCTCGTGTTTCTAAATTATTTAATGAAATTTGTACGACCAACCTTTCATTAGTAAATGAATTGACATTAGTCTTGGAAGTACATCTTCAATACATGCATACACTTAGAGCACAATCTACGTAAGATGCTAGAAATGGTGCAACCTTTGGTTGCTAATCATATGCAATATATATTATGGTTGAAAACCCTTTAACATTGATAGATTGGGTTTTACTGGTACGGTTGGGATGATAAGAGATCTTAGTTGAATCTACCTCCTTGTCAAACCACCCCACTTAATTCAGTTTAAACCTAATCATTAAATATAACCCTCAAAATGAGCATATGCAACCTTCTTAATCGAGATTACTCTTTGCCAGCAGTAGGGATATTTAATTATAAGTGCTTGGGTCCATAGGAAGACCAAAATTTAGTCTGGTTATCCTCATTTTTCTCTAATAAATTCATCTTAAGTACTCAGGAATACGCATCTGCTTTTCCTAGTTTAAAGCTCTCTTGTTTGACTTCTGAAATTGCTCTCTTAAACATCAGGCATTCCAAATGATAAATAAAATATGCCTGTCTATCTTTTTTTCCCTCTACGGATAGATGCAGAAGTTTTGCAGCTCTTCTTTATTTTGTTTTTTATTTGATTAAAAATAGTTCTATCACTATTTGAATTAATGTTCATATGATTTAAATTACTTCACAATTTTTGTGTATTTATTTTTCTTCTATAAATGAACAGGTCAATCAATCAAGATTTCTTTTACAGTTTCAATTCTCAATTATTAACAATTCGGCTGTCTGATGGACTTACTCTTTTTGTTTGTTTTGCAGGAATCAAGTATACTCTTAGTCTGTCTGGAAGGCCTGCTATTTTTACTCGTGATCCAGATGGAAACGCTTTGGAGTTCACCCAAATAGACTGAACAAAGTACACTTTCTGTTAATATAGAAACTTACAAGATGGCAAAACCAGGCAATAAACCAAGGTTCCCGTATAAAACTAGTGGTTGATGTATATAGTTCATCATATAATTACCAATATATATTTCCAAGTCTCTGTTGTACTAATCTATTGCATTTTGCAATGTGAGTTCTTAAAAATGGTTTTAAAAGTTAAAAATTGGACCGTTGATTTTGCATGGTTGCTTTAGTTGATGGCCTGGTTTTCTAGTAAAACGTAGGATTTTTTTTTTTTAATTCAGCAATGAAATTGACTTTCAGTATTTCCTCACGCTTCATCATATAACTCAATATAGAACTCTGAATTTATTGCATGCATTTCCTGAATTTAAGCTTGTCATTTATTTCAAAAATTGCTTGACCTTTATTGCAATGATCAGCCTGACACGTCTGAAGGGTGGTCTAGATTTAGCAATCTGGGTCTTACCTTTCTGGTTCTCCACTCAAACAATCTACTAAGGATGACCACTGTCTTCTTTTATCATTTATTATGAATGTCATCACCTGTCTTCTTGATTCTAAATCTCAGGAAGGCTCTTTTGTCCCCATAATCAATGGTAAAGTTAGCATATCTCATCTCATTTATACTGATGATTTCTCAGCTTCTGAAAATACATTCCAAAATAATTTCGGAAGTCTTCCATCTTGTCTATTTAACTTTCATTTTCTTGAACTTGTGAATTCGAAAAAAAAAAAAAAAAAAGCTGTTTAGCTAGTCTTGTTGCCAATTCAAATGACCTTACTGAAGTGATCAACTGCAATATTAGCCATTTTTACATCGCTTTTCTTGGGCTTAGCCTTTTGGTAGAGTTTCTGTTAGAAGGCTGCCTGCCAATCTTTATAACAAGAAGAAGCTTTTATCCCACTATGTGGGGTCATCTACATGGATCTTTTACTCCATTGTATCCTATTAAATATCATATTCTCATTTAATTCTAATAAAATAAGATCATTTTTGGTACTTCCTAACCTAGTCTTTTTTGGTCTACTTTTACCATTCTTAGTATAGATCGAATCTAATACATCTACTCCCCTAATTAGGTCATGGACGACTAACATTTTATGTGACCAAACTATCCAAGACAGCTCTCTCTAATCTTATCTATCACTGGAGTTACTTTAACCTTTTAACATATTTATTTGTTTCTAAGTATAAAGCTGTTACCAAACTAACAAGCAGAATATTCCAGCACCTAAGTAAATCACCCGTTCACTTACGATTTCCATCTAAGCCATACAATTGTAACAGATTAAATCAGCACCAATAACCTGTAACGACTTCAGAATATATATATAATACATGCTGAGAATACTGTACATATATACAGAACGAGTTTATACTAAATTGCTCTGTAAAAGTTCCTTATCTCCCTGTACTTCTCTTCCTATTCTCTCTGTTTACATGGTATCTGAGCCCTCTCCTAACGGAAAACACTAGTCTACCTCCTCCGACTCTCTCTCTCTTTACTCCCCAAATATGTCCGCAACACGCTTTACAGAAATCCCCCAAACCACCCTCAAGCTTAGCAACACTAATATCCCTCACCTCAAATTCGTTCTCAATGGCATCAAATCTATTATCACCAATCCCCTCACTCCTGAGAACTACCCCACCTGGAAAGCCCAAATACTAAAACTCTTCGCAGCTAATGGATTCACCGACTTCTTAGACTGCTCAACACAGCGACCACCACCACATGAACAATGCAACCAAACGAGGAGTATTCCCTATGGATGTTCATCGATCAGAATCTAGCAGCCCCGTATACTCAACAATTTCCCCACCTCTTCTCCCTTATGTCCCCAACCTTGACACTTGCAAAGACATATGGACTACACTTGAACATTGCCTACAATCCACAAATCAATCTCGCATCATCCAAGTCAAACACGACGTGTACAACATTACCATGAAAGACCAATCTATGACCCAATACCTATCTCAAATTAAAACAAAAATTGACGCCCTTCTCGCAGCGGCTCCGAACTTGACCCAAAAGACATCATCTACTATACCCTCAATGGCCAACCCTCCACCTACCAAGCATTCAAAACTGCCATCCCCACCAACTTACAACCCCTGAGCCTAGACGACTTCTACTCCCTCCTGTGCAGCACAGAAACCAACCTGATAGTTGAAACCCAAAAAGAACTTCAATCTGCCACTACCCCATCCCATACACCCCTCTACTCTAACCTAACAAAAGCTAAAACCTGCTTTCAACCCAACAAAAAGTAAGGCCACAAAAATTCTCCTAATCCGCCAATAAAATTCGCAGAAATAACACCATCAAATACCAAATTTGCCAAAAATTGGGCCATTCAGCGGCCAAATGTTGGCACTTCACCAACCTTTCCTACAGCCCATACAACCCTCGTGCGTTCCTTGATAGCAACATCTCAAAAAATAATGAGTGGATCCTTGATACCGGAGCAACCTCCCACCTCACATTAGATAAGTCCAAACATCTTGCCATACCATGGATCATAGCAGGTCACTGTCGGCAATGGCCAAACGCTGCCCATTGCTCATAAAGGTCAAGGGCTCCTTCCTGCCCCATCACATAAGCTTCTTCTCACTCCCCTTCTTCATGCGCTAAATCTCTCTTACAATTTCATTTATGCCCAAAAACTCATCTTTGACAATGGTTGTTCACTCCACTTTGATAACTCCGACTTCACCATTAAGGACAACAGAACCCACAATGTGCTCCTCCACGGATCAACTCATAATGGACTCTACCTAATCAGATTGAAATCTGCAGCACCCATCGCCCTTACCACCAGCAAAACTTCCGCAACTACATGGCACAATCTGTTGGGCCACCCATAGTCCGCAACAATACAGCTCATTGCCAAGCAACATCCTCAACTTCGCCTCCAATCAACTAAACTCTCATGTACCAGCTGTCTTGCAGCAAAAAGTCATAAAATACCCTTTTCTTTATCTACTACGTACTCCTCTCAACTATTGTCTCGCATTCACTCAGATGTATGGGGACCTTCTCAACCCCTTCAGTTAATGGATTTCGTTACTATGTAATCTTTATGGATGATTATTCATGCTTTTGCTTGTTGTACCCAATGAAAAGCAAATCAGAAGTTACAACATACTTCATCAACTTCAAAGTCATGATTGAGAATCAATTACAAAAGAAACTTCAAACCCTCCAAACCGATAACGGAGGAGAATATACAAATAAAATACTCCAACACTACCTCACAGTGTGGGCTTTAAAAATTCACCACCAACCTCTTCGATAAAAAGAGTGTTTGATTTATGTGTGTTTAAATTTTCCTGGGTAGATGGAATAGTATCATTCAGAGATTTCACTCATTTTTAACTTAGATCACAGTTATAGCAAGCACTATAGTTAATACTCTCAATATAGAGAGAACTTCGATTAAGCTCATAACAAACATATAGAAGAAGTGAGTGGAGTATGAAATTATGAGATTTATTATTTGCTTGTTTGGAGATGACGCTCAATCTGATCCAGTTCGTATGTCAGTATTCTGCCTACTTTGTCTGATAGAATGCCTAACCACGAGATTCTAGTAAATCAGATCCATCCAAGAATCATGATCCGGGTGGTGTTTATCAAGGAGATAAACTTGTATCTTAGATGAGGAGCTTCTATCATGTATTATGATTCACGCCAGCAGTGAGCATAAATATACGATCGATTATAATATATAAGAATAACATCAGGACTAATGTAAATGTATCACGTAGAGCTTTCGGCCAAATCACTAGATAGAGACACTCCTACGCGAGATTGATTGAAGTAATATAAATACATTTGATTTCAAGACGGCTCAGAAAGTTTTCTTAATCTTTCATTAACAAACTTATAAGGTGGATTGAATGGAGTTTGTTTTAAGTAATTAAGGATTGGATTTTATTTAACATTAATATCTTAATAATATATTAGAGTTCGCATTTGGATTGATACTCAATTTAAGTTAATCTAATCTAAAATTAAAATTATATTTTGATGGAAGTATCTCCTTCGGTTGAAATCTCTATTCAACACAGCTATCATCGGGATATATGAGTTTGTTTGATCATTTAATTTATTATTTGATCCTCAGTTTAATAATAGAAGATCGATCTATCATATACGACATAACTACCGTGATATTTTAATAAGTTGAAATTATAATATTATTATTAGATTTTAGCTAACTGACCCAATCCCAAAGACAAACCGATCAAAAAGATCCTCGTGACACTAAGTTTAAGATTCTCCGCTCACGATATTTAATAATTGATAATTTTATTTCTAATTCATGAGATTAATTTATTTTCATTTAATTCCAACTTAGTAATTTAGACATTAAAATTTGTACCTAAATTTTCGTTAGCACAAGTAAATTTATTTTAGATAATTTCACTAATTAATGAAATCATTGATTAAAATCATAATAGAAATTTCTTAATTTTGATTGAAGGATGACAAATTAGTGTAGCATTTAATTTAATATCGTCTTAGCTTTATAAGAATTCTTGGTGTTTGATATTGTAATTTAAAATATTGTAACCTCACTTGTATTTAATTTGATAACAAAATAAAATGGCTATTTAACTTATGCGTATTGATTTTACATCTTAATCATCATATTCAACTTTCTTTCCCACCCATACAAATATTATACCTCTTTCAACTTAGCTTATTGGATGTGAGCCTTGTTGCTTAAATTAAATTATATTTCATTTAGATTTCAAAGTTATTGCAAGTCTCATGTAATCTGATTATTTGTTCATCAATTTCTTCTTAGATTACTAAGTAAAATACAAAGAACTACATTCAAATCTATTGATAATTATCAAATTCTTTGTAAAATTTTACCCAAATTTCTTCAACTTTCTCAATTCATCCAATTAGAGTTAAGCATGAGATATTCATTTATTGAGAAACCCCTTTCTTATATTGATTGGGTGTTCATCAAAGATCTTCATTTTATTTAACATCAAATGTAATTAGCCAAGTGTTCAATTAATTCTATTTATGCTTGTTACTTGCCGGTCTCAAGTTCGGATGTGAAAAGTGGAGGTTATCGACAAATAAAACATGTAAATAATCATGAATCATTTAAATCATTATAATTAATGTCACCCGGAAGCGGATGTATGGTTTGAATACAAAAAAAATGTGCAGTCACATCGCCCGCAGATGTTAAATAAGCAAGGGTTTCCATATTATGGACGAATGCAGGCAAAGAAGTTAGTCCATGAAACTAGAATTTGGGTAGGATCTTGGAATATAGGTACTTACGTAAATTAATGAAATTAATATATTATGGTTCATAAAAAGATAAATATTTTATATGTTCAAGAAACTAAATGGATTGGGGGAGATCAGAGATTGATAGTTTAGGTTTTAAACGGTATTGTAAGTCCAACTAGTGGTAGTGTGATTATAGATAAAGTTTGAAGGATAATATTATAAATATTAAAGAAGATAATTATAGTTTTAAAGATTATCTACAAGATTAACAATGTTATAAGTGTTTATGCCTTCAAGTAGGTTTGGATGTGTTTCAAAAGATTTTGGAATGAATTAGAGGATTAATATAAAGATACCTCTGAAAAAAATATTTAAGGAGATTTAAAATGATGAAGAAGAGATTTTAAAGATTCATTGCTATGGATTTGGAGTGATTAATGAAAAAGGTAGGATTATATTAGATTTTGCTTAGCTTATGATTTTGTAGTTTAATACTTTATTTAAAAATAAGATGAACATATTATTACTTATAAAATGGATCTAAGAGATTGATTATTTTCGATAAGAAAAATAGATCGTTTAAATTGTAAAGATTCTGTCATTCAAAGTGAAAGTACATCGATTGTTAGTTTTATATTTTAAGATGAAAGATTATAAGAGGAAAAATAAATCAAATTATCCAAGATTAGATAAGAACACTTAAACACAAATAAAATATTTTAAGAGCAAATACAAAAGCTTAGAATTTGGGATGTTCATGGAAGCTAATGTTATGGGGAAAAAGTAGCAAATGAAATTAAACAAGTTGCTAAAATGTATTTGGAGAATCAAAAGAAAAGCTTCTTTAATAAAAAATGGTTAGGTGGAGTCGAGTAAGAAAATATAAGAAATAAAAAATATTGTTATAAAACTTGGTTTAGATGTAAAAACTCGGAGAATTGGGAAAGATATAAAGTGATCTGTAGAGATTCTAAAAAAGCAATATATGATGTAAAAAGTTTAGCTTAGTGATTTATACAATAAATTAGATATCAAAGAAGGTGAAAGATGTATGTTAAGTTAGCCAACCAAAGAGATAGGAGAAGTAAAGACCTAGTTCAAGTGATGTATTAATGAAAAATAAAAGTATTTTTCTTAGAAAGGGATATTGAAAATAGTGGATGAGGTATTTTGATAAACTTTTAATGAAAGATCCGAAAAGTACGATTGATTTTAGCAACCTTAATACAAACAAAAAACAGAGAATTTTATTTTTATCGTCAGATTAGTAAACGAAGTTGAGAAGCTTTAAAGAAAATGAAATGTTGAAAACAATAGACCTAATGATAATCCAATAGAAGTGTGAAAATGTTTAGGTGATCAAGGAATTTCTTACAAATCTTTTAATGTTATTTTAAAGACTAAAAGATGTCGATTAATGGAGAAAGAGTTTGTTTCCCTATATTTAAGAATAATGTGATGCACAAGAGTGTGCAAATTAGAAGAATTATGTTAATGTGTCATACATTAAAATTATGAGAGTAATTGAAAGCATATTTGATGTGATACAAAATTTTTCACAGTTTGTGTTAGGTAGATCTACTATGATGTTATACATTTGTTAAGAGGTTTGATGGAGAAGTATAGAGAAAGTAAGGAGGATCTACATATGATATTTATTGATTTAGAGAAAGCATGATAAAGTTTCAAGAGATATTCTTTGGAGAGTTCTAGAACGAAAGAGTTAATATTGGTTCAAGTCATTAAGGATATGTATACTAGTTGTTACTTGTGTCCAAACACAAGGAGGATTGACAAAATATTTTTCTTATTCGGTTGGATTACATCAAGGATTACTTTAAGCTCTTTTTTTTTTACTTATGAATGTTCTTACTAGGCATTTACAAGTAGATGTACCTTGGTGTATGTTTTGCGATGACATTCTTCTTCTTGATAAGACTAGAGGGAGTCCAAGAGAAACTTGAATTATGGAGGTCAACTTTAAAGTCTAAAGGTTTTGTTTAAGTAGATCTAAAATTGAATATATGGAGTGTAATTTTAGTTGTAGAGTTATAGGTAGTGTTTAAAGTGAACAAGTCATTAATAAGAGTGAGATTCATATTTAGGCTCATTGTTCAAAATGATGGTGAAATAGATGGAGATGCTATTAGTAGAATTCAAGTTGGATTGAAGTGCATCCGCCTATTGTGATAGAAAAATTCCATTTAAACTTAAGAAAAATTTTATAAAATTGTGGTAAGACCTGACTTATGGTGTAGAATGTTGGCAATAAAAGAGAAGCATAAAACTAAGTTAAGTGTTACAGAGATGAGGATGCTCATGTGGATGAGTGGCTTTACTTTTAGAGATAAAATGCGAAATGAGTATGTTGAAAAAGTTGGAGTAGCTCCAATGGCAGATAAGATTAGAGAATGCCTTGGTTTGGTCGATAAAGCGTCGCCGTCCATGACCCGTTGGGAGAGTAGTTGCATTAGATTTGCCTTATGTTAAGAAAGGTAGTAGACCTAAAAAGACTTGGTTAAGATGTATAAAAGTGACCTTAATATATTTGAATTAAATGAGAATTACATAATGGACATGGAGAAGGATTCATATACACCCACCAATGGGATAAAGGCTTGTTGTTGTTGTTGTTGTTGTTGACTGCTCATGAAGTTGACACCTTGAATAATCAATAAGAAGATTGCTCATGTTATTCAATAAGATGTCAAAGCCCACTCATGCTAACATAAGCTATCAAGCTTCATATAAATCCTTTAAATTTGATCATGTTCAATTCAGATCATTTTTAATTCACTTGGATTAAGCCATGGTAGTCTCCTTGTTTATTACATAAACCATATTGATGCTTATTGGCTAAGATTGTAATCACATTCGCGATCACGTAAGAGTTATTAAACTCCCTCTAGATTCATCATTAACTCCACATTAAGTTTTATATTTATTTGAAAACTAGACTTCAAATTTATTATAAGTCCCTTGTGAGTTTCCACTTAAAATCATTAATCGTCAATCCTATAAGGATGATAGTCTTTTATCATTGTCGTGATTTTTATTGCCTGATAGAAATGTTATTATTAGTGTTGCCAACGAGGTATTAAGTGATATTCTTGCTCATGAGCGAGCAATTGATTTCTTTTTTAGTAGGATCACCTTAGAATCCAAACCAAATTACATCATATTTGAGAGTTACCCTTGTTATTAACTTAATAAAAACTTTCAACAGCTTTTGTATGGCTTCCCAATTCATGTGCATTTGACTTAGTCATTAATATAGAATGAAATGGGTGCAACATGTTTTACACATATCATAACTGTTCTTGTATCTAATTATTAAGTTTTAACAAGATTAGGTCCCATATTGACTTTCACATCTCTATAAATGAGGCTAAGAGAGGCTTGCATTTCATATTATTTGCTTGAAAATATTTCATAGCCTTTAAGAATTTTGAGGCAAAGAAGAGAATTTGCTTGCATTCAAAGTAAGTGTTTTATTCTTTCAAAGTTTCTTTTAAGTACTCTCCGTCATTTCTCTTTGATTTAATATTTGTTTTCACATGTATCATGTATTTTTTTATTTAATTTAAGTTTAGATGATTTCTATTTAAATTTATTTAAATCTCGAATTTCAATCTAAATTTTGACAGTATTTCAACATAGAGGTGCCACATATAAAGCTTAGTCATAATACTCGATGAATGACGGCCATGTTATATATATAATATATCTATATAGAAATAGAATATATATATATATATATATATATATATAAACATATATATATACATCCTATACACACCCATACTTTTCTATACATTCACAATCAACAACCATGATAAATTTGCACGCCAACAGGACTGATTTGCAATTGAACAACAATGACATTTGAATCCAAATTTTTTTTTCTATTAGCCTAAAGAGAAATAATAGGAGAGGAAGGGATTACAATGAGGATATGTTAGAGAGGTGATTAAGCTGCTGCTTTGGATTCAATGTGAGTGGCTGCGGGTTTGACACGAGGCTTCATCTACGATAGGTATTGGAGAACGGACAGAAGAACAACTATGAATATTTAGGCCCAATGAAGAAGAGGGAGTGCAGGCTGCAACAATAAACCGAAAGAGAAGGGAGAGAAAGAAAGGATCGGAAGAGGAAATCGATGGCTATGTGCTGGATTAAAGGAAGAATCGGGAAGAGTAGAAAGGAACTGCCATGGACTGAGAAAAATGAGATTACGGGGAGATGGCTTTCTGTGCTCGAGGAGAAGAGAAAACCGAAGAGAGCAACCGTCTGAATCAAGGAATCGAATGAGTGAGGGCTTCAAGGAAAATCCCAAGAGAGAGAATGCGGTTGAGGGAGCCGGAACCGAGAGGGAAGCGGGAGCGAATGCGGAAGAGAGAGTCGTGCGAGGCTTTTGGATCGAGCCGGGTGCGAGAGATAGGAAAGAAAATAAAATAAAATTCCCCTTTTTTTTTGTTTTGCCGAATGAGATTAAATCAGGGCCATTAAAATTTTTCTTTCGTCTTTATTTTTGTTTCGTAAAATACCAAAATACAGGAGAGGGGGAGGAACTTAGTGAAGAACATTTTGGATTTTATTTTAAAATTTAGCTTAAGTAATTTACATAATAAAATTTATACAGATTTTATATATATGCAACTGCTTAATTCATCATTTATTATATTTATTTTTATTTTGTACTTAGAGAGTTCTTTTTTTTCATTTTTTTTATTTATTCCTAGAAATAAAATAATAATAAGGTTCAACACACAGCTAACGACATCAACCACCAACTCAGTGCCCATATATTTACAAACAAAATGGAGTAGCGGAGCGCAAGCACCGCCACATCCTTGAAGTAACCCGATGCTTAATGCTCACAGCACACATACCTTCCTACCTCTGGATCGACGCAGCTCTTACGACTGTATACCTCATTAATATTCTTCCTTCACCCAACACTTATAACAAATAACCCCATCACCTCCTATACAACCAGCTCCCCAACTACTCTAACTTATGAAAATTTGGCTGCCTGTGGTTTCCCTGGATACAACCCCTTAGCACATCTAAAATCTCCGCCAGATCCCTCCCCTGCATCTTTCTCGGTTTTGCTCATAACCACAAAGGTTACAAATTACAAATGCCTAAACCCACAAACCAACCGCATCTACATCTCAAGACACGTTCAATTCCTGGAACATATATTCTCTATAGCACCATCCCCACCCCCACATTAGACACACCAATCTTACCACCCCAAATATATATTCCACAACATATTCTTGTACCACCCTCAGCAACCACCAACAAACCTTCTCCAGCTCCAACTCCCTCCACCAACTCTCTAGCTCCAACTCTCTCCATCCATCCATCACCTCCTCCAGTCCAGACATCCCTTACTCCATCACCGCCATCCTCAACCTTATAATCCCCATAGTCACGACATCCCATGGTAACTAGATCCAAAGCTGGCACACTTAAACTAAAATAATTCCTCAAACTAAAACAATTTCTCAGCTACATCACTCACTCCCTTTCAAACAATCCTACTGATCCTACCACTTATATAAAAGCAAACAAACTCCTCCACTAGCGAGCAGCCATGTCCCAAGAATTCCAAGTTCTCCAAGCTCAAGGCACTTGGGTCCTAGTCCCACAACCACAAAATCAAAATATTTTAGCTGCAAATGGACGTACCAAACCAAATACATCTTAAAGGACACTATCACTCGTTATAAAGCTTGTTTAGTAGCTCAAGGCTATAAACAACAACACGGTCTTGATTACATAGAAACTTTTAGCACCGTAGAATTCCCCATCCATGTTCTACTGTTTATCACAACCTTCTACAAATGGAATATCCTACAACTTGATGTATCCAACGCATTCCTCTACGAAATTAATTGAAATAGTTTATATATAGCCAACCAACTTCGTAGACCCAAACCACCCTAACCACGTCTACGACTTTAAAAAATCCCCACTTCAATGGTACACAACATTTATCTCAATTCTCCATAAATTTAGCTTTCTTCAGCACAACAAACCCATCTCTCATGATCTTCCATAACACAACCATCATATACATTCTCATCTACATCGACAATATATTACAACAACAACAACAAGCCTTTATCCCACTAAGTGGGGTCGGCTACATGAATCCTTCGTCTCCATTGTGTCCTATTGTGTGTCAAATTCTCATTTAATTCAAGTATACTAAGGTCATTTTTATACATCTTAACCAAGTCTTTTAGGTCTACCTCTACCTTTCTTAGCATAAGTAAATCTAATGCATCTACTCTCTAACCGTCATCGACAATCGACGCTTTATGGCCAAACCATTTAAGGCAACTCTCTCTAATCTTATCTCACCGGAGCTACTCCAACTTTTTTCCCGAACATACTATTTCAGATTTTATCTCTAAGAGTAAAGCCACTCATCCACGAGCATCCTCATCTTAACACTTAACTTAGTTTTATGCTTCTTTTATTGGCCAACATTCGCACCATAAGTCATTGCGTCTTATCACCATCTTATAAAATTTTTCTTAAGTTTAAGTGAACTTTTATCACATGCCATATGCATTCCTCCACTTCAACCATCCAACTTGAATTCTACTAATAACATCTCCATCTATTTCACCATCATTTTGAACAATAGAGCCTAAATATCTTAATCACTCACTCTTATTAATGACTTGTTCACCTAATATCATAACACTACCACTAGAACTTCTATAACTAAAATTACACTACATATATTCAGTTTTAGATCTACTTAAACGAAAACCTTTAGATTCTAATGTTGACCTCCATAATTCAAGTTTCTCTTGGACTTCCTCTCTAGTCTTATCAACAAGAAGAATGTCATCAACAAAAGCATACACTAAGGTACATCTTCCTATAAATGCCTAGTAAGAACATCCATAACTAAAGCAAAAAGATAAGGGCTTAAAGATGATCCTTGATGTAATCCAATTGAAATAGGAAAATATTTTATCAATCCTCCTTGTGTTTGGACACAAGTAACAGCTCTAGTATACATATCCTTAATGACTTGAATATAACCAATATTAATTCTTTTCTATTCTAGAACTCTCCAAAGAACATCTCTTAAAACTTTATCATAAGCTTTCTAAATCAATAAATATCATATAGATCCTCCTTACTTTCTCTATACTTCTCCATCAAACCTCTTAACAAATATATAGCATCCATAGTAGATTTACCGGCATGAAACCAAATTGTGAGAAATTTTGTATCACATCATAACATATGCTCAATTATTCTCTCCCATAATTTTAATGTATGACACATTAACTTAATTCTTCTATAATTTGTACACTCTTATCACCTTTATTCTTAAATATAGAACCAACAAACTCTTTCTCCACTAATCGACATCTTTTTAGTCTTTAAAATAACATTAAAAAGATTTGTAAGCCAAGAAATTCCTTGATCTCCTAAACATTTCCACACTTCTATTGGAATATCATTAGGTCCTATTGTTTTTCAAAATTTCATTTTCTTTAAAGCTTCTAACTTCGATTTACTAATATAAAAAATAAAATTCTTATTTTTGTTTAGTGTAAGGTTGCTAAAATCAATCGTACTTTAGATCCTTCATTGAAAAGTTTATCAAAATACCCTCATCCACCTATTTTTCAATATCCTTTCTAAGAAAAGTATTTCATTATTTTCATCCTTAATATACATCACTTGAACTAGTCTTTACTCATATCTCTTTGATTTAACTTATACATACATCTTTCACCTTCTTGGTATCTAATCTATTGTATAAATAACTAAAGTTAAATTTTTGCATCATATATTATTTTTTAGAATCTCTGCTGATCACTTTATATCTTTTCTCAATTCTTCCAAGTTTTTACATCTAAACCAAGTTTTATAACAATGCTTATTATTTCTTATCTTTTCTTACACATTCTGACTCCACCATCAACTATTTTTATTAAAGGAAGCTTTTCCTTTTGATTCTCCAAGCACATTTTTAACAATATGCTTAATTTCACTTACTACTTTTCTCACATAACATTAAATTTTCCTTATGAACATCCCAAAATTTTAAGCTCTTATTTGCTATTAAAAAATATTTTATTTGTGTTCTTTAAGTATCCTCATCTAATCCTGACAATAATTTGATTTATTTTCCTCTTACAATTTTTTAATCTTAAAATCTAAAACTAATAATCGATGTTGGTACTTAAACATTCACTTTGAATTACCTTACAATCTTACAATCTAAACGATCTATTTTTCTTATCAAAATAATCAACTGTGTTTTACTAGATCCATTTTTTTATAAGTAATATGTTCATATATTTTCTTAAATAAAGTATTAGTAACTACAAAAATCATAAAGAAAATCTAATATACCATACATTCTTCATTAGTTCTAAATTCATAACCATCATGAATATTTTTAAAATCTTCTACCACTCTACCAACATGTCCATTTAAATCTCCTCCAATAAATATTTTTTCTTCAAGAGGTATCTTTTGTATTAATCTCTCTAATTCAATCCAAAAATTTTCTTTTGAGTTTACATCCAAACCTACTTGAGGAGTATAAACACTTACAACATTGATAATCTTAGTATCAACAATAATCTTTAAAACTATAATTCTATCTCCACATCTATTAATATTTATAACATTATCTTTCAAATTTTTATCTATAATCACACCTACATCATTTATAATTCGACGATATATTAATCATCGAAAACAACTCTTCTACCATACACACTATCATATCCACTCTCCAACAAACCTACTAACTAAAGAACCTTGTATTTCAATTTTTTTGGGCATACAAATTACCCAAACACCCCACGGTCTCCACCTCTCCCAACCCATCTATGCTAAAACAATTCTCCAACGAGTCCATATTTCCACCCGCAATCCACTACTAACCCGACACCTTCCGAATCCCACCCCCAACCAAATGACCAACTCCCATTCTCTGACCCTTTGCTCTACCATTACGTCGTTGTCAGAGCCCTACAATACCTAACAAATACTCGACCCGATATCACCTTCACTGTCAACAAACTTTGCCAACACCTTCATCATCCTCTCAACACTCACTTCACCCTCCGCTGCCTACAAGCCACAATCCACAAAGGTCTCCTTATTCAACTCGATTAGCCCATTCTCCAAACATATTCTGACTCCGACTGGGTAGGTGACAACATGATCGCCGCTCTACAGAAGAATACTGCGCACTGCTAGACCGCAACATCATCTCTTGTAGTGTCAAAAAGCAAACTATAGTCACTCGCTCCTCTACGGAGGCTGAATATTGGGCACTTGCCATCACAGCCACCGAAACCATATGGCTTCGTTGTCTCCTATCTGAGTTTGGCCTCAACATCACTAACCCCACACCTATTTACTGTGATAGCATCTCCACCATCACTATTGCCAACAACCCAGTCTTCCATGCTAGAACAAAACACATAGAGGTCGACTACCAGTTCATTCGTGACTGCTTCACATCTGGTCAAGTCATCGTTCACCACTTCTCAACCGAGGATCAGCTCGCTGATATATTCACCAAAACAGTCCCGACCAGCGCCTTTAATTCCTGAGCTCCAAGTTGATACTGTACAACCACCCATCAACTTGCGGGGAGATGTTACAAAACCACAAGCAGAATATTTCAACTCTTGAGCAAATTAGCCGTACACATACTATTTTCATCTAAGCCATACAATTATAACAGATTAAATCAACACCAATAATCTGTAATGACTTCAGCATATATATAACCGATACAAGCTAAAAATACTATACATATATATAGAACGAGTTTATAATAAACTGCTATGTAAAAGTTCCTCATCTCCCTGTACTTCTCTTCCTATTCTATACTATTTACAAAAGCTACTCATCAACCTAAGCATCCTCATCTCTACAACCATCTAAGCTAAGAAGACACTACTGTTGTTGGGTCCAAAGCTCCATATGAGAAAAGTGGAGGGTTGTGTCAAGTATGTCAAGTAGTTGACATCCAATATAAAACTTATTGAAAAATCATGACATGAATCCTTTAATACATTGTGTCAGTATTGCTTGTCAGTCTCTGCTAGATAAAGTCTAAAAACACTTGGTTGTTGGAAATGTGAACTTTTTCCTACCAGATAAGAGGTATATAGACCAAGTTTAAGGTTCCAAACACTTGTTTTTCCGGACACTTGTTTTCTATGGAAGAATGTTTAGTTACACCGGCAAAGCAAATTCTCCAACAGTTCAAAAAAGCCTATGTCAGGGTTCAATGAATATTGGATGGCATTGAATCCCAATATTAGCCCCACCTGAATAACACTATCATTGCGGTCCCAAGTCCGGATATGAAAAGTGGAGGGTTGCATTAGGTCGACCAAATAAAAAACTTGTCGAAATAATCATGACATGAATCCTTTAAATCATTGTGTTAATGCTAGTCCCTGGAAGTTTTGTCAGATGACTTGAATACGTGAAAAATGTTGAAGTCCGATCACGCCGTGCAGTGTTAAATAAGCAAGGGTTCTCACATTATGAACGGATGCGGGCAAAGAAGTTAGTCCATGAAACTAGAATTAGGTTAGGATCTTGGAATATAGGTACTCTTATAGGTAAATTAATGGAATTACTAGATATTATGGTTCATAGAAAGATAAATATTTTATGTGTTCAAGAAACTAAATGAGTTGGGGAGAAGGCCAAGGAGATTGATAGTTTAAGTTTTAAACTTTGATATTCAGGTAAAAGTCGAACTAGAAATGGTGTATGTGTGATTATAGATAAAAGTTTGAAGGATAATGTTATAAATATTAAGATGTGGAGATAGAATTATAACTTTAAAATTATTATCGATACTAAGATTATCAATGTTTTAAGTGTCTATGCTCCTCAAGTAGTTTGAGGTAAGAAAAAAAATTTTGGAATGAATTAGAGGGATTAATACAAAAGATACCTCTTGAAGAAAAAATTTTTATTGGAGAAAATTTAAATGGACATGTTGGTAGAGTGGTAGAAGATTTTAAAAGTATTCATGGTGGTTATGAATTTGGAGTGACTAATGAAGAATGTGGGACTATATTAGATTTTGCTTTAGCTTATGATTTTGTAGTTGCTAACACTTTATTTAAGAAAAGAGATGAACATATTATTACTTATAAAATGGATCTAAGTAAAACACGATTGATTATTTTCGATAAGAAAAATAAATCAGAAAGATTGTAAGGTCATTCCAAGTGAAAATCTAAGTACTCAACATCGATTGTTAGTTTTAGATTTTAAGATGAAAGGTTATAAGAGAAAAATAAACCAAATTATTGTCCTAGAATTAGAGCACTTAAAGAACACAAAACAAAATATTTTAAGAGCAAGCTACAAGATATTAAAATTTGGGATGTTCATGAGAAAGCTAACATTATGTGGGAAAAATAGCAAGTGAAATTAGGTAAGTTGTTAAAGATGTGCTTAGAGAATCAAAAGGAAAACTTCTTTAATAAGAATAGTTGGTAGAGAGTCGAGTAAAAAGAAAAAAAAAATAAAGTATTGTTATAAAACTTAGTTTAGATGTAAAACTCAAGAATTGGGAAATATATAAAGTGGTCCTAGAGATTCTAAGAAAGCAAGATATGGTGCAAAAAAAATTTAGCTTTAGTGATTTACACAATATATTAGATACCAAAGAAGGTGAAAGATGTATGTATAAGTTAGCCAACCAAAGAGATAGGAGAAGTAAAGATAGTTCAAGTGAGGTGTATTAAAGATGAAAATAAGAAAATAGGTGGATGAGGTATTTTGATAAACTTTTCAATGAAGGATCCGAGTAATGATTGATTTTAGCAACCTTAATACCTAAACAAAAATAAAGAATTTCATTTTATCATCAGATTAGTAAATATGAAGTTAGTGCTTTAAAGAAAAAATGAATGTGGAAAGCAGGACCGGATAATATTCCAATGTGGTGGAAATGTTTAGAGATCAAGGAATTTCTTTTACAAATCTTTTAATGTCATTTTAAAGACTAAAAGATGCCGATGAGTGGAGAAAGAGGTTGTTAGTTCCTATATTTAAGAATAAAGGTGATGCACAAGAGTGTGCAAATTATAGAGGAATTAAGTTAATATGTCATACATTAAAATTATGGAAGAGAGTAATTGAGCAGTTACGATGTGATACGTAAATTTCACAATCGCTTTGGTTTCATGCCGTGTAGATCTATTATGGATGCTATACATTTGTTAAGGGGTTTGATGGAGAAGCATAGAGAAAGCAAGGAGGATCTACATATGATATTTATTGATTTAGAAAGTTTATGATAAAGTTTCAAGAGATGTTCTTTAGAGAGTTCTAGAATAGAAAGGAGTTAATATTGGTTATATTCAAGTCATTAAGGATATGTATACTGAGTTTTACTTGTGTCCAAACACAAGGAGGATTGACAAAATATTTTCTATTTCGCTTGGATTACATCAAGGATCACTATAAGCCCTTATCTTTTACTTTAGTTATGGATGTTCTTACTAGGCATTTACTGGAAGATGTACCTTGGTGTATGCTTTTGTCGAGGACATTCTTCTGATAAGACTAGAGAGGGAGGCCAATGAAACTTGAATTATGGAGGTCAACCAGAGTCTAAAGGTTTTCGCTTAAGTAGATCCAAACTAAATATATGGAGTATAATTTTAGTTGTAGAAGTTCTAGTGATAGTTGTGACATTAGGTGAACAAGTCATTAATAAGTGTGAGTGTTTCGATATTTAGGCTCTATTGTTCAAAATGATGGTGAAATAGATGGAGATGTTATTAGTAGAATTCAAGTTGGATGGTTGAAGTGGAGGAATGCATCTGGCCTATTATGTGATAGAAAAGTTCCACTTAAACTTAAGGAAAAATTTTAGAAGATGGTGGTAAGACCTGCAATGACTTATGGTGAAGAATGTTGGCCAATAAAAGAGAAGCATAAGACTAAGTTAAGTGTTACAGAGATGAGGATGCTTAGGTGGATGAGTGGCTTTACTCTAGAGATAGAATGCAAAATGAGTATATTCGGAAAAAGTTGGAGTAGCTCCAGTGGTAGATAAGATTAGGAGAGTTGCCTTAGATGGTTTGGCCACTTAAAGCGCCTACCGTCCATGACCGATTAGAGAGTAGATGCATTAGATTTATCTTATGTTAAGAAAGGTAGAGGTCGATCTAAAAAGTTTTGGTTAAGATGTATCAAAAATAATCTTAGTATACTTGATTTAAATGAGAATTTGAAACTAATAGGACACAATGGAGATGAAGGATTCATGTAGCCGACCCCACCTAGTGGGATTAAGGCTTGTTGTTGTTATTATTGTTGTTGTTGTTGTTGTTGCCAATAATAAAATTCTCCTCTAAAGTCCTTAATAAATCTCTTCAACGATAGTTATGTTGATATCAAATCTCAATTGAATGGAATTTCAACCTATTCATTCAATTAAACCTAGGATTTCCATATTGAGAGGTCCGTCTTAAATTCTAAAATTGCGTTGGTTTTCTATCCCAAATGCCTCCAATCCAATAGTTGGCTCCTCAAAAATAAATGCCCTCTATAAATATTTGCATGTCCTATATATCAATTTCTCTCCAAAAGAAAAAAAAATGGATATATATATATATATATATATACAACTTTTAACTCTAGCAATCTTATTGCTTGCAATTGGATTTGGCTTTTAGGCATTCACACAAAATTACAATTTTCAGATTTTTGGGAAGTGGAATAGAAACTTTTTATTGGTTGTGTTGATATTATTAAATTAAAATTACACTTGAATGAATAAATTCACTCCTAACATTTCTATTGCCTATGAATGAATTTCTTGAAGATAGAAGAAAATATTTATTTATATTATAAAATATGAAAAATAAATTTTCATAACAATGAAGCTTTTGAAAATAATTCAAACTCCAAGATTGAACCCTAGGGGGTTCAAGAACAAACTTCAAACTATGATGTGAGGTTCAAATTAAAGTTTTAAATATGTTTGAATAGGATTTCAAGTTCTGTTTGAACTTTATATTTGAACCTATATTTTGGCTATGGTTGCCGAATGGAGGAGTTAGATTCAAAAGTATTTGAACTCAATATGAATCTTATTTGAATCACTTTCGATTAGAGGAACTAGTTTTAAAAATATTTGAAGTTAATTTGAACTTTGTTATAACCTATAAGCACAAAACTAATTGAGATTTGCTTGGCTAGTAATAAGAACTTCATGAACATTTATCTTAAAAAGCCTTCATTGAGTGCACAATCAAAGAAAATGTTTAGAAGCTAATTCTTTGTTTTGTTATTGATTAGTTCTCATTATGAGAGAGAGAATGATGCGTTTATTAAGATGCTAGCTATGAGTAGAAAAAATGATGATTTCTTTGGATAAACATGGTAAAGATGTCATGGGAGAGGATATTAAAGAGGTTGGACAAGCGCATTCCACATGATGGGGAATAAGATCTATGTGGAGATGAACTTAGGAAAGGAAGCCTCAACCTAGTACACTATCAATAGATTTGCTTTTTCATTACAATATCTAGCTTATGAATTCATTCTGAAGTTAAGGAAGAGTTGTGTTGAAATCTTTAGAGAAAAAAAATTTTCAATTGAGCTAAAAGAGCAATAAAATATTTGTAAGTATGAATTTTTTGCTATTTCTAAATAATAAAAAATTAAGTGATATGCACTTTATTATATTTTAAATGATTATTTAGGTTAAAAAGTAGTGACAATTAACATTGAATAATACATTAAATTATTTTTTCATGTGTGATAGTTAACTTTACATTGATGCACAAAGCTAACAAAGAAGACTTTATAAGTCTATTATATATACTATTCATCAACTTCTCTTAGTTAAAGTTGTGAAATAGAAATATAGAATCATAGATTTTGATGAAGAGCATGGTGTTCAGGCTGAGGAATTTGAGAAGGTACATGGAGGAAAGATTTAAGATGAGTGCATTCTATCTTGTGATTCATACTCTCATCTAGTTAATTACATGTGCTTTTTATTGTAGTTATAGAATTGAAGAATAATCAAGCCAAATTTTCATAGAATTTGATTGTTCTAAGCCCCATAAGTAAGCCACGATAATAAATTAAGAGATCAAATAAAGAATGATATGAATATTATCAAGGAGGCCAAACACATTGCTCCATCTATTGAGTGAAGCGAATGTAGGAGTTAAGCTTATCACACCCTACGATGGCCCCTCTTAGTCGAACATAAGATATAATAGAGGTAAGTACAACTTAGTTGATTGAATTTAGCATAAACATTCAATTTTTAGATTCAACCAACCAGAATAAAGTGAGTAATCAACTCAATTACCTAAACAACTAAACATCTTAGCAAGCAATTCCTAACCTATATATATCCAAAATTAAAGATAAATCAATTGGGTGGGATCATTCTAAAGTATTTCATACATTTAACTATAGAGTTTTAAATAACATCAAATATTATTTGCATAATATCAATTTTTAATCATACACATATCTTAGTGTACTTTATATCTTTCATCAAAACATTGCATCAAAACATCAAATAATTTCTTCAAATCCATATTCTCAATGAGGATCAACTTTATCTTTCCCTATAAACAAAATTATATTAAAGTAATATTTAATGAGCTTAAAAACTCAACAAATATATCTAAAATAGAACTCAAATTTTTATGATGTTAAATAATCTTATATAATAATCATGAACTATATATGAAGAATTAAAATAAAGCATATACTAGTTTTTTTGCATAACCTATAATCTTTATAAGGTGGCCTTTCTAGAATCATAATTAATATAAAAGTACACTTAGTGCTGGTCAAATATACAATTTGTGCATTATCCAATGAACTTCAATAAATCTTGTTACATGGTATGAAAAATAGAATGGTCTAAGAGGTTTTTGATATTATACGATTATAACTCTTTTGTTGTTGCATCTCAAGTATTAGGCCAAAAAAATGATCACTCTATTATTGTTTCCCTATATTGCTCGAAGAGTTTGGGTTGTTTGTTAGCATAGATAGGGGACAAAAGTTACAATCAAATATTAACTTTGTGATTGTGAATCAATACTATTCCAATGCTTATTTTTATAAGCCATACACTAATAATACTTGATTAGGAAGTATAAAAAATAATCTTAATTTATTAAAATTAAATGAGAATATGATATTTAATAAGACAATGGAGAAAAATGATTCATATAGTCTAACCCTCATAGTGGGATAAAAACTTGTTGTGGAGATTATGAAATGTATGAAGAAAAATGATATTTAATAAGACATTGTCTACCTAATTTTTTTTTTAAAAAAAATCTTAAAATTAAAAATGATTGCATGAGATTATTTAGAGATAAGCTTTATGTGAATTTTTTTTCTTTATTGAGTTAGATACTTAATGTAATTGTAACTATTACATGTTTTTGTAAGTGAATTTATGTGGAGTTCTTAATGAATTTTGTGGATGTAGTTGTGTGAAAACTTTTTTTTTAATTTTTATTTATTTATTTATTTTTTGTAGTTATACCATTGATATTATGTATAGTCGTAAATCTTAAATGAATTCTTAATTTATATAACAATGTAGATCCTAAATGAGGTTATTGTGAATGTGGTTATGTATAGTGTATAAATGATGTTATGTCATAGATATTTTGAAGGAGGAGCTTTTAATAATGATCTTGTTGTGCTTTTCTATCATAATCTTAATAATGTTTAAACATTGTTGGAATTTCTTTGAACCATGTTTGAACCTATTCAAATCATGCTCTATATTAAATACAAGCAAAATAGAAGGAGTTGATCATAGTTTGCATCTAGTTGAACTAGTTTTAAATCATGTTTGACCCTTTATGGATCCTTATTTGAGCTTATCTCAAGCCTTATTTGAATCTCATTCTAAGCTCTCCTTATATTAAATATGAGTAGAGAGAGGGAGGGAAAGAGAGAGAGAGAGAGGGATTTCCTTTTATTAAATATGAGCGAAGAGAGAAGTATCATGCTCAAACTATCCTCAAACATTATTTGAGTCTTATTTGATAAGATTAACAAATGTTTATACATTTTTTTATGATTATGCTTGAACCAAGTCAAATAAGGTTTGAATGTGACTACTGAGCCAAGTAATACATGGTTAAAACCTAATTTAACATTGAAGGAATTCTTTCAAACTTATTTTTAAGTTATTCATATGAAGTTTGAACCTTGTCAAATAAATTTCAAATAAAATTTAGGCCTCTTCAAAATCTGATCTAAGTAAAGTTCAAATTAGGTCAAATTTTGTTAAAACTATATTATGCATGGTGCCTTCAGGTGTTATTAGCAGGATATCTACAATGCTTCAAGTGAGATATATGTACTTTTAAGGGCATTTTTAGCTAAAATAGATTTTGGAAGATTTTGCTCTAAATAAACATGTATAGCATATATATATCCCAATACCCTTACTATAGAGAATATAAACTAAAATTTTCATTTAAAATATCCTTTTAATTATATTTTGAAAATAAACTAGCTATAATAAACATGTAGACTTTGTTTTTGTAATTTTAGGAATGCTTTCAAAAGCCCAAAAAGAAAGCTATTGGAATGAATAAGTGTCTAACAAATATGATCAAATCTAAATTTTTTTAATGAAACTTGTACACATAATTTTTGCAAATATATGAATGCTACATACATTCAACACATAAATATATTGTTCACATATTTCATCCCATGATGTTATTATAGAGGGAGAATAATGCATAAGGGGTAATGAGTAAATAGACATGTAAAAACATCTGATTAGGCTCAAACCATGATGTAATTTTTAGATCTAAAAAATCCTAAAGATTTAAATAAAAAATTTTAGAATAAACTCAAGATCATATGAACTATTTTTTAATAAACTTAAAGTTGAAATTTGTATCTAGATGAGATTGATATATTGGTACCAAAAATATCTCAATTACAGTCTGACTGGACCTAATCAAGCTCTCAGAAGTATTGCTGAAAACTTAATGAGAGCATTTGATCAAATCAAACATCTTTCCAACATTGGATGGTGAAAATAAACATCTTGATGGATGATTCTAACTAATCGAAGATCACTTATTTCTAATATTATGAAGAAATTAAGATGTTTGAAAAATATTAAATGATCATAGGGAACAATATGAACTATATGATAAAAAGTTTTATTTTTATTTGATCAAAATGACTAAAATGCCTTCTTTTAAAAATATATAAATAAGCCTTATAACTACACATTATGGAGGTCAATAAGAAGTCCATAATGAAGAGAATCTAGAGCTCTTGTCATCAACACTTGATTCTCGCCATTAGTATAAGGAAATAGCCTCCATTAATGCT
Organism: Cymbidium sinense; assembly: GCA_021442155.1. Classification (NCBI taxonomy): domain Eukaryota; kingdom Viridiplantae; phylum Streptophyta; class Magnoliopsida; order Asparagales; family Orchidaceae; genus Cymbidium; species Cymbidium sinense. The sequence goes on from CM038224.1 coordinate 4,506,002, forward strand.
AATGGTGATGACTTTCATCATAACCAAGACTAATGCACTATCATTGACAGTTTGTTACTCATTGTTTTTATAAGGTTGATGGCCTCTGTTAATAATATCGAAGCTCACTATCACCAATAAGATTATGTCTTTTTTTCATTGTCATTAAAGTTGAAGCTTGTTATCTCTAACAAAGTTAATGTCAATGTTCACAATCATTAACAAAGCTAATTCTTATTATTGATAGTAATGCCAACACTCATTTTCATTATTGAGACCAACATTGATATTTGTTATCTCCGTTACAGTTGACAATCACCATTGATAATTATCATTGCCAATAAAGTTGATAGTTGTTATCATCAATAATCGCATTGCTCACCATCATTAATAATCCTAATCATTGTTGTCTTCAATAAGGTTAATACCCATAATCGATACTAATGTTGATGTCGTCATCATTACTTAGTCTGACAACCAATGTTGTTAATAACCCCAACACCCACAACACCAATTTTAATATATATGTCATCACCTCTGTGGCTTACACCTTCTATCTACAATGACCTTGATATTTGTTGTTGTTAATAACCTTGATACCAACCATCACTACCAAGACTAATATCTACTATTTTGGTCATTAGTTTCTCCTCTTAAGTAATATGATTGAACATACAATCATTTTTTAATGATAACTTCCATTCGTTAAGGCTTCTCCTTCTGTCACCTTAAAGGTGTTCTATAATCTATATCTACTTTTTTATACTAAAGCCTGCTTGATTATGGGTATGCATCATTAGAATGGATATCTCACACTAATGAAATAATTTTGATTGAGTTTAGCCTAATGGGATTTTTCTATTTTCAAAATTTTCATATAAAAAGTATCATGTCTCCAATGTTCCACTCTTTTTTTATATATATGTGCTAAATTTTTATTCAGTATTAATATGACATTGTCTCCAAATATTCTAATGAACATAATTCATATATTTTTATTAATAATATGAAGGCAAAGCTTCTCATTCCTCTAAAGTCTATGTGTATTTGACTTCATGTATATGCATATATATTAAATATGTTCATTTAAGTGTGTGAAATTATATAACATTTCTAAAATGCCATAATGTCATGTCTTTGTCCATAAGGGTTGGGTACTTCATCATTAAATATGAAGATCTTGAATTTAAGAATTCATATATTATAATTTTACACTTAACCAAAAAAAAAAATCACATAATAAAAAAAATATTACTCTTAAGCTCTTAGTGCCATATTGAGCCCATCAAAACACATTTCTGGCATCATTTTTTTTTTTTTATGTTATAAAAATATATGTTGAGGTGCATATATCCAACTTTTTTTTGAAGAAAAAGTGGTCATAGTCTAATTTCTTAAAAAATATGATCATTGCAAGTTAAAATTTATAATCGAAGTAAGATGCCAAGACAAATATAAAAATACAATTGCAGCTTAAAAAAATTAAACAAAAAATCCAAAGACCAAATGACTATGAAGTCTGATAGACAAAACATTCAATCCAAAATGATTGTATTTGGTTTAATTTTTAATTTCAATTGATACTCATGTTTTGTCTGATTTGGCAAAGTCGGCATGCTAAAATATCTCCGTAAGAAGTCCGTTTTGCATTAGTCATGTAGCCCTTTCAATATGAACCCTCATGCCCATGAGTGTGATGTGATGTGATGTGATGAGTTTGTGTTGTTATTAGCTATTTTTGGTGAATTTACCTACACAAGGTCTTCTCTCATCAATCTGGTCGGTCAAACTCATTCTTGATCAATTGGCTACCGGGTGTTCACTCAAACTCAAAAAGAATCGAATTGGAATCATTGAATAATCAAAGTAAGGAATTAGGTTCAGTTGCCTACATTACTACTTATAGTGGCTCCTGAAGATTAGAAATAGCCTTTAATGTTAACCAACCTTTTCTTTGAGTAGTACATTTTCTTGGGGCTACCATTCAAAAGGTAGGTTTGTTGCTTTTTTTAACACAAAGCCGGGAATCATGACCGACATAAAAGTCTCTTGCACGCTAGGAGATGTTGCTGCTGGATGGGGTAGAAGAGGAATCAGACACAGCCTATTCTTCTTTGCAAGAAAACTAGAAGAGGTCAGCAAAACTATTGACTTATCTAAGTGAAGTATATATTTGAGGCAACCAACATTTGCAGGATTGAGCATGTATTCTTATAGCTTGAAGCCCACATAATCACAAGCACCATCCATTGAAAGTTGCAAAAAGAAAATCAAAATTGAAAGCAGCAAATCAAATTGCACCAAATAATCATAATAATAATGAAAAATAAAATAAAAATTAGCAAAACCAACAAGACACCAACATAACCATTTGCTTCACATGCTTCAATAACTAATAGAGATAGAAAAAAGGCAAACTAAACAAAAATAGATATTCTTTTTAGCATAAAATATATTCTAAACAAAGAGCATAGTGGCTTCACATGTATCACCACAAGAAGCTAGTCAATAAAAATAATTTGATGAAATATTAGTGGGAAAGAGGTGATAGAAAAGAAATCAAATAGCCAACAAGTTGCACAAGAATGCATCCATCTCATTATCCCAACTCTTAGAACTAATTTAGTTATAGACTTTTTGTCTAGCACACCACTTTATTCAATTTTAATAGTTTTAGGGCTTATAAGAATAGAATGGTGGATCCATATATTCTATTCTCGCAAAAGGCAAGAGATGATAACTCCAATAAAAATAAGATAAAATTTTGAATTATCAATTTATGATGGCATGAGGAATTGCATTGAAGGACTTAGAGCAAAGAGGAATTAAACAAAAAAATGTCTCATCCTATAAAATGTTTTTGATAAGCAACTTATGATAGGAACAATTGAAGAAAAGGTAATTATTGCATTAATTAGCATTAATGCATAATCTATAATAATAAGAGATATCTAATCATCCATGATATAGATTAGTAGTATTTTAAAATCATTCAGGTAAGCCTTATTTATATAAATAAAGTACCTAATGACATACTTTTAAAATAATAAAACTTAGCTCGGTGAACATTAACATAGGAAAGTAATAACAATTTCTTACATCTGCTAAAGAAAAATTAATTTCACTCATCCAATAAATCATATAAGAACCTCCAACAATATGAGCATTAATCATAATATTGTAACAATACATAGAATGGAAAAGGACGGATGAAAGTCCCAATATCACTAATAGATTGAAGGAGAGCATTATGAGGGATTAAAAAATGAGAATGAATCAACACCCATAGCCTTTCAAATAGATGAGCTATTTTTCTACCTATCAAAATAGAGGGAGAACTCTACTTTAAGGCTTATAAGTGCTCTAAAGTGGATGCAATAAATAGTATAGTATTCTGCTATTACTATTGAAATATACTATAGTTTTTCTATTGATATGTATAAGAATTGCACCCCTAAAGACTATGAAATGAAATCTTAGAACTTTACATGTAAAAGTGAAATGATGATAAAAACTTTAGACCATCTTTCACTTTTGGTCTAACTATAAAACAAATATGATATTTGAAGCTTGTTTGTTGTGCCATTATTAAATTTAAATGTGTTAAGTAGTTGTTAATTTTCTTAAGAGAAGCTTTGGGAATGCAAATAATTTTAAACTAATAAGAGAGAATTTTTAAGAGACAATTTAGTTAATTAAAGACTTCCAACAAATAATAGGAATTTTATGTTTATACAATAATCCAAAAGTTTATAATTAAATAATGATTGATAATTAGCAATTTATGCTTCTTAGTAGATATAAGAATACCCAAATATTTGAAAAGCATAGTTCCTAATCCATAGCCTAAAATGGCGTAAGAGAGAATTATATTAAGGGACACTTTCATAGAATTTAATATCAAGCTTTTTTTAAATTAGTTTAAAGATCAAATATTAACATTGAATAGTTGAAGAGATAAATGATTGCCTAATAAAGCTAAGGTACCAACTTATCCAAGAACGCCAAATTCATTAGCAAAATCAAGTAAAAATTGAAAATAATGTGTGAGTGTAAGGGTTATGATAATGTTAATATAATTTTCCTCAATGATGTAAGTAGGCTCCATCATTATAATGGTGAAAAGATAAGGAGATAATGGACAATCCTACCTCAAACTATAAAAACAATTAAGGAAACCCATTGTGTTATAAATGAGTAGTCAAAGCATTACGATTATCATAATCAAATACTTTTTAAGGTTCACTTTTGCACAAAAAGCTTAGAAATTATAAATTTTTTTTTATTTGAAGAGTTTTAGTTGATATATTTGGCTTAAACAAAAATAGTTTTTGTAGGATTAATAATATTAGCAAGAACAATATTCGATCTCTCTGCTAAAAGCTTAGATAACTTTGTAAAATGTATTACATTGAGAGATGAATCTATAATTAGATATTTGATTAACATGCAGATTCCTATGAATTAAAGTAATAGCCTTTTTTTTAAATATATTATAAAGTATAACAACTTTGAAAGAAAAAAAAGAGCGCCAACTCTAATGAATTGAAGCTTATCGACCTTCCAATTATCTTTAAATAACTCGACATTGAAATCATTTTACTTAATAGATTTATCATAAGCTATAAAAAGACTAGTCTTTTTAATATTTATAGTAGAGAAAGGCTAAATGAGGAACTTTGATTGAAAATGTCCAACAAATGATTGGTGCTTAGTGTTGTCTCCACTAGTGTCTAATGACTATAAAATGACTACAAAATGACTTATTGGTAATGTGAAACTCCTCACCTATTATAAGGGTTATTTAAGTAAGCACCAATCATTTCTTAGAAACCCTAGAATGCCCTCAAGCTAAATTCTTTTATATGAAGTTGGTTGAAGAAATAACGATGATTTTTATAACTGAAATTTTTTTTTCTAAATAGCAATAACATTGATACCATTTTTGTTCGATTTGCTTCAATGTTATTTAAATAATAATGTTATTTTTAATTATATTATGTTTCATCAATATTATTTTATATAAAAATATAAAAATTCATATATATATTAATCACCATGATTATGATAATTTAAATAAGATTCAATTTAGTCAATCTTAGATTATCTGGTCCCAAAAAAATCTTAGATTATCTCATTTTTAATTATTAATATCATTTAAATTACTCTATTTAAAAAATAAATTCAAAATAAATATTATTTTGAAATAATTTGTTATTAAATAAAAATAATATTGAATCAAACTATTTGCAGTTTATTTGCAGAAGTGACGGGCATTTGCTAGATGCTACCTTCCATAACAATGCATGCTTCATGTTCCTCGCTTCCTCCTCTTTGGACCTTCTCCTCCATCGATGCACCACTCGTCGCCAAGCTCAGCAAATACATGCCTTCATCCTCCTATCCGGCCACCACCACCACAATCCCTTCCTCTCCGCCCGCCTTATCTTCCTCTACTCACAATTCAACCTCCTCCCCGCTGCCATCTCCGTCTTCCTCTCTGATCCCTCCCCATCTTCCTCTATCGTTTGCAACTCCATCCTTCGTTCTCTTCTCACTCATTCACATCCCTCCCAAGCCATCTCCCTTTACCGCCGATCTCGCTCCCTCAATGTCATTCCCGATGGCTTCACCTTCCCACTCGCTCTCCGTGCCTGCAATTCTCTTTCGGATTCCTCTCTCTGCGTTGCCGTCCATGCCCAGGCCATTGCCATGGGCTTCGGTAATCACCTACATGTCGCCAACGAGTTGGTCTTGATGTACGGACGTCTGGGGCAAATGGACGTTGCACGCAAGGTGTTTGACGGGATGCGTGTTAGAACCGTTGTCACCTGGAACATCCTTGTTTCGGGTTACTCGCGAAACCGGGAATGGCAACATGCGTGCAAGGTGTTCGACCTAATGCGAAATGCAGGGACCGAAGCCCAATTCGGTTACTTGGACGTCTCTGTTATCGGTTAATGCCCAGTGCCAGCGATATGATGAGGTGATGGAGGTTTTTGATGAGATGAGAGAGTGTGGTTGCGAGGCTACTGCCGAGGCAGTGGCTGTGGCTTTATCTGTTTGCCCTTATGTTGCTAGTAATGGAGGCATTCATGGGTTGGAGAAAGGAAGGAGATTCATGCCTTTGTTAAAAGGAGTGGCTTTGAGGGGTTTTCCTTTGTGAGGAACTCACTTTTATGCATGTATGGGAAGCTTGGAAGCAATAGCGATGCAGAGAGATTGTTCTCTGAGGTGGAAGTGAAGGAATTGGTGAGCTGGAATGCACTGATCTCAAGCTATGCTGCTTCTGGTCACTGTGATAAAGCTTATGAGACATTTCGCTTGCTTCAGGAAGCAGGAGAGCCTAAGCCCAATGTGGTGAGCTGGAGTGCTGTGATAGGAGGTTTTTCATTCAGTGGAGCGTTGGAGAAATCTGTGGACCTTTTCCGGATTATGCAGAGAGCTGGTGTTCAGTCCAATGCAGTTACTCTGGCCACTGTTCTATCTGCTTGTGCTGAGCTATTGTCATTGGGCTCAGGGAGAGAGATCCATGCTCACTCCGTAAGAAGCTTTATGGATAGTAGCATTTTGATACAGAACGGTTTGCTCAACCTGTACACAAAGAGTGGGGGCCTTAAATATGGACGTTTGGTTTTTGGAAGAATAAAAGACAAGGATTTGATCACTTGGAACTCCATGATCAATGGCCATGGCATGCATGGATCATTCGATGAAGCTCTCAGCACATTCAGAAGCATGGTTAGATGTGGGATGGAGCCAGATGGGATCACCTTTGTTGCAATTCTCTCTGCATGCAGCCATGCAGGGCGAATCACCGAGGGGAGAGAACTGTTTGATTTAATGGTTCATAAGCATGGAATTTTACCTGGATTGGAGCATTATTCATGCATGGTGGACCTTCTCGGGCGAGCTGGGCAGATAAGTGAAGCGAGCGAGCTTGTACGGAAGATGCCTATGAAACCCAATGCTTGTGTTTGGGGTGCTGTACTGAACGCTTGCAGGATGCATGGGAATACAGCCATGGCAGAGGACACGGCTTCAAGAATTTTCGGGCTTGAAGAGGAGACTTCTGGGAATTGCATGTTGATCTCTAATATATATGCGGCAACTGGGAGATGGAATGACTCAGCGAGGGTAAGGGTGATGACAAGGGAGAAAGGCATTAGGAAGAACCCTGGGCAGAGTTGGGTTGAGGTGAATAAGACTGTTCTTGTGTTTTCAGCTGGTGGTTCTTTGCCTCCTGGTGCAGAGGGAGCTTATGAAGTATTGGAAGATTTGAGTAGGCAGATGGAGACTGAGAATCAAGTGGCAAGTGACTGGATTTTGTTGGATTGGCTGGATGAACAAGGATAGTGGTATGAAGATGTTGTATTTTTTAAATATAAGGAGAGATTGCTGTTTAAAGAGAAGTTTTAGATGCGAGTGATTTATGATTGCAGCTGAATTGACTCTTCAATTGTGTTTAGATGGAAGGGAGATTGGTGAAGGAAATGAAAATAAAGGATTCATGAGATTGTTTGGTTTTCTTTGATATATACAAAATATTGTTATGTTATTTTTAGATTTTAACTATTTCATCTAGTGATATTTTGAAATAGAAAATTTATAAATGATATTTTAATTTTCATTGAATGAAATTTAGATATTCCTAGGCATCATGTTATTGCATGAACTCATGCTGCAAAGTTTAGTGAGTCGCATTTAGATGAATAAAATTTTGTTTCTATTCAACTCGTTAACTTTGGAGCCACATGCAAATGAGTTTTAACTTTGTAGCATGCTGAAAAATCTTGTGTGTTTGCTTATTTATTATTGAGCCCAATGCAAGCTAAACACAAACAAGCCTAGTTAATGACCATCTAGCACATCAACAATTTTTTCACTTATGGTCTTATTGCATGAAGTAAAATTTATACTTTTATATTATCCAATATTCTTTAAGATTCATAAATCTTAAAATGTGTCTTATTTATTCTTCATACTACTCACCAATTATTAGGTATTAACTCAATTTCATGGATGAACTATATGATGAGATAGGTTTCAAGCTTCTTATATGAGATATGTCTTAAGTTTTTTATATGAAAACTTGGAAATTAATTAGGTGATTTTAGCATAAATTCAATAACTTTGCATTAGGTTACTGATTATATAAGTTATATTATGAAACTTTAATTGCATGAAAGCATAAGATAATGTTGAGTTTTGTGAAGATGTTGTCAAATAATTAAGATGAGAAAAGAGGGTAGATATGAACTAATAGTTTTATGAAGATGTTTTACAAAGCATCGGCGGTTTGTTTTAAATTTTAAGTTAAAGGATTGGAAGATGAAAATTAAATCGAATTATTATCTTAGGATTAGATGGGGGCATTTAAAGAATACTAATAAAAATATTTTTAAGAACAAGTTACAAGAAATTTGGGAATTTGACGTTCATAGAAGATGTTATATAAAAAAAATAGCAACTAAATTATGTAAATTGTAAAAAATGTGTTTAGAAAATAAAAAAGAAAAGCTTCTTTTAAAAAAAAAAAAAGTTTGTGATGAAGTTCAAATATGCAAGAAAATATAAGAAATAAAGATTCCTATAAAATTTAGTTTATATATAAAAACTCGAAGAATTGAGAAATATATAAAGTGGTCTGTAGAGATTCTAAGAAAGCAATATATGATGCAAAAAATTTAGCTTTTAGTGATTTATACAATATATTGGATACCAAAAAAGATGAAAGATGTATTTATAAATTAGCCAAACAAAGAGATAAGAGAAGTAAAGATTTAGTTCAAGTGAGGTATCTTAAGGGTGAAAATCATAATGTGTTTTTCTTAAAAAATAATATTGAAAATAGGTGGATGAGTTGTTTTGATAAACTTTTCAATAAATAATCTGAGAATACGATTGATTTTAGCAACTTTAATATCCTAAATAAAAATAGAGAATTTTATTTTTATTTTCATATTAGTAAACTTGAAGTTAGAGAATTTTAAAGAAAATGAAGTGTGAAAAACAGTAGAACCTGATAATATTCTAATAGAAGTGTGAAAATGTTTAAGAGATCAAGGAATTTATTGGCTTAAAATTTTTTTTTAATATTATTTTAAAGACTAAAAAGATGTGAGATGAGTGGAGAAAGAGTTTGTTAGTTTCTATATTTAAAAATAAAGATGATGCACAAGAATGTGCAAATTATAAAGGAATTAAGTTGATGTGTCATACATTAAAATTATGGGAGAGAGTAATTGAGCATAAGTTACGATGTGATATAAAAGTTTCTCAAAAGTAGTTTGGTTTCATGTCGGACAGATCTACTATGGATACTATACATTTGGTGAGAGGTTTGATGAAGAAGTAGAGAAAGTAAGGAGGATCTACATATGATATTTGTTGATTTAGAAAAAGCATATGATAAAGTTCCAAGAGAAGTTCTTTGAGAATTTTAGAAAAGAAATGAGTTAATATTAGTTATATTCAAGTCATTAAGGATATGTATACTATAGAGCTGTTACATGTGTCCAAGCAAAAGGAGGATTGACAAAATATTTTTCTATTTCAGTTGGATTACATCAAGGATCGGCTTTAAGCCCTTATCTTTTTGCTTTAGTTATGGATGTTCTTATTATGCATTTATAGGAAGATGTACTTTGGTGTATGCTTTTGTCGATGATATTCTTCTTGTTGATAAGACTAGAGAGGGAGTCCAAGAGAAACTTGAATTATGGAGGTCAATCTTAGAGTCTAAAGGTTTTCATTTTAGTAGATCTAAAACTAAATATATGGAGTGTAATTTTAGTTGTAAAAGTTCTAGTGGTAGTGTTGTGATATTGGGTGATCAAATCATTAAAAGGAGTGAGCATTTTAGATATCTAAGCTCAATTGTTCGAAATGATGGTGAAATAGATGGAGATGTTATTAGCAGAATTCAAGTTCGATGGTTGAATTGGAGGAATGCATCTGCCCTATTGTGTGATAGAAAAGTATCGCGTAGACTAAAGGAAAAAATTTTATAAGATGGTGGCAAGACCTATAATGATTTATGGTGTAGAATGTTGGCTAGTAAAAGAGAAGCATAAGACTAAGTTAAGTGTTGCAGATGGATGCTCAGGTGGATGAGTGGCTTCACTCTTAGAGATAAAATGTGAATTGAGTATGTTTGGAAAATGGTTGGAGTACCCAGTGGCAAATAAGATTAGAGAGAGTCACCTTATATGGATTTGTCCATGTAAAGGGGCGGCCATCCGATAATCCGATTAGGAGAGTATATGTTCTAGATTTGCTTTATGTTAAGAAAGGTAGAGGTAAATCTAAAAAGACTTGGTTAAGATGTATAAAAAATGACCTTAGCTTATTAGAATTAAATGAGAATTTGACACATAATATGACACAATAGAGAAGAAGGATTCATGTAGCCGACCTCATATAGTGGGATAAAGGCTTGTTATTATATTGTTATTGTTATTAGGCTTAATTAAGTTTTAATTTAGTTAGGCATTTTTAAAAAAAAATAAATTTAGGCCTGTCACCCGTTCAATGGGCAATTGGCTCTATCCCTGTATTTCGGCCGAAATCGATGTTTGCTCCCAAATTTCCTCTTTCGACTCTTCATGCAGATCCGAGCTCCTCCCGCGCCCACCATCACCGCCCACGTGAAGGAGCTTGCCACCACCATCGCTGGAGACAAACGCCTCCCTTCATCCACATTTATTTTTTGGCTGTCTATTTAGGTATTTTGAAACCTAAATGTATTTTTTTTTAAATAAGCTTATATAGAGTTTTATTTTGTATGATATGCTTATTTTTTTTTAATTTTAAGGTAGATTATTATTTTGGTACCTTTATTTCATTAGATCTGTGTATTTTGGATATGCATATTAGATTTAGGGTTTAGGTTGAAACATTATTATTTGAAGGTTATAATTATTCTTATTGGATATGTAACTTTAGCTTAGGAGAAATATTGATATGAGATTAGCAAGATCAATTTATTCAGTTTAATGTATTTTTTGCTTAAGAATCTTTATATTCAATTTTTATGTGCAGTTTATGGTATGTTATTTAAGGATTTGCACGTAATAAGTGTTGATTTGAATATACAGTAACTCGAATACGATTTATTATTTTTACTAAATTATAGTTACATATCAAACTCATGCATTAGCTCCTTCGATTTTAAATCATCATCATTATTATTTTGTACATCTAAATTGTGAATATTATGATTTATTAACTTTAATTCATTTGGTTTGAGATATTTTCTTAGCTACTTATGATTTTCAGTCATTCTCATTATTATTTTGGTATAATTGATATTTTTAAAAAATAACAATATTTTTATATATAGTAGGATGCATTCCACTATCTAAATCCCCTAATTGTGTTATTTTTGATATGATAATTGAGATTTGAGTGTTACATGAATAAATATCAAAGTTTCATTGTTTATTAATACTTAGTCCTATATTTGTTTAATAATTTACATACTTTACTTTTTCGAGCAAATGCACAAAGCGTACATTCCCTTTAATTGAACTTTTCTTTAACCATGTGAGATAAATGATTCTTTGTGTCGTGCTGGTGTGAGTTAAAAATGAGTTCAGATATAGTATATAGTTTTATATTATGGCGGTGAACTTGCTGTAACTGAAGATTTTATTCTGAATTATATCGGTGAAAAAAATCGTCCTATATATATCTCATGGCGGATTAATTTCACAGACTTACAAAAGCAAATTATGAGGTCATTGAAATTTGATCTAGCAAAGTTTTAAGTTTTACAAGTTGATTTCCTATTAGTATTAGATTTATTGCAACTCATTACTGATGATGAAGCTACGAGTCTATAATCAATGCAGCATGTCTGCAACTTATAATTATTTATGTGGAAGTTGAGGAAATAATATATGAAGAAAGATAAGTAAAAAACACTGAGGAATGTCAGAGAGCTCCAGTTATGACTGAGTACATTACACCATCTTCACAATTAACTATTCAAGCCGAAGCATATGACTCTGCTCCAGCAGAATATGCTTATTTTTCTAGGACAAATTCTGATTTTATGGGTGACCCTCAAGGTGATTATATCAATTCATTATCTTCTAAAGATGAGGGATTGGAAATTATGCATAGTACAATAAACAGTAATATTGAAGACGACGATGATAGCAATACCAACAGACCTATTTTTATGGCTACAAAGTCATGTTTTAGAGTCAGAGATCTAATTAGAGACTACTCAGTCAGAATAAGTCATACTAAAGAGCATTTATTATCTAACAATAAGTACATGCATAGTTCTCAAACAACTAGGTAATGGGATGAGGAGCTCGTATTTGATGGGCGTCAGATGAATCAAGTTTCGAATAATAAAATTGCATTCCATATGAGCTTTTAGAAGGTATGTGCTTTCATGATAAGAAGCAGCTTCAGTACACTCTTTAGGGGTGATCTATCCTAAATAATGTTGAGTTTGTGATATATACTTCAAATAAGATGAAGTTCATTGTACTGTGCATGTATCATTCTCACCCAACTACATCTATATGTGGCGATTACATGCAAGCTCATGTAAAAGATTGGATAGTGCATAGATGATTGACAGTATTGGTTCACCTCATACTTGTAGCCATTCGTCTTTGAATGCCAGATACAAACAATGTACATCACAGTTTATCAGTTATTTTATTCAACCTGCACTTAGATGTCAACTAGATTTAAAACTCAGAGAATTATAGGTCGTATGGAGTCCAAATTTAATATAAGAGTGTCTTATATGAAGGCTTGGGATGCACGTCGTAAGATAATTAAGATTATTTTTGGCAGTTAGGAGGAATATTATCGATCGTTAGAGAAGTTTATGGGTACTATATGTTTAGTTATGCCAGGATCAGTATACCGAGTACACTCGACATAATCAAATCGATTCCAATGACTTTTCTGGTCATTCGAGTCTTTAATTATAGGTTGACAGTATTGACGTCCGATTTTATATCTTGATGGGACATTTCTCCTAGGTAAGTATAGAGAGACTCTTCTTAGCACAGTTAGTATTGATGTCAATAACAGTTTATTTCTATTGGCTTTTGCAGTTGTTGAATCTGAATATATTGAGTCATAGGTTTGGTTTCTACAAATACTCCAAGACTTAATCCCATTGGTCTCTACAAGAGGTGATTTGTGCATCATATCTGACAGGCACGTAGGTCTTATTCGTGATTGTAGAGAAATATTTTCTTGAGCTACGCATCGCTTTTGCCTCCGATATTTGAGGGAGAATTTCAAAAAAGTATTCGACAACTTGATATAGGAGACGTTGAGTTCATATGCCAGAAAATATGTTGTAGGTAATACTGATGATATTCATATTTTCAAAAGTTATATGATTGATATTAAGAGCATAAAACAAGAAGCTTACGATTGGCTAATTTCAAGGGATATGCAACAATAGTCTTTAACTCATGATGGTGGCTATGGATATGGCACGATGATCACAAATGCATCCGAATGCTTTAACTATGTCCTGAAGCGGGCGCGTAGCTTGCCTATTCAGTCACTAATTACTGCAATATATTATAACATTATCTCCCTTTTCATGAAACAGTTTGAGACAACAACAAATATAACTAACTAGCATGACTCCATATTTTCCTCATGTGTCAAGAGTACTCTACAAAGTAATGAACACGAGACAAGGAGATTTTCGGAGTCAATAAGGATCAACACTAATGAATATCAAGTTTTTGATATGTCCAACAGAACATTCAAGGTTGAGCTGTTATAAAATCATGACAGGCGTATATGTAGATAAGCCCAAGCCTATTACATTCCCTGACCTCATGTAATTTTTGTGTTGGGACAAAGAAATCTGAGTAATGTTCAATATGTCTCTGCTTACTATACCTTAGACTTTTATCACAACATCTATCAACGGGAATTCCATGTCATCCCTGATTGGAATGAGTGGCCTGAATACATAATCAACATCATTGTGCTAGAGTATCTTCCACCAAATGTTAAAAGAAAGGTCGATTGACCTAGGACAAGCAGAATTAAAAATACAATGGATGAGACTAATATAAAGAGTAATAGGATTTGTGGTATATGCAAAATGTTGGGCACAATAGAGTAACATGTCATTAGAATCAACATCACAGAATTTAATCTAGATTATGGTCTTCATTTTAGAGAACTTGTATTGTCTATCCTAATGTATTGTAAGCTGTTGTTAGTTGTGTGTAATCTATTGCATTATTACTAATTGTATTTGTAGGAGTTGTTGTGGGTCTATGATGTACTATTTGTTGTTGTCAGGTGTCTCCTCTTTTATTTTGTATATCGTAACCACTTCTGCTATTATATGTTGAAAACTGTTATTAAAAAATGTTGTGTGATTACACATGTACGTCTATGATCGCTATATATTGATTCCATACTTGTTTGTTGTTAAATTGTTATATACTGTACTATATTGTTATATACATGTATATTGCTGCTGTTAGAAAATATTGTAACCACTTTTGCAATTATATGTTGAAATATGTTTTTAAAAAATATTGTGTGATTACATTTGTACTCTTGTTGTGATTGTTATATATTATTCTATACTTATTTGCTGTTAGATTGTTATATACATGTATATTATTGCTGTTAAAAAAATGTTGTAATCACTTTTCCAATTATATGTTGAAATTTGCTTTTAGAAAATATTGTGATTATATTTGTATTGTTGCTATGATTACATATGGTTTGTTATTATATGTTTAAATCATAGCTTATTTCTAGGGGTAATGTTTGCCAAAGAACCAGTTCACCCTACTCAGGAGGCAAAGGAGAGGAGAGCAGAATGTTGCGGACTACGGCCCTCTACTGATAGAAGTTCACCTTAGTATTGCAGTCTTACGTGGTAGACACAGAGTAACGTATCCTGATATGATAAGAGTTTTTTTCCACATGCTTTGCATATAAATTACTATTGCAGGTTATAATGCTTGAAGCTGCCTTTCATTTATTGATGTTCAGAGAATCACCATTTATTTGTCTTAGATTTATGAGTGCTCTGCGAGCAATTGGGCTGGATTGTGTATCACAGATGCAGTGCATTCGCTTGGATCACCACTTGCTCACAACATTTGTTGAACGCTGATCATCGCAGACATATACATTTCACATGTTGGTTGAAGAGATGACGATTACGCTGCAGAATGTTGTTATGATTTTGGGTGTTCAGATAGATGATCCACCTATAATTGGCCGAATTGTAGTTGGGGATGACAAGCGGTGGACTTCATGGCCAGTTTATTGTGATGAGCTGATAGGAGCACACCCACGGTCCAGTCACATGTCACATCAGAATTCTGTATGGGATAAGCTCATGCATAAACTTGTTTGGCTCTGTGATGGCTACGTTTGACATATTACAGGAATTCATATTTAGATCTCATGGTGGTTGAGTTTGTTATGCATGTTAGAGCGTACATATTCTTTATGATTGCTTGTTTCCTTATGTTAGATACATCTGCCGCTACTAGAGGATGTTGCTACATTCAGAAAGTTCTTATTAGGATATGTTGTGCTTGCTCATTTATACAAGGAGCTATATGAGGTGAGGAAGTTGAAGCGCACAAATATGGCTGGATGCCTACACTTACTGCAGGTGTGGGTATGGGAGCACATTCATGTGAGTAGACCTACATTACATATATCCATACCCTATGGATATAGATAAACTAAGCATGGGGTGTAGGTGGAATGAAAAGTTTGTAAGAGAGATGACATCGTCTCACATCATAATTTATAGAGACGAATTAGATGGGTTGTTGTAGACTCAAGTACATTATATTGCAAATTGGTTTGTTAAATTCATTATTAGATATTCACAGCCCCTAATATTTTTTTCAAACTGCACAGGTGATCTGAGAGCCATATGAACATCAAATTCGTGTACGTGTCGCAGATATATGCTTACAGGGTGATGAGATGTGGCTTGCTAAAGTATCAATAATTAGCTGGAAACGAGTTGAGAGTGTTCTCAGACAGTTCGGCCTTCCACCTATGACTGATGTAGCACCAGTAGATCCCACCTTCAAACGAGTGGATGGTTGAGGAAAAGATAATGTTGATTAGATCGATTACCACTAGATGTACATTGCATTGTGGAAAAGTAGACGTGAATCTATTGTGGTGGTAGATTCATCCTAACAAGATGTTAAGCCAACGATCAACGATACATGAGATGATATCGATTTTGGGCTTCACTTTACATGCTGAAGGCACAAACACTTCTCCCAGACACTTATTACCCTCGAGCGCCTAGAGAGCGATTAATGGTAAGCTTGTTGGACTTAATTATTGCTTTGTATAATGAAATTGTATTTCAACGCACCGTGAGCATACACTGAATACTCGAGGAACAACGTGAGCATGTTGAAGAGGAGGAACAATGTCAAGAACATCATTTACGAGGATGACCACCATATTACACTCCAGTGATGCATACCAATGAGTCACGATATGCCTTTTATTATTATGTTTTGTAGACAGTTGACATCATTTAATTGTAGTGGTACTTTGTATTAGGGTTATTTACTTTGATTCACTGTTGTATGTATATTATTTGTTTCTCCTTAGATGTTGGTTATTATTTGTTTTTATTAATGATTACTGTTGCAGAATCAGGCTATTTTATTTCTTGTCCATGTATGAACTAAAACAATTCTCATGATAGTTAAATCTCAAATATTAATAAGCTAACTTAGTATATGTTTGCAAGGAAGAGAAGGGGCTTATGACCTTTACCTATATAACCAAGAAGAGGTCAAATGATTATCTATGAGAAACTCTAGTTATTTTTTCTTTCTCAATTGATGATTCAAGTTTTTATAAAAGCAATTTTCAAATCTCTCATTGTTGCATGCGTTCGACATCACTTGCTTAATGACCCTTATCAAACTTGGGATCTTATGTTTGTATCCCGAGCACTCTCAAGCTCCAGTCAAGGTTACTCCTGATCTTTTGCATAGCCTTAGCCACTTCGCTATTCCTTCACTACTGGATTCCACCCTCTAACAATATCAAGCGGGCTCAATTCTCACTGTAGAAAATTTAGAGAATTTTAGGCTTTAAAGAACCAAGATGCATGATATTTTATTCCAATAAAGACTTTAAAGGCACTCATGTATAAGATGACAAAGATAGATATGAAGATTTTCTTAGCGATTCATCTGTATTTGATGGATGAGATCTTGATAGAGATCTTAGAGGAAAAAAAACTACATAAGGATTAGAGCTCAAATTATAATTTTTTTGTAAAAAATCTCTCTTATAAACTTTATCAAAAGCAAAGACTCATTTTTATTCGTATGCATAATGATGCACCTATTATCACATCTAAATGAGTTTAATTCCATTATTTGATATTTGAAGAATGTTTGTGATTATTAATAATACAGATCAAGCTTTGATGCTAATGTGCACTTTGCATTCTTTTAACTAGCACTTTTGGTAGTCCACGCTATATACATGTGATATAATAAGTTTAAAGTATGCCAACAATTCACTTCTTTTATAGTTGTTGACCTCCATGCAAGCTACATCAGTCGAGTCGAGTTCATAAGATAAATTCGACGACTTCTACGCAACAGCGTAAATCGGCAAATATATTGACGTCATAAACTTTTCAAATGACCTCGATTGATCCGCCATCACGCTCGAAGATCAAAATTAATCAAAATATACATCTTTAATTTGACACCAAGATAGCCGCCACGCTTAACGCGACGACGGAAGTCGAGGTTATACGACGCCCAAAATTCGCTTGTAAATTGATCGCCATTAGAAAAATGTCGAACCTATCAAACAAGATCATCCGCCAATTCGCGAATTTACGCAAACGCCGTGACGATAATCGATTAATCAAAATTAATTGATTTGACTAGAACGAATTGACGCTAAATGACCGCGTATTGAACCGGAATTGGAATAACCTAAAATTAATACCTAATTTATATATGTTATAATATAATTACGAAAATTCAAAATTAAAATTTATTTTTATCTCAAATAAGAAAGTGAAGCTTACCGATATATATACCCCTTAATACCTAACTTACGGATTTCTATTCACTTCGCTGCCCTAACTCTATTTCGAGCGCCGCACACTCACTCTCGGTTCAAACTCCTGGCCGAAGCATTCCTGCCGTTTGCCCGCTCGTCGCCGCTGCAAACCAAACGAAGATTCAACCTCCCTCTCTCAGTCATTCCTGTTCGTCTGACCGAACTCCCAGCCGAACCCCCGTCCCTACCTCACAGCTGCACAAACTCCGTCCGTCTCTCACTCCAAAGCCGCGACTTCCCCCTCTCTCTTAGATCCTTTATCTCATCCGTCCTAAGTCGACGCCGAATGAGCCAAACTCCCGCTCGTTCCATCCAACCGAGCGACCCTCTCTTTCTCTACTTGGCCGAACAGCCCTAGCCGAGCAGCTCATCCCGTATATTCCATGCAGCCGACCGAGAGACCCTCTTTGCTAGACACACGAGCAGTCCTCCTCCTCAAGTGCGCATGCCGAGCGAGCTATTCAGTTCTGCCATCAAGCCGAGCAGCTCTCTATCTCTTCCTTCCCTTGCTACTTCTGGCAAGGCGAACAACCCCTCCGCCTCAACATTTCAAGCTTCCTTAACTTGATTTCAGCAAAAAAGAAAGTAATGTCGCTTCATTATTTGGCATGAGGTGAATGGAAGAGACTTGAAGTTGTTTAGAGTATGTGGTTGTCACTATAGTTTGGTAAGTTCGAAGTGCAGAAGATGGGTGAACATTTAGGGTTACGTGTGTCCCAATTCTTGTGCTTTGCTATTAAATTATTATTGTATTTGTTAAGCTTGAGAAGAGTGATAGCTTCTTGATATTTGGAATGAGGGCAAAGTGGAGGTTAAATCGGTTGAAAGGTTGTGGTTCTCATTACTATTTGATGGGTTTCAAAAAAAAAAAAGAAAAGGAGAGAGACAATGAGTGAAGCATAATAGAATCCGTAGTGTGGTAGAACAATTTCACTCAAATTTTAATTATTTTGCCTTCATGCATATGTAAAAAATGATATTGTAATGGATGTCAAAATCTTAGAGTATTTCTTTTGATGTGACTAAAAAAGTTTAATTTTATGTGTACATAAGTGATACGCCTTTCTTGCTGAAAAAATTCAGATTAGAGTGAGACCATACACGCCTTTTTTGGCAGGTGACATATTAGTGTGTACAATCTATATATATCTTTCGCAATGGCTTGATAACCAAAGAAATAGCTGGCGATGATTGAAATATGTTAAATTTTACACTAATTAACTAAACAAATTTTAACATAAATTCAATTACAAAGTTAAGCTTAAACCGATATGTTGATATAAAGATATCAGACACGCCTTTTCGACATTTAAATCTGTTTCATGCACGAGATCCATACATCTCTTTCTTGATATGGACGACGATTCGATCGTGTTTACACCATTCATACACGCTTTCTGATGATGTAATCAAACATATCCAAAATTTCTTAGGACAACGTCGGATCTTAAATATTAAAAAATTTTATCAAACTTTATACTTATACCACGCTCAAACAGGATAAATAATATATTTAAAGTATCAAAGCTCAATAAATATCTAATTAAATTTGAGATCATAAATGCGAATGAATTTTGAAAGAGTCTTGGTGGCTTACAAATAGATTTGAACATTATATTTCAAATAAATAAAGAGAAATTTAATTCAAATTCAATTTAGAATTTGAAGTGAATCTGAACAACATGAATTTAACTATGTAATGTCTCACTTCAAGCTATTTTGAAAGACAGATTTGATTGAATAATTGAAGACTTATAGTAATATTGAAACATAACTCTTAAGTAGGTAAACTTAATGCAAATGAGACTATAAAAGAGGTTCATATTGTAGTTGATAGCTCACGCAATGAATATGAACATAGAGTTCAATGATCAAACAAAGCTATGCACTAACTCACGTTGAATGAGTTAAAGAGAGTTGAAAGAATTTAAATGAAACTTGCAAAGAATTTTATAATTTGATGATGAGTGTGAAAGTAACTCTCAGAGAGTTATTATATGTACACAAAGGATTAGTGATAGGCTTAAAAGCTATCCTTTAAACACCACAACTCATGCAATTAAGTCTATATCACTCGCATGGGCTCAAATATTATGCTGAAACTTTAAAGCTAGTGCCTGAGGATGTGCGTGGTTGATATCGAATGGATTCAAAACTTATTTTGACTTGAAGAGTGTGTCAATCTCTCTATGAAATGATAGTTATTCCACACATTCATAGTGGAATATTTCACTTAAACATTGAGGCAGTAAGTCTCACATAACCAATATGATCCTCCTCTCCACAAAGATCGGAGTTGATGGGAATGGTTGCGAGCTAGATATTTATTCACTAAAAAGAAGAATATTTGATTTCACATTTGCATACGACCATCAATGATATAAATGAAGAAACTTCAATTTTCAGAAAGTTGAATTCTAAACCAAGTTGAAAATATAATATTATGTTTATAGACCTAACCCTCTGTTAAGCAGAGTCGATAAGGTCTCCTGCCCTGATGATGACTGTGTTGAATGAAGATTTCAACCGAGGGAATACTACCATTAGAATGTGATTGCAATTCTAGAGCAAGTTAATCTAAATCAAGTATCAATCCAATTGTTAAATTTAATAAGTTATTAAACCATGAATGTTCAAATGAAATTCATAATATAAAAATTTAAAGTAAACTCTATTCAACCCACTTTTCGTAATTGTTTGTTAAATATGACAAATTAAGAAAATTTTAGCTCATAAAGAGTTAATGTCAAGTCAAGTGTATTTCTATGTTCACTCTTAATTAATCTCATATCGAAGGTGATGATTCTCTCATTACGTGGTTTGGCCAAGAAACTACATATGATGCGATATGAGTCGAAGTGGTTTGTTTGCTAAATGACACCATTATATTACTTGCAATCAGAACTATGTTCCTTAATGGCTTTGTCCTTTGAGATATGAATCATATGGTGTACTTGATAGGATAAAAAGTCTTCTGTCAGTTAAGATGGATTTAAATTTATCTCCTTAGATAAACATCACCTGATTACAAATTTTCTTGACGACCGATGAGGCATCATCACACCATCGTCGACGCCATCATCATAAAGCTTAAATCTATGATTTGATCTTTTGTTATAATTTAAGTTATGTATTATTGCGTTTTTATATTTTGTATATGTTTTGAGCTTATATGTATTGGGTTATTCTTATGTCATGGCGCATGAGTTATTGTAGTAGGTATAATATTTTGGGTAGGTATGGAATGATTGGTAGATTTGATAATGGTGGTAGGTGGTGGTAGGTGTAGTTATGATAGTATTAGGTTTGAGTTTAGAGTTAGATTTGAGTATTCTTAACTCTCTCTTTTAATCCTATAAATATAGAGACTCTTATAATGCTTGACATTTGGATTTGGAATAAAAGTTATCTTTTTAAGTTTCTTTTACTATTCTTCTGTGTGCTTTCCTCTTGAGTGACGGACTATTTGAGTGTGTAAGCTCACAACCCTTAGAGAAGGACTTCTAAGAAAGGAACGTGATCTCCACAACGACGGATTATTTGTAGAGGTCGACTTCAACTTATCCCGCTTCACACGATTATTTTAAATCTACAGGTTAGATCGTCATAACTTTTATTTCTTTGCACTTATTAAGATCTCTAGTGTGATTAACATAACTTTAATCAAAATCTTTTCGACTTTACTAAATTCATAATATTGTGCATGTGCTCAATAGTAGTGTGTATTTATCATTACACTTTTATGAGGATTTAAGAATTATCGGTGTAATAAACATCATATCATAAAAGGCACCCTTGTCCTACATCATATTTGGTATCAGAGCAAGTATGTTTCTTTAGGAACATCTTGTTTAGTATTGAATTTTATTTTTGCATTAGAGTAATCTTGTAATTCATTGTTAAAAAAAACATATAATTTTTTTTTAATTAGGGCTTTTACTTACTTTTTTAATCGTGTCTTTGATTTCATTACATTGCATATTTTTTTAAAGAAAATTTAATTAAATATTTGCTTATATTAAAATTTTAAAAGAATATCATCATGTCAACTCGTAGTGGTCTTAGATATCAAGATCAATCCTTAGATAAAAAATATGATTCATATGAATTTTACTAGAAAAAATAGAAAAGTTTACCCTGATGCACCAACAAACCTATAATGAATTCCAAAAAGATTTGAAGCCTTAGAAAAAAAATTTGGTAGGCTTATAACATATTCACCAGAAACTAACCCAATCCTAGAACACCAACTTGAAGAGAGGATCATCATGATCCCGCTTCTTCCTCTCCGCCATCCACATTCTCCTATTAGACCCCATTACCTAAGAACAACTTTAATGAATATCCCGAGTTTGATGAGGTACTTCCTCACCCACCTTATCGAATAGGAAGACAATTAAGACAAGATGAAGGTTATGCTCATCAAACTCCTTATGAGCATTATCCTCGACATTATGAAGATCCATTATCTAATTTTGTTGCCCCTCGACGTACACTTAGAGAACCTGATGATGATGTTATTCGTAGGGTTAAAATTGATCCACCTACTTTGATGGTCGACTTGATCTTAAAATTTTTTTAGATTGGTTAGTAGATATGGACCAATATTTTGATTGGATGCCCATGTCGGAAGAAAGACAAGTTCGTTTTGCTTGCATGAAACTAACTAGTCATGCTAAAACTTAATAAATTAATCTCACACGAAAAATTCAATGATTAGGACAACCACCTATTATTTCTTGGGATGAGATGAAAGAAATTTTAAAGCAAAAATATGTACCATTAAATTTTCATGATCAACTTATGGATGAAATGACTACGCTTAAACAAAGATCTTTAACTGTTGTTGAGTATATGACACGGTTTGATGAATTGATGACCCATTATAGTGTTAGAGAGGATCACCACACCACAATCTCTAGATTTAGACTAGGTTATGAACTGATATTCATAATGAAATGATAACCCGAGAAATTTATTCTCTTGAGGATGTATTTTGAGTGGCAACTCAAATTGAACAATATCTTAGATCACAACCTTATAAGCGATTCACAACTTCATCTGGAAACAACTCTCAATCGCGTGTTACCCCTCCTACTTTAGCAGTTCCTAAAGGACTTAGTGAAACAAAAGGAAAAGCTTTAGTGGGAACATCTGGTTCTAAGACTTCTAGCATTACTTATTTTACATGTGGTAAAATTGGTCATTATATAAGTACTTGTTTTCGTCGAAATTTACACTTAGATTATGAAAATGAGGATCAACAAAATGAAAATAATGATAATCAAATTGCAGTTGACCCTTGTGAAGAAGCTAGTGATGAAGAAGCATTAGATGAGTCTCATATAGTGTATGTGTTAGCTACCCCACGAGTTAATATTAATTAGAGGAGCACATCAATTTTCCACACTTATTTTAAGAGTGGTGAAAAGACGTGTAAATTAATCATTGATAGTGGCAGATGCATTAATGTTATTGTATCTGCTTTGGCTAGGATGAAGCTCACCCTAGAGACCCACCCACAACCTTATAAGGTTGCTTGGGTAGATAAGACCTCCATCTCTATATCTCAACGTGTTGTCGTACCCATTCAATTAGAGAATATAGTGATAAAATTTGGTATGATATTCTTGATGGATGTTGCTCATATACTTTTAGGTAGACCTTGGCTTTTTTGATATGGATGTCACAAATTATGGGCATCTAATACATATGTTTTAATTTTCAAGGTAAGAGAATTATCTTAAATCCAGCTAAACAAAGAGGTCACTCCACTTCAACCCCAAAATTCTTCTCCTCCCATAGAAAAGAAATCCCTACATATTATTAATAAACGCAATTTCAACAAGAGATTAATGGAAATATCATTTTGCATTAGTTGTCTAACCTCAAAAAAATCAACCTTGTGTTAAATCATTCTCATCTGAAGTACGTGAACTTTTATTTGAATATTAACATATTTGTCCTGAAAAACTTCCTACTGAGCTTCCCCCATTAAGAAGTATCCAACATGTCATAGAGCTAGATCCTGGATCATCACTCCCAAATTTGTCACATTATCGTATGAACCCAAATGAACATGCGAGTTAAAATGACAAGTTGATGATTTACAAGAAAAGGATTTATCAGGAAAGTTTACCTCCATGCGTGTGCTCTTCTTACCCCAAAGAAAGATAATACTTGGCGATGAGTGTGATATAGTCGCTATAAATAAAATCAATATATAGGTTTCCCATGCCTAAATTTGATGGCATGTTAGATATGATGACTGGATCAATAGTTTTCTCTAAAATTGATCTTAGAAGTGGATATCATCAAATTCGTATAAGAGAAGGTGATGAATGGAAAACAACATTCAAGATAAAAGATGGTTTGTATGAATGACTAGTAATGCCTTTTAGATTGACTAATGCTCCAAGTACATTTATGCGAGTGATGACTCATATCTTACTGTTCATTAGAAATTTTAGTTGTGTACTTTGATGATATTTTAATTTTAATCAAACTAAGAGCGATCATGAAAATCATTTACACAAGTCTTTGAAGTGCTTCAGAAGAAAGACTATATATTCACTTAAAAAATGCTCATTTATGATGTCTTGAATCTTCTTAGGATTCATTATTTTTCTGTGGCATCTCTATTGATCCAAAAAAATTATTATTCAAAGTGGCCTACCCCAACAACAATTCATTGTATGTAGTTTTCATGGTTAGCCATATTTTATCGAAGGTTTTTTGTGGATTTAGCACTATTATGGCCCATAACTCAATGTCTTAAAAGGAGACTTTGTTTGGACAAAGGCATGCCTTCTAAAATTAAAGAACTTTTAACAAGTCCATGATATTGAAATTGTCAAATTTTGACAAAGTATTTGAGGTATCATGTGATGCTTCTGGAGTTGGTATTGGAGGTGTTCTTAAATAAGAAAGTCATCCTATTACTTTAGTGAAAAATTAAACGAAGCGTGTCAACGAAATTCCACTTATGATCTTGAGCTGTCTACCGTCATCCAAACTTTATGTTATTGGCGACATTATTTTCTTTCACGAGAATTTATACTTTATTCTGATCACAAAACGCTTAAATATCTAAACACCCAAAAGAAACTTAGTTCTCGTCATGCAAAATGGGTTCAATTTTTTTAAGAATATACGTTTGTTCTTAAACATAAATCTGTGAGAACAAAGTAGCGTCTTAAGTAGAATATATGTACATTATTAAATACCATGAGTGTGAAGGTTATTGAAAAGGTTAAAGATGATTATCCTAATTGTAAATATGTTTAACAAATTTTTGAATCTTTGAAATTTGATGTTTCAATTAATAGTCTAAATTATCAAATACAAGACGACTATCTCTTTCATGGCACACAACTATGTATCCCAGATTCATCACTTCGAAATTTTCTTGTTGAGGAAATTCATTCAGGAGGTGTGTCTAGTCATTTTGGTCGTGATAAGACAATAGATATGATGGAGGATATGTTTTTTTGGCTTAGTCTTAAGAAAGATGTTCTCGTATCATTGTCCAATGTCGTACTTGCCAAGTAGCAAAAAGTGAAAAACAAAATTATGGTCTATACACACCACTCTCAATTCCCCATAAACTATGGGAAGATCTTAGTATGAACTTCATCTTAGGATTACCTCGCACTGTACAACATTTTGACTTTATCCTAGTAGTTATTGATTGATTTTCTAAAATGACACACTTCATCCTATATTATAAGACATCAGAGCTACAATTTTCTATCGTGAGATAGTTCGCTTATATGGACTTCCTAAGACAATTGTGTCTGATCATGATGTAAGGTTTATGATCTATTTTTGAAAAATTTTATGGAAAACACTTGACACAAAACTCTTATTTTCTACAGCTTATCACCCTCAAACAGATGGACAAATGAAGTTGTTAATAGAAGCTTAGAAAATTTACTTAGATGTCTAGTGACTGATCATACTATTAGTTGGGACCTAGTTCTTCATACTGCAGAATTTGCTTATAACATTCAATTAATAGTCAACCGGTATGAGTTCTTTTCATATCAGAACGGTATGATCCAAGAAAACCAATTGATCTTGAATTGCCTATAACATATAGGTGCATTTGTGCATCTTCATCTGCAGCATGCATGATTTACATTGTGAAATTCAACAAAAATTTACTCGTTATGATAAATATAAAGCTAATGTTGATACACATAGGCGATATGTAAAATTTAATGAGAGATTTGGTTCTTATTAAAGTTAGACTTGAGAGATTTCCAATTGGAACTCTTAAGAAATTAACTCTCAAGAGATCTGGTCCTTATAAAATTGTAAGGAAGATAAATGATAATGCTTATAAAATAGATCTTCTAATGAATGCTGAGATTTCTCCAATATTTAATGTATCAGATTTAACGTTGTACTATGGGCAAGTCATGGATAACACTTATTCCCTCTACAAATAGCATTAACATGTTCATACTTCATCACCAACTCTATACCATCTCCACTTAAGATCACATCGCCCGGATCAAATTTTAGAAGATCGATTATCATCACATCTAATGGAGCACTCAAAGGTTTCTCGTTGGAAAGGTCTTTCTCCACTTGAAGATTCATGGCTTACATTTGATGAGTTACATCAACTAGACTCACAATTATGAGTACGATTTTCATTCTCCAGGAGAATCCTTTAAAGCAAGTCGATGCGGGGGCATCATCATCGATCATCAACATCATCAAAGCTTAAATCCATGATTGGGCCTTTTGTTATAATTTAAGTTATGTATTATTGAGCTTTTATATTTTGTATATGTCTTGAGCTTATATGTATTGGACTATTCTTATGTCATGCCCCATGAGTCATTATAGTAGGTATGACATTTTGGGTAGGTATGGAATGAGTGATAGGTTTGATAATGGTGGTAAGTGTAGTTATGATGGTATTATGTTTGAGTTTAGAGTTAGGTTTGAGTATTCTTATCTCTCTCTTTCAATCCTATAAATAGGGAGGCTTTTGTAATGCTTGACACTTGGATTTGGAATAAAAGTTATTTTCTTAAATTTCTTTTACTATTCTTCTGTGTGCTTTCCTTCTGAGTGACAGACTACTCGAGTGTGTGAGCTCACAACCCTTAGAGAAGGACTTCTAAGGAAGGAACGTGATCTCCACAACTATTTTATTTGTAGAGGTAATTCAACTTATTTCCACTTGGTTATTTTAAATCTACGTTAGATCGTTCATAACTTTTCGTTATTTCTTTACACTTATAAGATTGGATCTAGTGTGGTTACTATAATTTTAATCAAAATCTTTTCAACTTCACTAAATTCATAATATTGTGAATGTGCTCAATAGTAGCGTGCATTTATCATTACTCTTTTGTAAAAATTTAAGAATTACCGATGTAATAAACATCATATCATAAAAAGCACCCTTGTCCTACATCAACGATGCAACTCATGGCAGCTGACAAGGATCCTTCAATCGGGGGGTGACCTTCTCGACTAAGTAGACTAGACCACATTGAGATGACGAACCATGAGATCTTGATCAACGTCATCATTCCCCAACCATCACTTTAAGTTAAAATGATGAATTCATAAATTCAAAATTTTATACTCTCTCGCTATATACGCTAAATAGTAACGACAACATTAATCGAAAGTTCTCTCTCGATTGGGAGGGTAATTAACTAGATGCTGCTATAAAACTTGGAACCAGATCTAAAGTCCTCGTAAAATGAGAGCAAAATTTCTGGGTAGAGTCTTATCTACTATTCCATCTATCTTCTGAAAATTTCACTGACACATAAATTAAACTCTCTTCATCGAGAGGTCGGTGGCGAATTTTCGGAGCCCACAATAGCAAGTGATTTTTAAGCTTGAAAAAAGTAATAAATCATTTGAAGATTTATTACATACATAAGTCCCCTTTTAACATGATAGAAGCACATCTCATAACAAGTTCAAGTATATTAGGTTTTTATTATAAGAAGAAAGAGCACATAAAAATAAACTATTATATCATATATTTTGAAGAGGAAAATGTTGTGCAGATGATTGTCACATGGAGGATAACTTTGCACATGCAAGTGTAGTTGTAGATGGTCTAGTTTTGCTATTGATAATTCTATTTTAGTGATTAATGAAGACAGATTCAATGACCAGTATAGTTTAAACTCATTTTGTTCAAGTCACAAGTATTCTATTTTGAAGTTGTTTTCATGTAGTATCCAAATTTAGGTAGGTAAACAAAATTATGTGCATGACTGAAAGTTTTGATACTATTAAGTTAAGGACATATTATGGTGTGATTGTTTTGTTTGCTAGAGTCTACTGTCTACTAAATATGGGAAACAATCTAATATCCTCAAGTGCTCTTAAAGATGCATGATATAAGGTCTCTAATGATATTAATGCCTTTAAGTTTTGTAAGGAAGCTTTGTTTGACTTGAATGTAACTAGACTTGGCGGACTTCATATGTTGTAGAGTTCATCATTGAATGGTGTTGTATTAGATTTAATAATTTTGATGGGCATCATAATTTAAAGAAGCAAATGAGATTTAGCTTCTAGAATGCAGGAAAGATTCTAGAACAAAAAAGAGATGAAGGGGAGATTTCTATAAGTTTTGAGAAGAATCAATCTTATGTTGCACATTTTATTTTAGTTCCATGTCATATCTTTGCAAAGTTTAAGGTGAGATGACTACTCAAAAGGGTGTGAAAATTTAGTAGTGAGTGCAGAATTAAATTTGTGGTATCACTTTAGTGTACAATATTAGTACTATATAGATCTCTCACAAGTTCTTACCATAATCAAAATCTAAGCCTGATGAGATTTTGTGGTGCTAATCTCTTGAGGACTTTAAGAGCATAAAATACTTGACTTGAAAAGGAGTACTAGAGTAGATTCAAGTTTTGCCATAATATTGACTCAGGAGATTTAATTGGAATTAACTCAATATCATATCACATTGTGACGTAGGCTTCAAGCTTAAGTGTAAAAATTGAAAGTGGATTACATGATTTTTCACAGTTTAGGTAACTTTGCATTGGATTGATGGCTATCTCAATTGATTTATGAAAGTTTAGTTGACATAAAAGATAGAGTAACATTGAGTTTTTATGGAGATTTGAGAATGGATTGATAATATAAGAAAACGAGGAGAGAAGGGAAAAGAAAGAAAATAAAATAAAAAATATATTATTTTTAAGGAGTTTAAAACATCATCTCAAGGAACTTATGATACCCTTTCTAAGTAACTTTTGAAGAGATTAATTTTCTAGTAATTATTTAATTCTCTTTCTTTGTTATTTCTTTTAACTTAGTTTCTATTATCTTGAGAGAGGCTTATGACTTTCTGTTTTTCTTATTAAGTGTGTGCATGGATTTTGGGAATGGATGATGAGTGTTATTTTATTTTAAATAATTATTATGGCTTCTTGATTAATGGATTAGATTCTCCCTCTTCTCCTATGGACGTAAACATACTTAATTTGAATAACATAAATTTTGGAGTACTTTTTTATGGTGCTTTGTCTCTTTGATAGTTACTTTATTATTTATCATACTCTCCTAAATTAGAACTTCTTTAATGTAAAATTAAGCATATGTTTTTCTTAATATCAATCTCCATTAGAAGTACTAGTGATTGTGAGAAAACCTGTCATTTTTTAAAGATATTTTGTTTTATTAATTTTGTCATTTTTGCATTCACCTTCTTTCCTTTGCCTTTTTATTGCGTGTCATAAAACCTAACCAATTGTGGTGATCTAGAAAGTTAAACATGAGCATATTAGGCTAGATGAAGTGTACTTTAAAGCTACTTAGTAGGCTGTGGATGATTGTAGAAGAAAATAAAGAAGAAATAAAGAAGTATTTAAAATTTTCTATAATATGCATTTTTTCCTTTGTAAAAAAGAGGTTCAATGGAACTTAAAATGAGAAGGAAAAGCAAGTTTGCTTAGCATGACAACGAATGCTTAGTTAATATCTTATCTCTATATTTGATTGTCTCAAAAAAGGAATGCAGTGCATTTTAAATACAGGTAAAAAAAAAATTTTGGTGTTTGGTTGGCTGAAAAAAAAATACATTATAAAATTTTAATGTATTCCTTTCTCAACATTTAGTTCGCAGAAGCAGAGCACGAGATGTCTTTCTCCGAACCTGATAGACGAGCCCATAGCAACATTGTTTTTCAATCTAAAAGAGGAAGAAAATCTCACTATTGTATGCAAGATCCTTCATTATGGACGCATCAAATATCCGTTTAGGGTTTAGGGTGCCGCTTGCTAGCCTCCCAATTGCTACAGGCCTGTTGCTACTTGTCATTGCTGGTAGCAGTTGCTTTTGAGATTTACATTACTTTTACTTAATTCAAACCAAACACTCAAAGATAAATTCTTATTTTACATTCATCCAAACAATCATAAAGCATTTCAAATATACTACATTTCATTTATATTGAATTTTTTTATAATATATTTTTTTTAGCCAATCAAATAACCTCTTAATAGAAACTTTGTATTAATTTTAATCTTGGCCAATTATCTGGAAGAACTATTTACTCTCCTACTCTCTTTCAACTGTCAGGCATGCACCTATCTCTCCTCACTAACCCTCTTGAGGCCCTCTCCTCTCTCAACAAGGAGGACTTGCAAAAAGAAGCCATCCAGTGCAGGAGGATGAAGCCATCAGAAGTGTGGGAAGGAAGGCCGTGACATAAGGAGGTCTTTTTGAGTTTGGTAATACATATTCTCTATTCTAGTCTCTGTTCCTAGGTTTCCTTGTGCATGCTAGTTCTTAGTTGTGACTGCATATATTTCTCTATTTCAAACCACTTCTGCCAAAATCCTCATGAATCCAAACTTTCTTGATTTGATTCTTGATAGGTTTTATCCAAAACCTAGGTCAAAGTCCTTGGACGGAATCAATCTTAATTATGTAAATGCCCTGCTAGGATTCAAATATAATAGTTTCGGGTTATGTTGCAAACCTCTTAATTTTCAAAATCCAGTACATCTTTGTTATAATTTCACAGAAAGTCTAACCCAAAAATCACCCTTTATCCAATGGATTGTATCATATTTTGGAGTATGTGTTGAGGTTTCTTATGGCATTGGGAAACCTACTCCTATACAATAATGCAAAGCAGTTTAAGGCTTATCCATACTGGCTCATTTATCAACACTTGTGTGACCAGCATGCGTGAATTTGATGCTGCTAACTCCTGGAGACTTTCATGCTGTATTGCTTGTTCTTGCTTGTCTTTTTCTGATTGCGGTTCTTCTTTCATATATTTTGATCAATTATGTATTGCGGGCTTCAGAATGATATTCAAACTGCTGTATAAATTTTATTTTACGCCTCTATAGAATATCATCTCTTGATTATCGATTCGATGAACTTTCTATTTCTTTCATTTATTAATTTATTTATTGTTTTATTCACAAGTCCCATTGAAACTCAAATGAACCGTTCTTCATGGCTTGTTTTGGGTGAAAATTTTTACATAGTAGCTTGTATTGGTTGTTCCCTACACACTTTTCTGGCTTTGTGCTCTTTCCAAAGTTTTATTGTTTTCTTTTTTTATGCTTACCTGCATTAAAATAGAAGCCAAGGACGAGAACCCGTACTTGATCTAGTGGGTAGCTGAACCAAAGATGCATTGAGAGTCTCAAGAGCAGTTGGTTACTGATGGTAACTTTTTAAGACAATTATGATGTTGTTGAATCTAAGTAAACTGAACAGGTGGTTGAGGAACAGGAAGAAGATATGGCTACAGATCTGCAATTAGTCCCACATTGAAATAGAAATAGGAGCTGTGTTCTTGAAATGCTAGCATGGAGTATACCAATTGATTAAAGAATGTTCATCCACTAGTATAAATAGCTAAATTGATGAAGATCTGTGTAAGCTGAACTTCTAGCATACGAGATCTATGATCTATTAACTTCATTTTTTGGGATAATTACATAATAGTACTCAAAATTTGTGTATATATAAAACTAGCATCCGTGACATTTTTATTTGAACTATCAATTCTATGTATTTATTCGTGTCACACGATCAATAGGAATTTGATAAAACCAAAAAATACTGATTGAGGTTTAAATCATTTGAAAAGCCTATTAAGTAATGTATGACAAGATAAAAGCCAAGCTTAAGATTCATCATACTTTATATATTTTCTCTTTTTATAACTCTACATGTATGTGACACATGATCATTTTAGATTCAACAAAGTAGAGTAGAAATTTCAGATTTAATCAAAAGAGAATTACATAATCAATGTGATTCAAATAAGAATCAAATCTGATATGAATAAATGATGCAAAATAATTATTTCAAAGTGAATTTAATATGACATAAATCTGAAATCTCATATTTAGCTAAATATATTGCTTATATGATAATGAAATTCAAATAAAACCCAAGCCAAACACTTCACCAAGAATAGAGATATGAAGCAAAGTTAAAAAGATTTAACTTAACTTTTCCATTAGACTAGGTAAACTTTCCATATTCTAGAAATCCCAACATGTGAAACACTGCGGATAGTTGCATCAAGTTACAGGGTGCTTTCTAATTCCATGTTAACATAGAAATAGATTCAATATTTGAAATCAATCATGATTGGAAGATTGGAAGAAAGGAAAGTAAACTCAAAGAGGGATTTCATTTCATTCTTCTCTCTTTTTGTCCCCTTTTTTTTAACTTTAGTCACATTAGTCACATAATCATGTCAAATCCAAAAGAATAGGCATTCGAAATTTCAGATTTGACTAAGTAAACACTTGTATGCCAATGAAATCAAATGAAAGTAAAGTTTATCATTGACAACTAATGGCAAGAGACAAACACCATGCTAAACTTATACATGGGTTTAAAAATTTCAGATGTAGCTAAGGAAGATGCTTGCATATTAATAAAACCAACTAAGAGCAAAATCTACCATTAGCAAGTACTGGCAAGGAAGTAAGTACACATACCAAGCTTATATGCATAGATTTGAAACTTCAGATTTACTAAGAATGCTTATTTACAAAATGTCTAGGTTAGTTTCAATCTACATAGAACAAGCAATCATATTGGATTGTGACAAATGCAAAAATATGAAATTTCACTTAAACTTGATAATTGTTTGCATAATAGCAGATGACCTAATGACGGAGAGAAGTGAGAACAAGGTAAGACACCTCCATATTAAGCTCAATATCACAAAGCTGAAAAATCTAGGTGATTGAAATAATTATTTTGCATGATAACGAGTTACTAATTACTAGAAAGAGATCAAAGTGAAACTAGACAACTCTACACAAGTGATACCCATTTACAAATCTCTTTTTTTTTTGCTTAATAATCCAAGGAAACAACATATGCTAATCTGAAATTTCAAATTTGATTAAGAGAGCATTTAAAGAGCATCAATGCATAAACTAGATAATTGTTTGCATAATAGCAGGTGACCTAATGATGGAGAGAAGTGAGAACAAGGTAAGACACCTCCATTTTAAGCTCAACATCACAAATCTAAAAAATCTAGGTGACTGAAATAATTATTTGCATGATAACGAGTTACTAATTACTAGAAAGAGATCAAAGCAAAACTAGACAACTCTACAGAAGTGATACCCATTTACAAATCCCTCTTTTTTTTGCTTAATAACTCAAGGAAACAACATATGCTAATCTGAAATTTCATATTTGATTAAGAGAGCATTTAAAGAGGATCAATGACATGGACTTATGATTTCAGATTTAACTAAGAAGAAGCTTGCATGTCAATACGACAAGTTAAAAGTAAAGTCCTTCATTAGCAAATAATACAAAAGAACCGATATCATGTTGAGCTCATAACATAGACTTAGGATTTCAGATTTGACTAAAAGAATGGTTGCATGTCAATAAAACCCAATAGGGACAAAGTCTACAATTAGCAAGTAGTGTAAAGAAGCAAGCAACCATACTAAACTTTCATTGAGAAGATCTAAAAAAAAATATTCATTTTAAATAGGTAATAATTTGCATGATGGTCAAAAAAATTCCTACCCCATAGGATAATCAAACACATCAGATTTTGACAAAAGGGGATAAGAATTTGAAATTTTTTTTTAGTTAAACATTCATTTATATGATGATAAACAACCAAGCAATGGAGGGAAGGAAGGATAAAGGAAAGTGAACTATCATGCCAACTCAACATTACAAGAATCTGAAATTTTCAGCTAACCTAAAATAATTATTTGCATGATAATCAAGTTGTCAAATGCTAGGAAGAGACCAAAGCAAGGTTAGAAAACCCTATATGAATGATAGTTCTTACACATTCCTCTCTTTAATTTTGCTTGGTAGACCCAAGAAGCAACATATATTAATCTGAGATTTCAAATTTGATTGAGAAAGTAATTCTATGTTAATGAAATAAGGTAAAGTAAAATCATCATTAATCAACAAGTGCAAGAGAGTTAATGTCATACTAAACTCTCACACATTGACTTAAAATCTCAGATTTAGCTAAGAGGGACACTTGCATGTTAATAGAATACATTAAAGATAAAACCAATAATTAACTAGTAGTAAAGAAGCAAGCAAGCAACCATACTAGGCTAATATGCATAAACCCCGTGGGCTCCGAAAATTCGCCACCGACCTCTCAACAATATTGAATTGAAAAGAGTATGATTCATGCGTAATTTTCGTAAGATGGAATAGTAGATACACTACCAAAGATTTTGTCCTCATTTGAGAACTTTAGATGTGGTTCTGTGTTTCATAGGCAAGCCCCATATTAATTACCTCCCAATAAGTGAGAAAAAATTATCGATTATTAGTCAGAGCAAGAAGAACATATGGAGTTTTATAATTTAAGATTATGAGATTCATCATTTTAGCTTAAACCGGATGGTTGGGGGAATGATGATGTGTCCGATCTAGATCCCATCGTTCCGTCATCCCAGGCTGTCGTGATCCCTAGTCTACTTAGTCAAAGGAGGTAGTCGACTCAACTTAATCAAAAGATCCTTATCAGCAACACATGGGTTATGTCGTCCAAGAAATCCAGACGGGGGTGTTTTGTCTAAGAAGGTTTAAGTCTATCTTATGACAGAGAACTGTTGCCTATCAAGTATTCTATTATTCACAACTCAAACACGTGAGCATAGCTACTTGCCGTGATCATAATATAATGGAGCCTTACCATGCAGGGACTCTTGTTGTAATCGCTTTATCGCTATCACTAATCATAGACAGCCACGCTCTTACTAAGATTGAGAGTGAACATAGTAGAATATTTGATTTGACATTGGCCTTTGTGCTGAATTTTCTTAATTTATCACCTCATAAATAATGGGTGGATAGATTGAGTTTTGATTTAAACTTTTAATGATAGAATTTCATTTAAGCATTTTTTAAATTGACACCCAATTTGAGTTAATTTGATTTGAAATTAGAATCACATTTTGATGGAAGTATCCCCTCCGGTTGAATTCACCATTCAACATAGTCATCATCAGGATAGTTAATTGATTGACTCGAATATATTTGAGAACTTTGCATCGCCAACTGTTTAGCTCTAATAAGATCGATCTACTATCACACGAAATTAACTTCTCGATATTTCATAAGTTAAAATTCTTATAATAGATTTTTAAGAATCCAATCCCAAGACTAAATCGAAGCAACCCGCAACATCCTCGTGACACTTGAATTTAAGCATTCGTAGTGTGGATGCAGTGTGTATTTAAGAATGTTTAATTAACATCTTTGTTCCACTTGATAACGTGTGAATCCGGTCATGTATTAGTTTAAAATTTCCAAATGGTGCCTTCTGCCCGCTTGTACTTGAATATTGCGGGTTCGGTGGTGTAGAAGACATTATAGATTTTAAAATATTACTCATATTTGGATTGCTTGTTGAATTTTTCAATTCTCAAATAACATTTGGCATGTAACTCTATAATTGAGCATTGAGTTTATCACAACTCTGATTCAAATTATATGAATTTTTATTGATTCATTCAATGTATCACGTAATGTAACTTGAATGATTATTGAAGGAGTTTGTATATACCCATTGTCAAGCTAGTTAATTATATTATAAATCTCTTTATAAATTTCATTTGAATACCCTTAATCTTAGAACTAAGCACTCAGATATATCATAATTCTCATGTGCTTTAAATATAATTTCAAATATAGGATTCAAATGATCCTTTTTAAATGCTACATTTATAAATGATCACGAGTTACTTAATCGAACTTGTGCTTGTGAAAAAGCTATCAGATCGCTTGCGCACCTTTGTTTTCAATTTGAAATTGGACACTTGGATCAACTATTGGTCATTTGATATTCGATTAAGATTCCTACTTCTTTTGATATCCTCTAATTTGCAATTGTTCAATTAGTTCTCTTATAAATTTGCTGTCAACCTCTCTAGGTTTCAACTAAAGCTTGTTTAGTTTTGTGAAGTTTGAAGAAAAGAGAATCCGCTCACTGAATAGCTTATGCAAATAATTGATAACTATTTCACAAGAACATGTCTTCCTTCAATGTCCACGAAGTCTTTATCCAATTCTTGGTAGTGTAGGCTATTTCAAATCCAATTGATTTTCTCATAAGTAATTTATATCTTCAATTATTATAGTTTGTTATAGTTATGATTAGTTTCTTGAAGTAATTCTCAATTCTTAAAGTGGCAGCATTATTAAATCTGTTATGAATATCATTCCAAGTTTGATTTATTTGCAAATTGATTTTCAATTTTGATTCTCTCCCCCCCTTTTTTCTCAAGTCTAAAATTTGAAAAATTTCGAAAGATTTCCAGGGGAGCACATCTAACCGAGACTTACTTGACGCTCTAATGAGAATGAGCGGTTCTTCGACCGCATTTGTACGTCGCTACCTCTAATGAGCGACGAGGCCTTCAAACCTACAAAGAAATAAAACATATATATATATATATATATATATATATATATATATATATATATATATATATATATATATCCATATCACACATGTTCTGACTTATTTCTTCTGCGCGTTGTAATGATCGGCAAAGAGACAAAGTTGGAGATGCCGGAGACCAAGAGAGGAAACCGTCTAATGACGATGTTCCTCTCCAGTTGTGGCAAAGGGAAAAAGTCGAAGAGGGAGATAGAAAGAGAGACGCCGAAAATCAAGAGAAGAACTCGCCTAATGACGATGTTCCTCTCCGGTTGCGGCGAATGGAAAGGTCGAAAATGGAGGTAAAAAGGGAGATGTCGGATACCAAGAGAAGAACCTGCTTAATGATGGTGTTCCTCTTCTACAAGGCAAAATGGAATGAATCTAAAGAACTTTAATGACGGTGTTCTTCTCCAAAAGGAATTGGAAATGGGAAATGAGGGCAAGAGATGGAATTTTCGATTTTGGCTTTTGAGAGGGAAAGGGAGAAAATAAAGAAGAGAAGAAGAAGGAAGAAGAAGGAAAGACACCCTACCTTTGCTTGTGTTTTGGAGAGAAGGG
Source organism: Cymbidium sinense (assembly GCA_021442155.1). Lineage (NCBI taxonomy): Eukaryota > Viridiplantae > Streptophyta > Magnoliopsida > Asparagales > Orchidaceae > Cymbidium > Cymbidium sinense. The sequence goes on from CM038224.1 coordinate 4,543,594, forward strand.
GAAAAAGGGAAAGTTTCCTTGCAGTTTGGAGAAGGGAGAGTGGAAGAGAGGGTAAAATTTTGGATTAGCTTTGTGAGGGAAAGAGAGGAAGAACCATGGAAGAAGGAGGAGGAAAGGGAAGGGAAGAGGAAGAAACTTGCCTTGCCTTTTTCGGTTTGGAGGAGGAGAAAAATCCGAGATTTGGCTCCAGGTTTGGAGAAAAAAGTGGAGAGGAAATGTTCTTACCTTGCGGCTTTGCTTGAGCAGGAAACAGTTTTGGCCAGTTGAAGGAGAAGGAGCAATCGTGGAGGAGATCAAGCGGTGGAAGAGGAGTGCTCGGGAGAGGGGGTAGGAACGGGATGGGTTCGAATGGGAGGTCTCCTCTTTTTTTTTTCAGAAAATCCTTGGCCGCCTCTTTTGTCATGGGAGGAAAAAAAATAAGGGATTAGGACTCTTAATTACATATTAGTTACTTTCCTTATGAGCTTAGGCAGGATTTTCAAAATTTGAGCGCAATTTCGAATGAAATTAAGGAGTATTTATGGAAAGAGTATAATCTGATCATTAATCCCTATTCATACGAAAATTCTGATTTAATCATTTAATAATTAAAATTAAATCGAACTTTGTTTAATTAAATTTGATGTTTGATTTCCGCAATATCATGTCAAAATTTTTGTGAATCTTGCCGAAATCAAACGCACATAATATGGGTATCGTTTCTAGGTTAATTCGAAGTTTTGGATTCAACGACATAATCCGTTTCGCGATCGGAGGCCGTTTGATTAAAGTCGGCACCGAATCGAGTCAATTTTTGTTCAAAGTTACGCGTCATTGCTTCCGACTGCTCGACATTCGCACAGACTCGTCCGAATTGGGTGCAAATAATCTCATTTGATAGGTTTTGACGTTTCGATGCTAACGGCACATTCAATTTTGCGAACGAACGTCATTTGAGCATCATCGCAGCTTCGACTCAGATGCGCGCAGGCATCGATGATTTGATGGCCGACCGTCGAATTATGCAATATATATATATATATATATTCTCGATCAATTTCGACGCTCAACGCTGAAGGTCCGTCATTGTTCAAGATCATTTCGACTAGTACGTTGAGTGTATTTCGCCTTCGACGGCGTGCGTCGATCCGGTTCGTCGGCTCGGTGAGCTCGACTTGACTGATGGAGCATACATGTAGATCAACAAATGCCTCCCAACAAATATGGTGCCCGTATGAAGCGGATCATGTTTGTTGCAGACTAGTTGACCCATACAGGATTTGACCTGATTTGTCTTTATTGACTCCTCAAGTAGGAAGAGAGATACCTTCGGCCATAAGCTTAACGCTTTGATAGGCTTGAATAAGGTCTCATCTCAGTGGTTTGTATCTTTAATCCTCCTTTTTCTTTAGCTTCATGCTTAGTAGGCTTGGTGAAGGAAGAATTTATTTATTTTGTGATTTAGTTCCTTCATCCAAATTTCGACTTGACGGACTTGATGAATGATTGACCTGATTTGTCTAACTGGACTTATCAAGAGGATGTGCATACCTTCGGTCCTTTGCTTATTGCTTTGGTGGACTTATTTAAGGATTAACCTGATTTGTCAGAATTGACTTGTCAGGAGGATATACATACCTTCAGTCCTTTGCTTATTGCTTTGGTGGACTTGTTGAAGGATTAACCTGATTTGTCGGAATTGATTTGTCAGGAGAATGTGCATACCTTCGATCCTTTGCTTGTTACTTTAGCAGACATGTTGAAGGATTAACCTGATTTATCTAGATTGACTTGTCAGGAGAATATGCATATCTTCGGTCCTTTGCTTATTGCTTTGGTGGACTTGTTGAAGGATTAACCTAATTTGTCCAGATTGACTTGTTAGCAGAATGTGCGTACCTTCGGTCCTTTGCTTGTCGCTTTAGCGAACTTTTTGAAGGATTAACCTGATTTGTCCATATTGACTTGTCAGGAGAATGCGCGTATCTTCGGTCCTCTGCTTGTCACTTTAGCGGACTTGTTGAAGGATTAACCTGATTTGTCCATATTGACTTGTCAGGAGAATGTGCATACCTTCGGTCCTTTGCTTATTGCTTTTGGCGGACTTGTTGAAGGATGTGAGGCTACTACCTCTTCAAGAATGGCAAGAAGTCGCCTAACACTTGGTGTTTTAGTGGTGGTTGACTATAAAGTTCTCTTAGAGTGAGCTTTTACGAACTCCAAGATAGCTTCTTCGGCCCTATGCTTGCTGCTTTGTCGGACTTGTTGAAGAAGTTATATAGGTTTATGCTTTGTGGTTACTTAGACCTCTTCTCAGATCCTCTCTTGATTCGTCGATCAATTAGAAAAATTCTCCATATCTGGATCGCTTAAATTTATTGAGTTGGATCAACTTTGGAGGATAGATAGCTCTAGCCTTCGAAGTTGTCTTCTACATGCTCTGAGTGAACGTGATCTTTTCTATTATTCTCATAGCCACCTGCGATCTAAATAAATATAATTATAAATGTTATTTGGGGATTTCAATACAAGTCGTGATGTCAACCCAAAATAGACATAAGTACTTTTCTAATATATAAAAAAAAATTTAGAAATGCCCCCTGTCTGACAGGGGGATTTTCGAGCCAAGATAAAGAGGTGCTTATATATCTTTTTATATCAATTATAAGAGTAGATGAGACTTATTGTCAATCACCACATATGTATACTTTCATCTTGGGATATCGGCAGAAGGCACGATATCAACCTAAATAAATATATAAAAATGTCCGCTATCTTGCAAGGGGAATTTCATCGCAACTCAAAAATGCGTTCTCGCAATGCAAGAGAATTTTGAGTGCGATTTCATATATATATAATATGAGAGTCATGAATATAATGTTTATCTAATCATGCAATCATGTGCACTCAGGCATGATACTTCTTGAGATAACGACCATTGATCGATGGTTGACCACTCAAATTAACAAAGTCGCTAGGCTCCTCCTTCAGATACCTTCTATAATGTGGGTCTTCCCAATTAGCTTCAAATTTACCACGATTCTTTTGTGAGAGATTATGGGTCTTCAAAGACTAAGACCAACTCTCCTCTTTGAAAAGTTCGAGGACGCCTTGTTCCATCAAGGCTTTATACATTCTTGCTCGATAGATTTCTAAGCTTTGTTGGACTTGAAGTCAATCACGAATGTCAAGCTCTTCCATTTGTAAGCGTGTGTTCTCCTCTTGAGTGAGATTATACTGGATGACTACTCGAAGTGATGGTAGTTTGACTTCTAGTAGTAAGACTGCTTCGACTCCAAAAGTTAGAGCATATAGAATGGCTTTAGTTGGCATCTTGTAAGTAGTTCTATATGCCCATAACGTGATGTGCCACTCTCTTTTATTCCTCGTGAGGATTTTTTTGAGTAGCTTGATCAGTATTTTATTAAAAGCTTCTGCTAAACTATTGGCTCTTAGATTATAAATTGATGAGTATCGTCAATCAATTTTGTATCGATCAGCGAATTTATAGATCTTTGCACTCTTGAATGTTGGGCCATTGTCTGAAATAAGTCATCGTGGTATATCAAATCTATAGACAACATTATGAGTGAAGAAGTCGACGACTCGATCAGCAGTAACCTCTTTAAATGGAGCTATCTCGGCCCACTTGGAAAAATAGTTGGTTACTGCTAAGATGAAGCGATGACCTACTGACGATGGTGGATCAATAGGTTCGATTAGTCTGTTCTCCAACACTCAAATGACCAAGATGCGACTGTTGGATGTAGTGGGTTCGGAGGTTGATGAATGAGATTCCCGTGGACTTGGCATTCATGGCACCTTTTGGCATGATCAATACAATCTTTCACGATCGATGACCAATAATATTCCATTCTTTTGATTTTTCGCCATTTTAGACTGATTGTGTTCACAAAGTCCTTCATGAATTTCAGACATAACTTTGTTGGCTTCATCCGTTCCTAAGCATCGCAGCCACATTTGTTCAAAGGATCTACGGTAAAATATATCGTTAATATAGATATCTCGTAGGATCCTTTTCGTAATTTGTATGGCTAGTGATTTATTGCTCGACAATTTGCTTTCCTTGAAATAATCGATGAAAGGTTATCTCGAATCACCAGGCTCTTCCACTATGAAAGCTTCCATGATTTATTTGTAGTACTTTTGAGTTTTTCTTCCTCTTGTACTTGTTCTTTGGGAGAATGCGGAGAATTTGAATTGCTTCCTGCTGGCTTGAGTTTGATGTCCCCTCTACCTGCGAAGAATATGGATTTATTGGCTATAAAACTCGATGGGTGAAGACTGCTATCAACACGTGCTCGTCATTCATGCTTGCCATCTCTTTGGCTAGTTTAGCTAAGCAGTCTGCTTTACTATTTTTGGATCGAGAAACTCGAGTCAATGTAACATTCAAAATTTGTGTCATTAGCTCGAGAACTCACTTATGATAATAAGCTAACTCAAGCTTGGTGATTTTATAGATTCCCAAAACTTGATTGATGATCATTTGAGAGTCTCTAAAAACTTGCAAATTTTGGATACCTATGACAATAGCTTCTTCAAGACCCGCTATCAAAGCCTCATACTCGGCTTCATTATTAGTTCGAGGTTCAGTTAAGCCATATGAATGTCTTATGATGCATCTTTCTTGTGTTATGAATACAAGGCCAATACCGGCTCACGCCTTGGGTAGGTTCGGAGGTTGCGCTGGCTTGATCAATGATGCTCCATCAAAATACATCTCCAAGATCTGCAGCAATTCTCTTTCATTAATAGTTCAAATTTGCTCATCAGGCAAGCCATCATTAAGCGGTGAGTCAGTTGGGATAAGATGCGCAACAAGGAAGTTTGCCAAGATCTGTCCCTTCACTACTTTCTGGGGTATGTACATAATATCAAATTGTAATAAGAGTATTGCCCATCGAGCTAAATGACCTGTCAATGTTGGTCTCGTCATCAAGAACTTCAGGATCAACCTTCGAGATTAGTGTGATTCTATGAGAAAACATGTAATGACGAAGCTTCTGAACTGCAAATATCAGTGCCAGACAATGCCTCTCTATTGGAGAGTAGCGTACTTCGGCTACTACTAATCTTCGACTGATGTAATATAATGTATTTTCTTTATTTTCTTCATTGTGTTGTGCAAGTAAAGCCCCGAGGGACTCCTTTAAGGCTGCGGTGTAAAAAATAAGAGGTTTCCCTGTGACAGGAGCTGCTAGATTTGGCGGATTGAGTAGATACTTTTTAATTCACTCAAATGCTTCTTGGCATTCCTCGCCCCATTTGAATGGAGCGTTCTTCTTCATTAGCTTCGCAAAAGGTTGGCATCTTTTTGACAGGTTTGATATGAAACGTCGAATGAATGCGAGTTGTCCTTGTAAAGAGCGAAGCTGGCGAAGGTTCTTCGATGGAGGCATCTCCACGATCGCCTTGATTTTGTTAGGGTCAATCTCAATTCCTCTATGTTTTACAACATATCCAAGAAATTTTCCTGAGGAAACCGCACATTTGAGAGGATTCATCTTGAGATTGTACTTTCTGATCCTTTCAAAAACAATCCTTGAATCTTCAAGGTGATGTTTTCGATCAATGCTTTTAATGACGAGGTCATCAACGTAGCATTCTACCTTCTGATGAATCAACTCGTCGAAGATGCGTGTCATGGCTCTCTGATATGTAGCTCCGACATTCTTCAATCCGAACGGCATGACTGTGTAGCAACAAATACCAATGGGTGTTCTGAATGATGTATGTTTCTCTTTTAAGAGCCATTTTGATTTGATTATACCTCGATGATCTATCCATAAAGGAGAACATGTCATAATTAGAGATATTATCCACTAGCAATTCTGACACAGGGAGCGAAAAATCGTCTTTTGAGCATGCCTTATTTAAATCTCGAAAGTCGATGCAGACTCGAATTTGACCATTCTTCTTCTTTACAGGAACGATATTGCTATCCAATCTACATACTTCTCGCGAATTAAGCCTGCTTCAATTAGCTTTTTTATTTCTGCGACCACTTGTTCTTCAACATTCAGTCTCATTCTTCTAGGAGCTTGTTTGACTGGTCTTGAATCGGAATTGATAGCTAGCAGTGAACCGCCACATCGGGATAAGCTGCATCTCGTAATATGTCCAAGCAAAGTCTCAATTCACAAAGTAATATTTTTATTCTTTCAACCTTATCGTCAGGCAGAAGGGCATTAACGAAGGTTGGACGGGGTTCTTCTTCAGTCCCCCAAATTAATTTCTTTCAACTCGTCCATGGTAGACATCTGCCCACCATCTTCAAGTTCTTCAGGTGCCAGTTCAGCTTCTACTTCCCCATCGATTGTGAGAACAACTTCATAAAAATCATCTTCATTTTCAATTTCGGTTTCAATCTCACTTTCGATTATTGCATAGCAAGTATTCCTTTGATGATGCTTTTGTTAGATGTATCCAAGACCCTTAGTCGTATAATTATCGCTTCTTCGAGAGGTCTGTAGACTCTTTGAACTCCATAAGTTATCAAAGAAGAGAGCTTGCCATCTATCAGTTCCAACATCGATTCCAAGTTTGTGCATCATCCTTCGAATTTTTGGAGGATAGTATCTTGGCATTCTGGTGGATATCATCTCTTCAGACTCTGAGTACTAAATAAGCCATTCAGATTCATAGTGTTGATATTCCTCAGATCTATAGAATGAAGTTCCCAATCTGTTGCTCCTAGGTAGTGGAGGTACATAAAAGGTTTTTAGTTCCTCAATCTTGTGAACATCAGGTGATATGACTTCTTTGAAATATCGTGGAGGAATTGGTGTAACTACAAATGAATCGTTTGATACTAATAGATTAGCAACTCTTGTAGAAGAGACACATTGAACTTCACTCGCATAGATGGACTCAAAATCATAATCGAATCGGAGTAATTTATCTCATTAGCATTTGTTGAAGGCTCACATTTCTCCTTGAGTTTAATTGGAATATCTTCTTCTCCTTCTGTATCACTACCCAAATGAGGAACGTGCCTCTTTAGCTTTGGTGATATGTCATGAGTTTTAGAGTGATTTAATGCAGCCTTCTTTTCTCCTTTTCACTCTTTCTCTTCTTTGGGTTGCTTTGTAGTTTTTGAAGTTGAAGCTATAGATTGCTGAGGCTTACTTTCTTTTGAAAAAAAATACTTTGCATCCTCATAAATTTTTGCCTCATGAACTGTAAATATTGAATAGTGAGAATCTTGTGTTATGCTCGCTTTCTTATATACTTCATACATTGATGTAGAGTAGGGAACCATACCATATTCATGGAGCCAAGGACGGCGTAATAGAGCTTTGAATGAGGTGTCGACATCTATCACATGAAATTTAGCGGTATAGAGTTCTCCAAACCTAAGCGGTAGAATGAAAGATTCGAGAGTCCTCTGTCCCATTTCATTGAAGCCATGGACCATCAATTTATCTCCAAGGTCCGAATGTCTGGGACAACCCCTAAGTGTTATCGACTCATAAGATTTTTGATGAACTCAATTAGAATTCGATTGATCATACTTCCATCACTTTCTGCAACTACATATAATGGACGATTGTGTTCCGTTGTCCCGAGCATAAGATTTTCTTCAGAGATAGTGATCATCGGGAGATCTTGAGCTTGCAAAACTTCACCATCGTCAAAGAAAATAAGCTTCATATCTCCGGATATTTAAGAGTTTGAATCGATTTCAAGGTCCTTCAACATCAAGAGAGTCTCGCATACACAGGCAGATCTTTCTCATGCATAGATATATTATAATCGATTCCTCCCCTCGAATTTTCTTTCTTCTTGGGGTCTGTAGGGATGATATCTTCATTAACTTTAATATTTTTGTCTTCATTTCTGGTTTTGTGCTTATTGGACTTAATGGAGGTGGTATCTTGGTTCGAACTTTCGAGAGGTTGCTCCCTCAGAGTCACTATCTACCTCGGAGGATTGTGCAGATGCTTCAGAGTCACTACCAAACTTCAAGCGGCTCATTTGGGATGTCTTTGAAGGCTCAAACTCATCTTCGTTAGGAAAACATAAGTCTTCTTCTGACCTGTCTTCTGTTTGTCGCACCATCAAGCACAACTTTGATGTTATGGGCTTAGGAGTTCTCCTACTTGGCTGGACAAGCTTCTTGAATTTGTTTTTACATATTACATTTTTCAAAGCTGCTTGATTCCAACTATCCAGGCATGAATCACACTGGGGGTTGTTCGACACCACTGAAATAACTCGACATGTTTCTCTAAGAAGCAGGTCTTCATTAATATTTCCTTCTTCATTTGACTCGCTGATCGACCGAAGTCCATACTGGTTTTATCGCTTGATGATACTCATCTGATTATCATTTGATTGAGTTAGTTCTCTTCTTGATCTTATTTTTTTAGCCGACTTTTGATTTGTTTACGTTTAAATGCCCTCGTGTGATGGAGTAGCCTTATCAAAATGCCACTGAGAAGCTAAAATGCTTGGTTAAGGTATTTCTTTTAGGTCCAATATAGGTTCAAGTGGTGATTTTCACTTAACACTAGGGACATCTTTTAGCTGCTTCAACATTTTTTTGGTCTTCTTAGAGACTATTGTCTCCCATTGCTCTCCTTGTATTACTTTTCCTTTTACTCTCTCTTTCATCGATGGTACTGAAGTGGACGTAACCACTATGGCAGATACTCTTTTAGGATGAACGAGGACACTATCAGATAGTGTGAATTCATCATTCATATATTTTTTTCTCCAGCCAATCCTTGAAAACATAGCAATCTTCAATCAAGTGGCTAATTACCCGATGATATGGACAATATTTTGGATTGTCAGTTCGACCTGACTCTTCGAGTCTTTTGGATTTCAACAATTCTAATCTTACTTTAAGCACTTGGTGGAATAGCTTAGCCACACTCTCTCTTGAAAGAATATTCTTTACTCATCTTGTCTTTTAGAGATGGGTGCACTCGCTCATCATCTCTTATTAATTGCTTTGATTGAGAGTTAATTGACTGCTTCCCCCTTTCATCCATATAAGCGGGTTGTTTTCCTTTGTCAACATTATAAGTTCGCCACCGCCGAGTAGGAGGTTGTATGAGACTCATTCCTCCTTGAGTCCGAGAATTTATTCTTCTTTAACTTTTCGAGTGACCCTCGTGTTTTGGTTCAACTTTTCAAACTTTGCCACTGGTCCAATAACTCTTGAAATGTTGAGATAGAGGTCATACATAAATATGTCATCTTATCGTTGATGTTACCCATCAACAATTGATTGATGTTCCTCTATGTTTCATATTTCGCCAACGGAAATATATATACTCGTCTTTTTCTTCTCGCTCTAACAGGTCAACAATTGTAATCTTTTCAGACCGATGAATCTCTTGATAACATCATCTCTAATTCAGAAAAGTCTTGACCGAAGTCAGTAATTCACACCATTCAAAAGCTTGAGATTAAACTGCTAACGAACCAATAATAAGAGTGCATCATTGCCTCCTGTATTACCACATGTTGCTTTAAATTGTGCTAGGTGTTGTCTGGGGTTTCCAATGTCATTGAATGTATTGAATTTAGACACTGAAAAGGGTATGTCACTTGATCGTACTCTATCAGGTATGGACAACCTTTGTTTACTAGTTTTCCTGCCTGGTCAGGGGCAATGTCAGCTTTGATCTTTTCATTTATAATTGTTTTCAACTGTTGTCACGCTCATGTTAGGCACATCTTGAGGGATGAGAAGCTACCGATTGACTTCATTTCTCCCCGTGCATTCATGCTCAAAGATGAGGCACCGAGTCAACCGGTGGATCAAAGTGCAGCATTAGTTGTGGCGTGGAATAGATGTACACCGGCGGCATTTCTCTGCATCATCTGTAGCATCACATTCATTTGTGCTATCATTTGATTCATTTTACATTTAATTGGATAATCTCCCTATCTTTTGCCTTCATCTGCCGATGCATTCGTTTCTGCATTTGGGCTAATGTGGTAGTGTCAGCAAAGAGAGAGTTATCTTTTTCTCTTTCCAGTTCTTCCTCCTCTTCATCACCTGATGATGTGCTTGAAGCTCCTCTCGCTTGCTCGAGTGGTTCTTCAATATGAATAGGAGATGGCTCCACGCCATGTTGGTGTTGTCGTGCAGATGATTCTCCAACGTGCTGTATCACATACACTACTTTCACTTATATAGTATCTTCATCATATTCTTCATCTTCTTGTAATTTGACTTCAGAGCGTCTCCTTCAGTGAATTTCTAGCTCTGGATTCGAGACAAACCTCTCTTCAACTGGAGGGCTATGATCAAAGTCAACCTTCTTTCGTGGATATTCAGTTGACCGGCGATGGGATTCCCTGGAATGTTTACATGGGTGTCGACCATCCTGTAATTCATCATGATGAGATTTCTTCTTTTTAACCCATTTTGTCGGTTCTTATCATTAGCGGATTTCCCGGAGTGCGAACCAGATGTCACGCCTCTTTCTTTATTTTCAACAGTTTCTCTTTAGGGCCTTGGCCTCCAAGCTTGCTTGTCCTTCCGTCAGGACCTTTCGAAAGCGGATTCCCTGACATATGGTCTAGGTGTCACGCTTTGATGCTCACTATACGAGGTTTGCTCGAATCGATCACGGGCTCTCACAACAGGTGGTAGTCTACCAGATGAAGCATTATCAGCGTCAATCATCACAGGCCTTTAAACTCTTCTTTTCATTAGGCCTATTTCCTTGACAACTTTCAGTATTCGATGCACTATGATAGATAAGGTTTCAGGAATTTTCTTTTGGAGCACCGGGTCAAGCAGTGGTGGATCCCAAAAAGATTGTTTCAGCTCACCAGTAGAGCTATTCCTCTTTACCCATTTCAGGTTCTTGAATTTATTCTGGGTGGGAATACTCACTTCTGGTCTTGAGGCTAACTGCATAACAAGTTGTTCAGATAGCAATTGTTGAGCTCTTAGTTCGGAATTCATCCTTCTTCTCTGCCTTCTTGTTAGTTTTTCTCCGAACGATGAAGCTTCATGATCATGCTTTTGGTAGGTTCAATTAGTAGGTGTTTACATGACGAGACTTTTCTCGCCAACAATAGTTCTCTTCATAGTTAGTGTATCCCAATCTTTGAAACACGTAAGCTCTCTTTGGGAGAGCTCCAATAAACTTCAAGAACTTTCTCTCGTCACGATGTGCAATGCGTGATGTATCCCGGATTGATGTGAGCTTAGCCAATTGCTGGAAAGTCCACACTACCAAATTGAATGGTAGCCAAGATTCCCAAGTTGATAGCATGATTTGATGTTAGACACACTCAACTTCACAACAATGAGTGTTCTCAAGATCCATCTAATGAAAGATGGATCAATAATCGAAATAAATATTCTACCTCATACTTTCAAAATGCGAGATACAAATGTAAATAAAATAACATATTCAAGAAAATTTCAAGTAAATAAAATCATACTTAACAAATTATAATGTTCATTAAAGATTTTATTTCATGACTAAATTTTAATTTTAATTACTTATACTCCACTGCTATTGCATACCAAATTTGATTAGCAAAAGATGGAAAGAAAATCCCCAAATGGAGTCGCCAAAAATTCAAAATTCACCACCACCTCTCACAAATTGAAATCAAGAGAGGATGATTTAAAGTGTGTAATTTTCAAGATGGAATAGTGATAAGACACTACTAAGAGATTTCCCCTCATTTGTGAGATTTTAGATCTGTCCGTATTTCCTGCAGATGAAAGTCCCTATAATTAATTCAATAAGGGAGAACTTTCGACAAGGATATGTTAGATCACTAATGCGAAGAAGAGACGTGAGGAATTTAGATTATGAAATTCATCATTTCCCTTAAACCGGATGATTGTAGAATGATGCGCCCATCTGATCCCATAGCCTGCTATTCTGGCGCGTGGTCCTGCCACTGGAGAGAATGTTCAACCCGACCGAAAGATTCTGGCAAGAATACACAAGGCCGTCAAGAATTTGAGGTGATGTTGTCTAACAAGACAATCTTAAGTCTATCTTAAATTACTTTGTTTGCCTCTATCAGACTCCCCATGCATCACAACTCAAAATGGCCGAGCTACTGGAGCATACCGCACTGATGATTATAATAGGAGCTCATAACCCACCCCATCGTAAGACTCTGAACTTCATCTATAAATTACTACGGGCCAGTTTCACGCAAATAAAGCTGCCACGCCCACTTAGAGATTGAACATGTAACACTTAATTCGACATCTTTGTGAGAATTTTTTAATTTGTCCTCACAAACAACAAGGTAGATTGAGTTTTTGATTTAATGATAATTTATTTAAGCATTTTAGATTGATATCTAATTTGAAGTTAATTTGATTTGAAAATAATCACATTTTGATTAAATATCCCTCTCTTAAAATCACCATTCAACACAATCATACTGGTAAGTATTTGACTATATTTGAGAATTTTAGATCTGTCAACTCTGTTTATTTCCCAAAGATCGATCTAATTGGCGTATACGTAATTAACTTCTCGGATATTTCACAAGTTAAAATTAATAGATTTTAAGTTTTGTTAACCCGGGACCAAGACTAAATCGGAAGCAAACTTGAAAGATCCTCGACACTCAATCATTCTTGTATGGGGCTCATTCGGGTGTATTTAAGAATGTATTAATTAACGCTTCTTTGTTACTAATTGTCGAATATAATGAGTATTAAAAAATTTTCAAATTGGCCTTACCCACTTGCACTTGAATATCACGTAGAAGATGTTAGATTTTAAAATATTACTCAGGATTGCTTGTTGAATTTTTCAATTCTCAAATATCATTTGGCATGTAGCTCTATAATTGAGTGTTGAGTTTATCACAACTCTAATTCAAATTATACGGATTTTTATTGATTCATTCAATATATCACATAGTGTAACTTGAATAATTACTGAAAGAGTTTGTATATATCCATTGTTAAGCTAGTTAATTACATTGTAAATCCCTTTATAAATTTCATTTGAATACCCTTAATCTTAGAACTAAGCACTTAGATATATCATAATTCTTATGTGTTTTAAATATAATTTCAAATATAGGATTCAAATGATCCTTTTAAAGTACATTTAAATGATCATGAGTTTTAATCGAACTTTGTGAAAAAAGCTATCAAATCGCCAGCACCTTTGTTTTCAATTAGAAATTGGACACTTGGATTTATCATCAATTATTGGTCATTTGATATTGATCAATATTCCTAGTTCTGATATCCTAATTTGCAATTGTTCAATTAGTTCTCTTATAAGTGCTATATCACTTCTCCGTTTCAACTAAAGTTTGTTTTGTTTTGTGAAGTTTGAAGAAAAGAGAACCTGCTCACTCAATAGTTTATGCAAATAATTGATAACTATTTCACAAGAACATGCCTTCCTTCAATATCCACGAAGGTTTTATTCAGTTCTTGGTAGTGTAGGTTATTTCAAATTCAATTAATTTTCTCATAAGTCATTTATATCTTCAATTATTATAGTGTGTTATATTTATGATTAGTTTCTTCAAATAATTCTCAATTCTTAAAGTGGCAGCATTATTAAATCCGTTATGAATATTATTCCAAGTTTGATTCTTTGCAAATTGATTTTCAATTTTGAGACTTTGTGCTTTCATATTGTTTCATTGTTTATGTGTTTTCTTCTTTTTAATGATTATTATAGTGTGTTATATTTATGATTAGTTTCTTCAAATAATTCTCAATTCTTAAAGTGGCAGCATTATTAAATCCGTTATGAATATTATTCCAAGTTTGATTCTTTGCAAATTGATTTTCAATTTTGAGACTTTGTGCTTTCATATTGTTTCATTGTTTATGTGTTTTCTTCTTTTTAATGATTTTTGATTCCCCCCCCCCTCCTTTTTTTCTAAGTCTAAAAATTCGATAAAATTTCACAACATTTCTAAGGAGCAACATCTAACGGATGTTGGCTTACTTCGCTAATTCTAACGAAATGAATGGTGTCTTGTGATAATCAAGAACCGGCCATCTCACACGCCTTTAATGAAAGTGAATGCTTTCAAACCTACAAAGAAATACAAGCATATATATATCCACATCACACATATTCTGACTTATTTCTTTTGAGGCTGAATGAGGAGAGAGAGTTGGAGATAACCAGAGGAACCCGCAATGACGATGTTCCTCTCCTACAAGAAAAAAAAGTCGGAGAGGAGATAAAAGGAGACGTCAAAATGAGAAGAACGCCTAATGACGACACCTCCTAGTGCAAAAGGAAAGGTGAAAGGGAGGTGAAAAGAAGATGAAATCAAGAAGAACCTAACGATAGTCTTCGCCATGAAAATGGAAAGGATGGAAAGGCATGAAACCTAGAAGAACTACTAATGATGGTGTTCTTCTTCGGTTGCGGCAAAGCGGAATTGGAAATTCGGATTGGGGAAATGAGGGCAAGAGATGAAATTTTCAGTTTTGGCTTTTGAGAGGGAAAGTGAGAAAATGAAGAAGAGAAGAAGAAGGAAGAAGAAGGAAAGTCACCCTACCTTTGCTCGCATTTTGGAGAGAAGAGGAAAAAGCGAAAGTTTCCTTGCGGTTTGGAGAAGGGAGAGTGTAAGAGAGCGTGAAATTTCGGATTAGCTTTGTGAGGGAAAGAGAGGAAGAACCATGGAAGAAGAAGGAGGAGGAAAGGGAAGGGAAGAGGAAGAAACTTGCCTTGCCATTTCGGTTTGGAGGAGGAGAAAAATCCGAGAGACTTGCGTGCCCCCCTGCGGTTTTTTTTTTTGGAGAAAAGAAGTGGGGAAGAAGCTTTGTGAGGGAAAGAGAGGAAGAACCATGGAAGAAGAAGAAGGAGGAGGAAAGGGAAGGGAAGAGGAAGAAACTTGCCTTGCCATTTCGGTTTGGAGGAGGAGAAAAATCCGAGAGACTTGCGTGCCCCCCTGCTGTTTTTTTTTTTGGAGAAAAGAAGTGGGGAAGAAGCATTCTTACCTTGCGGTTTTGCTTGAGGAGGGAACAATTTTGGGCAGTTCAAGGAGAAGGAGCAATCGTGGAGGAGATCGAGCGGCCGAAGAGGAGTGCTCGGGAGAGGGTGTAGGAGTGGGCTGGGTTCGAACGAGAGGTCTCCTCTTTTTTTTTCTCAAAAAATCCTTGGCTGCCTCTTTTGTCTTGGGAGGAAAAAAAAAGGGGGATTAGGACTCTTAATTGCATATTAGTTACTTTCTTGATGAGGTTAGGCGGGATTTTCAAAATTTGAGCGCAATTTCGAATAAAATTAAGGAGTATTTATGGAAAGAGTATAATCTGATAATTAATCTCTATTCATGCGAAAATTCTAATTTAATCATTTAATAATTAAAATTAAATCGAATTTTGTTTAATTAAATTTGATGTTTGATTTTCGCAATATCACATCAAATTTTTTGTGAATCTTGTCGAAATCAAATCCACATAATATGGGTATCGTTTCTAGGTAAATTCATCGCTCGACCACCCACGTAATCCGCTTTCATCGGGCCGTTTGATTAAAGTCGGTGTCGAGTCGGTCATTTTGGTTCAAAGTTGCGTATTGCTTCGGCCGATATTCGCAAATTGGGCGGGACAATCTCATTTGGCAGTTTGATGTTTTGCGCTAACGACGATCAATTTTGTGAGCGGTCGTTTGGACATGGCAGCTTCCGACCTTGATATAGTGGCGTCGATAGATTTCTTGATCGATTCCGCTTGAATTATGCAATATGTATATTATGATAAATTTTGACGTTCTGAACGCGATGGCGAAGTCCGTTTGTCGATCGGAGATCATTTCAACTAGTTTCGATGACGTCGAGTGTATTTCGGCTTCGATTTGCGTGTCATTGCATCCGAAGTTCATCCAATTCGGCTCGTGAGCTCGACTTGACTGATGGAGCATACATGTAGATCAACAAATCTAATGATATTATTATAATATTTTCAACCTAATGAAATCTGATAAGCTAATTCTGTTATATAATTGCAAAAGATAAACCTATTGACATGACTTCTCAAGTTCAAGCTCTCAAGAAGGAAAGTCTAAAACCCGATTCTCTATGCTCTAGCTAGAGTTGACAAAATTGGAGGACTATAAATGTGGAAGAAATAAATTTAGACGATACTACGAGAAAATAGGCGAGTTGAGTCTAGCCTACAACATATATGATAAAAATGCTATCATTACTAAGACTTTAATGATTAATGATTATATATTCAAATCAAAATCAATTTGAAATAAAAAAATATTTAAATTAAAAGATATATAAATTAAATAAAATCAATTATTTAAATTTAAAGTAAAATCCACCCACCAATCTACAAATGTTTGTCGAGGGTGACAAATTAAGAAAAGTTTTGCTCATAAAGAACTAATGTCAAATCAAATATATATTTATTTTTTATAATAATAATCTTGTATGGACATAACTGTCTTACGCGTAGTTTTCATATGACACCACATTGCGATTCTGATCGAGTCTCGTAGGGTGGTTTGCCCCAATATGACACCACTAAATTACGGTCACGGATGCAGCCCGTATGTTGCCCAACGGCTTTGCTCTTTGAGTTATGAATTATATAATGTATTTGGTTGGGCAAAAGCCTCATTAGTTATATTTTTGTAAATAACTCCACCCCAGTCTATAAGGACACTTTGGATGACGTAACCCATGGTTCTTTGACAAGGTTCTTCGGTTAGATTATTACCTCCTCACTTCGTGGATCGATCTGGCAGGATGCGAACCATGAGATCTTGATCTGGCGCGTCATCGTTCCTCCAAACATAAGGTTTAAATTTAAATAATAAATCTCATAATTTTCACACTACACTCACTGCTATTATACGCTACACTATTTAGCGAATCATCGACTAGCCTTAATCGAAAGTGCTCTCTCAGTATTGAGGGGGATAATTAACTAAATGTGCTTTTGCCTATAGGAAACTTGGAACCAGATCTAAAGTCTTTACAAAATGAGGGTGAAATCTCCGGTGTCATATCTCTAATTCCATATGAGTTTGATCGATATTTTAATCAAAAAAAACATTGGTTATTTTCATTTGTTATTTAAACTTTTATGTTATACCAAAAATGTCAAGCATATTTTATTTCATGTTAAAATATAAATAAAATAAAATAAAACTAAAATTTAATAAGTAAAAAATAAAAGTGTCCTCAAAAAGTTTCTTACTTTATGCTTTTTTTCTCTCTTTGTGTGTATTTGCTTGCTATTCTAATGCTTTTCTATCTTTCCAATGTTTTAAGTGTCTTCTCCTTATCATAAAATCAAGACAACCCTTTTTTCAAAGCCTAGCACTTGCTCTTTATCCACTTTGACTAGTCTGAAGTTCATATCTCCCTCCACAGTTAATCGATTGCCTAACAATGTCTCCATTAATTTTTTTAATATCTCAAACCTCCAAACAAGAATGACTTAACCCTAAATGGCTCAACTAGTCCTAACTTAATCATTCATTCCCCAAATTTTTATTAACCTTTACTTTTCTACCACTATTATACAAACCTTAGAAACCTTTTCACCACCTCCTGCTCATTTGGTATCAAAGTCAAGAGATTCAAATCTCACTCTTTACCAATTTTTACCCACTCATAATTATCTATTAATCATTACTCATGATTCATACAAAATTTTAATGTAATTTCATATTCTTTTATATATATATATATATATATCTGTGTGTATGCGCCCACACGCACGTTGGTGCATATGTGTGCATAGATTTTAATAGATGGAAGAGATTTGATGTTGAACAAGCAATGAGACTCCTCACCAAATCATAAATAAGGGGCAATCACGCGATTTATTGTATTTCCTTTTATTCTATGTAATGGGTGTGACCATCCATGTGAGCATTGAAATGAATTATCGTAAAATTTAAAATCATTTTGGAAACATTGATTTGAACTTACAATAATACATTTTATTTGATCTCTCAAATTTGGAGTGATTAATTTGTTTTCAAAATTGTAGTCTCCTTGGCCAAATTTTTGGTTGGGAGGGATATTGTAGAGAAAATTTTTAATGTATTTTCATGGAAGTTTTTCGAATTTTTTATTGCTCTCATGTATTATCTATATCCTATGATTCAATGAAGAAAAAGTCTTTTAATTGATCGAAAAAAATTTGTTCATAAGTGTAGTTAGAATTGTTATCCTAACCCTTCCCCGGCTTGCCAATGCTTTAAATCTTTTTTCTACCTCATAAAGCTAAGCCAAACCCTCTCTTCCAAAAGTCTAAAATATGTTTTCTATCCATTATGATCAGACCACTTCTATAGTCCATATCTTCCTCCACGCTTAATCAATTGACCTACCAACACTGTTATTAGTTTTTCAACATCTTCTAAACTTCTAATCTAGTGGTACTTCCCACTTCCAAGCAATAAAAATCCTTCCATTCTAGGAATGGATGATTCTTCCCCAAATTGGCCAACTAATTCAACCTTAACTTTCCACCATTTCCTTCACCAACCCGAAAATTTTTTTTCATGATCTCCCCATCACCATACTAAATGAAGTCTTGTCGTCTAACATTTGGGCTTTTGGTGAAATTTATGCTCATCATAAGTAGATATGCGTATATTTATTTAGTGTTTGGATTTTATATAAGTACAGACATGACCTAGGTTCTTAAGGTTCAAATTGTGCTTCTCATAGATCCATATTTTTTGAAAAACCTCATAATAGATCCCCTCAGGTTATGCTTCGCCTGCACCTTGGTCCTTTGCATGGTTACAAACATGCCTTTGGTTTTATTCCCCACCTCAATGGCCTTATTAATAATTTTCCATGTGAATGACCTCTTTGGTGTTGAGAAGCCCAGGGTTTTATTTTACGGCAAAAAAATTCACCAATGAGGGTACATTGTTTTTATGTAAGCAGATTTCTACTGGAAATCAATGGTATCTTGTCATGTTGGTTTCGTTTTTCTTTTTCAGAGAACCGAGATTGCTGATTATGGATTAAAGAGAAACGAATAGCGGTCATGTGAAACAAATAAAGCTTTTTTTTTTTCTGCAATTTTCAAATTTTTCTTAGTTCAGCTTTGCCTTCAGTTGTTACTTGCTCTCTTCATGCGCTCGTGATTGTTCCTTAGCATACATGATAAAAGAGATTTTAGTATGCTTGTTGAAGTGTATCACCGGTATCTTGTCTCTCAAGATTTCTAGTTATTTTTTTTGTTTTAGTTAACTTTTCAGAATGATGCAAATCTCATTGATAGCCCCAAAAACAGATAAGGTGGGTTACAATCCACTTGTTCCATTTTTTATTCCTGTATTGGTGCCTTTCTCTAGTTTTGCTTTTGCATATCTTTTGTTTTACTACACTAAGCTAAATGCTGCTAAAGCTGCATCGAGAAGATGATTAATGCTTAGTAAAGAACAGAAAATTTTTCTCTAGTTTGGCTCTTAAGTGAGAATGAAAAGAAAATAAAAGATGAATGATCTCCAATTGATTTTCCATTTTTCCCATGATAGCAAGAATGATTATGTTCTTTCGTACAAGTTCATTGTGATTGAGCCTATGACACAAGTTGAATCCCATGTTTGTGATTCCTGCTGATTTCACGGTGTGTTACTTTTAATAACATTTGACTTTTGGTGAGAATGTTTTACCAATTAAATATAGTATTATTACAGTCATGTCATGTTCAAGTTGTAGCATTACTTCTACACTGGTTAACCATGTAAACTTATTTATTTGAGAGCTCCTCAACTTCAGCCTCTTTCACTTTGCAATTCTTTTTCCAAACTTTCAATCACTGATGGTAAACTTAGGCTTCGTTTGGGAGAGCTTTTTTTAGTGTTTTCTTTTGAGGCGCAATTTTAATTTTGATATCCGTTTGAATAGTGTCTTTTGAAATTGAGTTTTAAAACTACGTCTCATTTGAAAACGTTTTAGCTTTTAAAATCAAATAACTTTTCGGTACTTTTAATCAGTTTTCAGAATCCAAAAAAAAAACTACAGCCTTAGTGAACTATTAATTATCATAACAGGCTGATATTTTGATGGTCAAGCTGTATTTGAGTTGATAGTATTTGCAATACTTTTCTTACCTAGATTTGTTATTTTAGTTCGGCTCTTCTCTTTATGGTTTGCAATTGACCTTGTTGAGCTAGCAAATTTATGAGGAGAAATGTAAGGAGTTACATGTTCAACCTATCTAATATATGCCTAAGTTCAATTAATATTTTCCTTTGATTAAAGAGGTAACGTTAAGGATCTAACACAGGAGTCGGCATTAGAATGTATTAGAATTTAATCACATATATATTTCTTTTTGGCTCTTTTGTTGGCTGTTTTAACTGTCATAGTGACTAGGTATATGCTGAATACTTGAGGTATTGTAGTGTATGAAACATTATGAATTATTCATGAAAATTTAAGAAATATATTACTGTTGAAGAATAGTTTCTAATGAGGTTAATAATTGCTAATCAGAAGTTAGGCTTCCCCTGGTTCCTGAAACAGCAATAGCCTTATTGGCATATTGGCTACTAAGTCAATTGCAAATTTCTTTATAGGATAGGTTCTATATACAAGTGCAGGCAGGACCAGCTTGTAGACTAACAATCGAACTCCTTAAGCTGATGCCTTGTTAGCAGTACTGAACTTCCTCCATTAATAAATGGCGTTCTTTTGATGTGGACCTAGTCTTTGATGGAATTATGCATGCCAAGTCCAGGCCACATTTCAGCCCAACAGAGCTGAAACCTTTTGGGCTGACGCCTTATTATCAGCACTGGACTCCCCCTGTAATGAGTGTCGTACTTTTTATGTCGACCTAGTCTTTAGTGGAATTGTCCATGCTAGTATGACTCAAAATCACATTTTAATCCAATGGAGGTCAACCTTTTGGCCGGGTATTATAATTCTGAGTAAAAGGCTGGTTTGGATGAAAGATATTAAAAGAATATTTGCAAAGAATATGATTAACACCTCATGTTTTTTTCACTTTCTCACACACTCCTTTTTGCTATGTTGTGGAACTTAATTTTAAACCTACAAAGAAATACGCTACACTATTTTTCACAGGTCTTATTTTTTTTATTATTTCATTAATGATGTTCTGAGAATTTTATCATATTTCTGCAGTTATTTCATCACAGGAGGGACGCCTTATTGAACAAGAGAAATTAAGGTTGGAATTTTTTGACAATCACATGATAGTAAAATCAGAAGTGGCAGCAACTTGATGTAGTCAAAACCAGGAATTTGTATAAAATTCTTGTATATTCTTCCTCACTAATTTTTTTTTTTCATTCTTTTTTTTTTTCACTCTCGAATCTCAATGTTTATATTAGGTTTCGCATATTACCCAACATCTTTATCCCCAAAATCAAAGGAAAAAATATAAAAAAACTTAACCATAACAGTGATTACTATGATACTATTGTTATTGTATTAGTACTTCAACCAAATTTATGCAGACAATTCCCTACCATCTTGAGTGCCTTTGTTCCTGTCTAATTTATTACTACCAAATTATGCATGTTTTTGCTCTTTTGGACCACACCTAATAGCTACTATAAGATTTGATATATACAGGAAAGCACTTCATCCTTCAGTTTGGCTGTCGGATGATAGGATATATAGAGCCATTCAGCTTGTATCACAGCTTTGGCAGTATGACTTACATGACTTTTTCCTGAAATTTAATGATTAATATCAGTAGAAACTGATCATCTGTAGTAAAAATATTACAGATATTTGTTAACTTCGAATTACAAAACTACTATTTTTGCTTCATTATCTTCAAATTTTGTGTTTCATACAATTACTCTGTGGAACATTCTCTAATCAATGAAAGATGATCAGAGGAATAAACAAAAATTTTTTTTTTTTGCAATGGGTATCACTTGTCTTGTGGGTGGGGATATATTATTATTGTCATGGAGCTGTAGCCACGTTAAATCCGCTGCGTGTCTCCTACTTGGGTATAGCGGAGGATTGGCTTCGGTCAGGGAGTTCATGCCGCCCACCAACTAAGACGGTGGGTAACAAAAACCTTTCATGACTGGAGCCACAGGTAGGTTTCCAAGGCTTTACAGTACAATAATTCAATGGACTCTCTTCCACATGTTTTACATTGTGAAATCTTATTTCCATTCTTTGACAGATAACTGATATTAACAGAAAGAACCCTGTCAAGTCGCAGATTGGCAAGGCCAGGCTGGTTTTTGAGTTTTCATTGTAAAAGTGGTTGCTATGGAGCAATCAGTGTCATGTCAATGAGAAACTTTTGTCATTATTGTTGTTTGGTTGGACTTATTAGCAAAGGTAAGTTTGTCTTAATTTGGTTTTAGTTTCCAATGATGCAGATGTGATCTTTACCGTTTGGTTGTCCTCAAGAAGGCAATTTGAAGATAAAGCTACATGTGCTTTTTCTCACACCTACAATTTTTAAAAAATATATGATTTTCTAAAAAAAAGCATTCATAGAGTTGAGGCTCTTTTATGATAGCCACTAAAAATTTCACAAGAATATCACATAATTCTTATGAATTTATATATCTAATATCTAAATATTTATATTTATTTATTCACATTCTAGTGTCTTAATTGTATTAAAATATATACATAAATAGATATATTTAACTTTATTTTTTATGCGTTTTAAAAATTAGAGTATTATATTCATGAATATAAAATTCACAGATATTACACATACAAATATATAATAATTTTATGATTTGTAAGTTCTTGTTTGTATTTCAATGCTTTATTTTTTTTTTTTTTTTTTTTGGAAGTTGAACATTATTCATAAATTAGGTTAGGAGATTAGTAGGGTTAGTGTGTTTCGAACCCTTAGTATTAAAAAGTGAATAAGATCACTAACCATTGAGCCAAGAGATGAAACAGTCTTCAATTATTTTTTAATAAACAAGGATTAAGATGCTAATGACATCTCAATGAGAAAGTAATCATTAGTGTCGGTTATTTTCTTTTTTTTCTTTTCTTTTTTAATTCGAAGATACATTTGATTTGAAAATGATCATTAATTTGACAAGAAGGTGCCCTTTTTGTTAGAAAGATTCTTTAGAACTTTATAAGTTTGGCTGCATTTAAGGGAGTAGTGTGATGTAAAAATATACCATTGTGTAGTTTGGTAATTGTATTCTGTTTATATTTTTGTTGCATTTTGTGTAATTTGTAGTGATAAAGTTGTACTTTCAAATATGATTTGATTATCTATGATGACAGTTAAAAAGTTGTAATTTGATTTTATAAATTTATAAAAAATTTGTATAGACATCACAGTTGTTTTGTATAGTTTTTTCTTTTGTAATAGTTTATAACTGTAGCTGCCTCAAATATATCTTTTTTTTTCTAGAAGTACTAAAAAAATGTTGATTCTTAAGTTTTGAATTTTGGCAGTTGTTAGTTAATTTAATTGGTAGATCTTAGGTATTATTATTAAAATTTTATAATTAAATCTTATATATATATTTAATTAAATGTTTGGACACTCAAGTTAAAAAAAATATGAACTTTTGATGAAAAGAAATGATGGACATTAAATTTGAGCTTTCCATATCTTGATTATTAATATGTAATTATTTTTTTTATGTATTTGACAATTAAATTCAAGCCTATATCTGTAAATACAAGCAATAAACTCGTGACCTCTGTGCTGAAATCTGGAGGTGCCTAAATTTAATTGTAGGGGCCCCGTCTGGGATCAGTTTTATTTTTATTTTATTTTGATTTAAAATAAAATATATTTAATAATGACAGGTGTTTTAAAAATATTTTAAATGTCTAAAATTATTTTTTAAGTGTTTTTAATAGTTTAAAAATATATTAAATAGATATTTCTTAAAATAATATAAAATAAAGGTACAAAAATAAATTTAATTAACATAGCTTATATAGATATAGGCAAATATGTTTATGATTAAATCTAAAATTGATTGTTAAGGTTCGGTGCATCACAAATAAATGGGTCGTGAAGTCTTAATAGCACACAAAATATTTTTTTATTAACTAAAAATTAGAGGTAAAAATCTTAGCATTTATTTGGCAATTTTTTTAAAAAATTTAAATTTTATTTTTTAAAATATGTTTATTAAAAAATAAAAATAATTTAATATGCTACATTTACTCTTTATTTATTAAAATTGATTCAACTATTTAAAAAAAAACTCATATATATATATATATATATTACAATAAAAATCATAGGAGCTTATAAAAATATCTAGATCATTAAATTTTTTTAATTATATATGTAAAATAAAATAAAAAAATAAATTTCTAAAGAAATGTGAAAACAAGCAAGAAAATCACAGGAAAAAAACATAGTAGGATACATATATTTTGATGGCACTTGAAACTTTTTGGAGAAGAAAATCAGAGCTTTAAAATGAAAAAATAAATAAATAAATAAATAAAAAGTCTCTCCACCACAAATACAATCTATTCAAATAGGGACAATGAATCTCCTTTCAAGAGAATGATCTGAGCCTATCAATATAATCTTAAATGTTGGGTGTTACTCACAAATCTTTCTTGGCATGATAGTATTATGACTCTTTATAGAAGAGCACTACAGCCTATAAAAGAGAAATGTGCTTTGCCTATGCAAAGCAATATCATATCAATTCAAAATATATTGGAGCATATGAAAGAAGAATTGCACATCACTTATATAAGATAGTGTCAAACATCTTTTAAAACATGAAGCATAGCTTGCAAAGAAAGAAATGTAAAGTGTGAATTTTCTCTAT
Source organism: Cymbidium sinense (assembly GCA_021442155.1). Classification (NCBI taxonomy): domain Eukaryota; kingdom Viridiplantae; phylum Streptophyta; class Magnoliopsida; order Asparagales; family Orchidaceae; genus Cymbidium; species Cymbidium sinense. The sequence continues at coordinate 4,568,304 of CM038224.1, forward strand.
CACCTTTGGATGCATTTATAGGAGAAAAATTAAAAAAGAGTTAGAAATATTTAAGGATAGAAGTTACATAAAAATTAAGGGTCATCGGAGGGCTGATGTTTTATGTGGCCAAACCATCTAAGGTACTCTCTCTAATCTTATCTGCCACTGGAGCTACTCCAACTTTTTCTCGAACATACTCATTTCGCATTTTATCTCTAAGAGTAAAGCAACTCATCCACCTCAAAATCCTCATCTCTGTAATACTTAATTTAGTCTTATGCATCTCTTTCATTGGCCAACATTCTGCACCATAAGTCATTGCAGGTCTTACCACCATCTTATAAAATTTTCCCTTAAGTTTTAGTAGAACTTTTCCATCACACAACAGGGCGATACTTCAACCATCCAACTTGAATTCTACTAATAACATCTCCATGTATTTCACCATCATTTTGAACAATAGAGCCTAAATATATGAATCTATTATGAAAAGTTATGATGTGATTTAATTTATTATTAGTAATATTTATTAGAAGCATTATTATAATGCGATCAAATTCAAAATTAATAATGATTCAAAGAATTATTTTGATGCGACTCATGATTAAGTGTATATAAAGCATATTTTTTATATGACATTATTTTTGGATGATAGAGATTTTTTATTTGAAAAAAAAAGGATAAATGATATTCCACTAAACAATTCACATGAACAAATAAAAATTTTGATGTAATAATTATGGTTAAAAATTTTATAATTCAATTTATAACTATTCAAACTTTACTTTTAGCAAATTTATAGTCAATTTAATTATTTAATGAGATGAAGTTAATAACATTAAAAATGTACTAATTCAAGTGTAAATGAGCCTAAATTAGCTAATTGAAGTGTAGCTTAAAACTTTATGACACTATTTAAGGCATGAAATAATTTTTAAATATTGTATGCTTATAATCAAAAAAAATATTTCAATAAGTGAAATTTAATGAGCCCAAAGTCAGTTAATTCTAATATCGTTCAGGCACTTAAATATCTTGAGAACGATTTACGATAAGGGGAATCATCGAAGACTAACAGATCAAGTGTAAATTTTATGTAATATATTTATTTGATAAAAATTTTGATATCTCTTACAACCTTATTTTAGTTTTTGTGCATATCGTATTTTCATATAAAATTAATACATTAACCTCAATCTTTATTATTGCAAATATTTTAACATACAACAAATATAAAGTATATATACATAAGATCCTCAAAATATAAAGCATTTAGCGTTTATTAAAATATTAAATAAAACAAAATAAATATAAATATTTGAAAAATGGTACACATTTTTTGTTTAACAAAATTTATTTTTACTTAAATGTTTTAAATTTTATATTTTAAAACTGCCGAAATAAAAATCAAAATTGGGCAATAAAATTGTGTGAATCATTGAATTGAAACATTGACAGAAAGAACAAAACCGAAATCCAAACTTAAATCTTTATTTAAACCATAAGAATTTGTTTAATCGATAATGGAGGTGCATAAATTATAAATTATTTCAAAAGCTTCAATCAATTTGCTAAGGTTAATCATTCAAAAACTGGGTAGGTATAAAAAAAAAATTGCAAAATTTTGCAATTTGCATCAATCTTTTGTTTTCTAAACAAAAGCTAAGGTTCATATGTAAAATTTAAATTGTTAGACCAGCTCATTGTAGGTGTGCTATACTGTCAATAGACCCACTACCACCTTTTAAAAATGGTGGCAAAATAAATCAATTTTTTCTTGTCTTTTCATTTAATTCCAATTTTTTCTTTTTTATAAGGTACAATTTTTTTTTTTTTTTTGGAACCACTCAGAGTATATATTGGTCCTATGAGGTGCTTAAATATTAATTCAAGAGTTTATATAATATTTTCTTTAAAACATTTTGTTCAGAGAAGTTGCGGTTACGAGGAACTGTCACATTATTCAATTGCTTTTGACGATGTCTCTGTGACAGAAAGAGGCTTGATATTTTAGATAAAATATCCTTTTCTAGTGGCATCGAGTTATAATTATTTTCAATTATACCCTTCAATACCTCTAAGGTATATCTTAAAAAAAAAATCTACTCCACTAAATACAAATCTCAATATTATTTTTAAATTAAATTTAAGTTATTTGACTTATGATTTCAACTAATTTATAGTTATATTAAACATTTAAATAAGATAAATTCAATGATACTAAAAGTGATTTAATCTGATTTAAATAAGTTCAGATTAAGCACTTGAAGTGTGATTGAATATATTATAATATTAATTAAAGTATCAAATAATCTCTAATAAAATTTTGTGCATTTATATTCAAAATGAGCATCTCAACAAAATAAATCCAATGAGTCATTATTTACTAAATTGTAAAATCATTAAGGCACTTAATGCTAAAAGACTAATATATGATAAAAAAAACATAATAATATTTGGCTCATATCAAAGCTAGTTCCAAGAGAAAAACTATATTATATCTTGCTACTTCTTACTATATAATATGCTTAGTTCTATTATGGGAGGAGAATAGGGGGAAATGCTCCATATATTATATTAGTAGGATCTTATATGGCATAGAGGTGTGATATCATTATAGATATGGCCATCTTGGCATTGATATTCTCATTAAGAAAATTAGAATTATTTTTTATGCTCATATTATTAGTGCTTATCATTAGAAGCTTCTAGTCGATTAATTAAGTGGTTATCAGAGTTGGAAGAACTTGATTTTCTATTTTTATATGCTAAATATCAAATCACAAGTATCTTCAGAGTTTATGATGAAATGCACATTTCTTGACTCTATTAAATTGCCTCCCATTTTATGTTTCTCATTTTATTAGACATTATATATTAATGGAGCATTTGAAAATTCTAATGCCAAGGTAAGAATCCTATTTATTTCTCTCTAACAAGATGCCTTAAAATACAAACTTTGCACAAATTTCTCTACAACCAATAATGTAGCTTTGTATGAGGCACTTGTGGAAAGGTTGCAACTTGTCATTAATTATGAAGCTTAAAATCTAATTATTTATGCCAACTCTCAGTTCAAGGATTCTTAAATTGAGAAGTACTTTGATGCTCACATACCTCAAAACTTAATGCTTGAGTTGATGCTTTTTCCAACCTTCCAAATTAAATAATAGAAGATTTGTATAGAAAAAAAATGCATTAAAGATATCTATTTCACAAGCATTTAAGGATTGTGAGAGATATTGTCTATTAAAAAATCATGGATAAATCTCATAATGTTCTAATTTGATGGGACACTATATGAAGACTCAATAGCTACTTGTATGTATGAAGATAAGATACAAATTTTAACATTATTAAAGATGAATTGAAGTACATTCATGGTATCAAACCTTTAGTGTTTTCCAACATTATAAGCTTAGTACACATTATTAGAAGTTTAACATTATAATCTTTTTACTACTAAAATTCAATCTTCTCTACTTCCAACATACAATTATTTTTTTTCTTTCAACACTAAAAAAAAAGCTCTTTCGTGGTGGTTAACTAAGCTTATTATAGTTGTTAAAACTGCTAAAAAAATCTCTATTACAGTTTTGAAACCGCTAAATATCTGTTGTGATATATATGAGTTATAAGGGCTTGTAGTTGAAGTTTTGCAACTTTGTTGTTGCTTAGAATAGGTGATTTTGACAACATATTATAGAATATTTATGTAATATACTACCTTAAGAGTTTACTAAGATCAAAAGTACATTGATTGACACATTTAGAATAACTTATATGATACATTCAAGTAAACATGTTCACAAAATAAGTATATATAGAATTGAAATTAAGCAAATAGCCCATTGGGTAATGATGAACATAAGTATACCAACACATTTAATGATACACATGTTTAACATCGCAAAGCCAAAATACACACTATCTAGATAAAAACACATACGGGATGATACATATTTATACATTAAGTTCTGATAATGCTTATATACACACAACCTCTCTCTCTCTCTCTCTCTCTCTCTCTCTCCTCTCAACTCCTTCCCTTAGTTTTTATCTCTTAGCATATCAATCATCGAAGGAATGATCATTGTTGCTCTATTAAGAACAAATAAATTATTCATAAAAAAATTAAAATATAATTTCAATAGGGTTTAGGGTTTCACATGCAACGTGAGAGCTTCTTCGAGGTGGATGATGCAATCAATATTGTTGCATGAATTCTTTAATATCATGTCTTAATTAACTCAACTCCCTTATCTCATATCACAGTGATTGTAGTTCCTCTTCCATCCTTAAGACTTGATAGTCTAAAAAATAAAGTAAAATAATATTTGCACATGTAGTGTGCTCTGTACTCCTTGCAGTCGCACTTTGGTCATCTAAAAAAAACATTAACAACTCAAATAAATTTATGATATAAGACTACATAGTAAATTGAAGTGCCTTTAATTCACTCATATGTTAACTAAACTCTCAAAACATAAAATAATGGACCCAAAATAATAACATGACAACTTGAAGCGCAATCAAACACTTCATCATCATACCCTCTTAATTCAAATTACTATCAAATAAGACAAAATGGCTAAATCAACTCATACTAAGTTAAAACAAATCTTTTAAGCTCCAAAATTCTTAGATTTTTCATGCATTTAAAATGAAGCCAATCTTACTTAAGCCTTAAGGAAGAAAATTGCTAAGCATAACAAAATTAGTGAATTAGTACCATTAAATGTGTTTTTTGTGATTAATTAATGTTAGAATGTGTTACTTTCAATATACTTTTAGTATTCTTGATAGAAAATATTTAATTAAAACGAAAATAAGAAAAATGCAAAGTATCAAGATTGGCATCTCAGCACCGCATAAGGCAACTCCATGATTCTGCCATGATGTGGTAAGAAGTGATGAGACAAAAGGATAGCGCTTAGGTGCTAGGAAGCTAGTGCTACAAAAGAAAAAATTTGGACTTTAAAATAATAAGTATGGTGCTATTGCATATATATTTCTGCTTAAAACAAACCATTTAAGGTGTAATTATCTATGTCATATTCCTTCATAGTTTAGATCAGAGGCAGAGAGCATAACGTCTTAGAATTGGAAATCCAATGATGCAATACTATAGACATAGAAAATTTTAGCATAAAAGAGCCCAAGACATTAAGAAGAGTGCTTAGGTGCTACATGAGCAGTGTCGTGATCTCAATATTAAGCTAAAGATAAAGCAACACTATTCAACTAAAACAATATATTGTGAGTGGTTTAGTGAGAATTAAGTAGTTTTGGAGTTCAAGGAGTTGTTTGATAGGATGTGGGGACAACTATTAGGAGGACCCTACATCTGTAAAATTAATGGCATTTCCTTGGAGAAAAAGTTGGGGTAAAGTGTAATTGTGGGTGATAAATGTGTCACTTGGAGAGCCAAATTCTATGTGCAATGTGTGAAGTTTATTCGTGTTTAATGTTTGTGATGTTCATTCAGTATTCGTATTGAAGACTGAAGAAGGAGAAGATCCAATAGAAGGAGAACCATATTAGGAGGCAAAAGGACTTGAACTAAGAGAAATTTAGAAGACCCTACTCAGTTCACTCTTTCCTTTATCTTGATACTTTTATGACACGCCAATGTTAATGATTGTCTTATATTGATTTGAGTACTATTTATGATGTGAGTTAATATATTAAAAAATAATTTATTATTTTAATATTTATGTTATTTTGCTTTTCTTCATGCATCATTTACTTGTGATTTAGGTAATTGCACTTTTAAAATTAAATTTGATATACAAATATTGGAAGAATTCTAATGAAACAAATAGAAAAAAAATATACAAAGGAATATGATATTTAGGGATTTGAAATATTATAAGAGAGAAGATGGTAATGCAATGACTAATTTTAATTAGATTATAAGCATATAACTAATTAATGTAGAATATCATGAAGATCCAAAAATTAGAGGTCAAGGTCCATTTACATGATCTCAAGCTAAAGCCCAAGAAAATTCAAGAAAGAAGAAGGCTTAACCCATTAGCCTGCTAAAGCCCATTTTATGATTTCATCTTTTTTTATTTATGTAATTTTTAATTTTCTTCTAGAAACTCCATGTTTTAAATTTTACATTTAAAAATTCAAAGCATGACATGTGGTTTAACATGTGAAATGGGTGGATGACATAAAATAATAGCATGTGAAATGGGTGGATGACATAAAATAATGAGGTAATTTAATGCTTCACATTAATGTGGCCACCCACCTTTCCCTCCATGATTTGAATTCTTTTCTTTTAAAAGATGCTTGTAATGGTTATAAGTAATCTCTCTCATTAGAATGAAAGAGATCTTTTGGCAATTACAAATTATTGAGTTATTCTCGTGGTTTGAGAGCTTGGTGACCAAACCTTAGCAATCCTTGGTGGGAGTGCTAGTTATCGAACATATCTTCTTTCCTCACCTCCAATACAGACGTTCTCTCAATCTCATAAAAAAAGAACACCCACCTCCATCAAATTTAGTATCAGAGCGAAGCCTGGAAGGAGAAAATTTGGTCAAAAGTTTGCTTCAACAAAGGGAGCATCTCAAGTGGTGGACTTGTCTTCAAACTTGTGAGGTTAATTAATTTTTATTTATATGATAGTTTAAATACATATTAGTAGCTTGGAATGATATATATTGCTTTTAAGTTTATGGTGATAGTATAAAATTTCAATTAGTAAGCTTCATTCCCCAAAGAAAAAAAATTAAGAGACCACCTTAGTGAGGTAGTGCTTCACCCTAAAAGCAACCTAGCCTTTAGTGCAAATTAAAATCTAATTACTTGCTTTATTATCTTTTTTATTGTTTATGATTAATTTTAGAAGTTTCTTTGATTAACTTATGATAACTTGCTTTCTTAAGAAAAAAAAAAGAGGATTGATAAATTTGAGCATTTTTTCATTGCATTAAAAAAATAGGAAAAAATTCATGCATAATAATATAAGTGTGTTAAACCTGATGATTTTAGAAGCTAAATAGAACTTTTTTAAAAAGACCTAAACTATCTAAGGAGAGCTTGGGATTTAAGTGGTCGTGTACTCCCCTCCTCACCTAGAAGTTCTCTTAGCCTAAAATTTCACTTTGATTGTACAATTATATTATACTTGTTTATTTTATTTCATTTTTTTTCATTGATCCCTTTTCATATATCCTTTTTTTCTTTAAAAAAAAATATCATGGCACCAAAATCTATCTCTCAAGATGAAGTTGAAAATTTGACTAGATTAGTTGATGCCTTAAATCTTAGGATCCATGACAATGAATTAAAAACTCAACAAATATTAGAAGAAAGTAAGAATCAAATGCAAAAACTTAAACAACAAATATAAACTCTTATAGCTCATCTTCAAAATAATAGAGTACCAACTCCTCCAATACCTGCTCGGACTGTGCTAATAGGGATAGATGAAAAAGATTCATATCCAAACCATAGAGCAAATCAATAACTTAGAAGACCATCAATTATTAGAAATGGTGAAATGGGAGAAAATTATTTTATGACTATATAATACTCTAATGATCCATCACGAAGAGTTATAGTAGAAGCACCAACTTATGATGGTATACATGACCCAAATAAATTTCTCTATTGGTTAGTTCAAATTGATGACTTCTTTGATTGGTATAAAATGGATGATTATCAAAGGATTACTTTGGCTAAAATGAAATTGATAGGGCATGTTAAAATTTATCGGACAAATACTTTAGCTAAAGAACAAAGATTAAGAATGACAAACCTCACTTGGATAGAAATGAAAGAAATGTTAAAGAGTAAAATACTGTCATAAGCATCATGATAAGAAGTTATATAGTCATATATTAACTTTAAGACAAGGTAATTATCTTATAACTGAATACTTGAATACTTTTGAAGATCTAATTTCTAGAATTAATTGTGTTGATAATGATTGTCAATTAGCTAATAAATTTGTTATTGAACTTAGGACTGATATTAAAAATGAAGTTGAATTATTTGACCCATAATCTTTAGATGAAGTATTTCATTATACATTATTGGTTGAACAATAAAAGAAATCTTCCTCCCTCTCTAAAACTAAAAGTCAAATACCTTCCATTTCATCTCATAGATCTATTGTTAGATCCGCCCATCCAAATGGCCCGACCCCTTTGCCTAAAACTTTAATTGAAGGGAGCTCTAAGAACACTAGGGAAGTAATATATTTTAAATGTCATAAACGGGTCATATGCAAAATCAATGTAAAGCTTAAATCTTATTTTTAGAAGAACTTGAAAATCCAATAGATGATAATCTAGAAGAAGTTCATGATGACATCCCATTATCTGATGAAGAATTGGAATTAATTGATGACCCTCATGTTAATATGATGAGATGTCTTACTGTAATTAAAAATGAGGTAGAAGATTGGAGGAGAAAGAATATTTTTAGCATGTATATTTTATGTAATGAAAAGAGATGTAGGTTAGCTATAGATGGAGGGAGTGCTATGAATGTCATTTCAACATACACCTTAACTCGAGCCAACCTAAAATCTGAACCTCACCCTGAACCATTTCATGTTAGCTGGGTAAATCATACATCTCTTCCTATCACCAATCGATGTTTAGTTCCAATTAAAATAGGAAGCTATGATGGTCAAATTTGGTGTGATGTTCTCCCTATGGACATTGCTCATATTCTTTTAGGATGCCTTGGCTGTATGATATGAATGTTATTCATTATGGTAGGGAAAATACTTATATTTTTAAACATAATAATAAGATTATTAAACTCATACCAATAAAGTCAGTAGAAAAAACACCCTCCATAACACCACAAAAAATAACTTCTGTCTTGCAACCTAAGCCTCTATTGAAGAAAAATGTCAAACTTCAATTAATTATCATAGAAAATCCTACTATTAGGCTTAATACTATCATGTCTAATTCTTACTTTAAAACATCTACTTTTCCTTCTTTGACCCCAAAGATAGAAACAATAGGTTTTGGAGCTTTACGAAAATAATTTTTTGATCCATTTTTTCTTCACATATTACATGTAAAAGAAGTCATACCAGACTCTAATGAGACTCACATACCTGTTGTGGTCTCTTCTCTTCTTTTGATTTTAAAGATATTACACCCAATGAGCTTCTTGATGAGCTACCTCCTCTATGAGACATTCAACATGTTATTGAGTTCTTACCTAGTTCTCAACTTCTTAATCTTCCACATTATAGGATGAACCCTACCGAGCATGTTGAGATTAAAAGACAAGTTGAAGAATTATTGAAAAATGATTTTATTCAAGAGAGTCTTAGCGCTTGTGCAATCTAGACATTATTAACTCCAAAGAAAGATAGAACATGACGAATGTGTGTTGATAGTCGAGCAATAAATAAAATTACTATCAAATATAGGTTTTCTATTCCCTGATTAGATGATAAATTAGATTTAATCTCACGAGCAAATTTTTTTTAAAGATTGATCTAAAAAGTGAATATCATCAAATTCAGATTATATAAGGAGATGAGCGGAAGACGGCTTTTAAGACCCCTAATGGACTTTATGAATGACTTGTCATGCCCTTTGGACTTTCAAATGCTCCTAACACATTTATGAGATTAATGAATATTGTTCTTAAATCATATATAAGTAAATTTTTGTAGTGTATTTTGATGATATTCTAATTTTCAGTCTAATTGAAAATGAGCATCTACAACACATACAAAAAGTCTTTGAACTACTTAGGCAAGAGAAATTATACATTAATTTTAAAAAGTGTTTCTTTTTGTAAGCTGAGGTAATCTTTTTAGACTTTATTATATCCACTATTGAACTTAAACCTGATCATTCTAAAGTGAAAGCAATCTTAGATTGGCCATCACATAAAACTTTTACTAAAGTTAGAAGCTTCCATGGTTTAGCCACTTTTTATCGGAGATTTATCAAGAATTTTAGTACCATTGTTGCTCCGATAATTGATATGCTAAAATTAAATAAATTTTGTTGGACTCCTAATGCATAAAAGGCCTTAGAGCAAATTAAAGTTCTTATCACATCTGCACCAATCCTTAGGCTTCCTCATTTTTCTAAAGCCTTTGAAGTGACATGTGATGCTTCAAGAATTGGGATAGGTGAAATTTTAAGTCAAGAGAATCGTCCATAGCATTCTTTAGTGAAAAGTTAAACGAAGGCAAACAATGATATTCCACTTATGATAGAGAGTTTAATGCTGTAATTCAATCCTTAAGGCATTGGCAACATTATCTCCTACATAGATAATTTATACTTAATTATGATCATCATGCCTTAAAATTCATTAATACTCAATGAAAATTAAGTCATAGGTATGCAAAATTGGTTGAATTTTTACAAGACTACTCTTTTGTTCTAAAGAATAAGCCTGAAATTGAGAATAAACATGTTGATGCTTTATCTAGGGTAAACCTAATGATTTCCTTTTTAGAACTGAGAATCTCAGGATTTGATAGAATTAAAGATGATTATATTGTATACCATGACATTCACCTAATTTATCTTGAACACCTAGTTAAACTAATAACTTTATAAGGGATATTCTTCATAATAAATGGATATTTATATAAATGAAAATAACTATGCATTCCTCTATCTTCTCTTAGAGAATTCCTTATCACTGAGCTACATGATGAGGGTGTAGCTGGTCATTTTGGAAATGATAAGACCATATGTTTATTAAAAAATTGATTTTATTGGCCTTCATTAAAATGAGATGTTCAAAAATTAGTGGCTCAATGTTAATTTATAAACAGACTAAAACTATCAAACAAAGGTTTGGATAATACACTGCCTTACCTGTTCCTTATAGGCCTTGGGAAGACTTATCAATGGATTTTATTCTAGGATTACCTAAGACAGCTCGAGGACATGATAGTATTTTTGTTGTAGTGGATAGGTTCTCAAAAATGACTCATTTCTTACCTTGTTCAAAAATAAATAATGCTTCTTATATAGCCAAATTATTTTTTAAGAAAATAGTGCGACTCCATGGTCTCCCTTTAACCATTATTTCTGACAGAGATGTTAAGTTTGTCTCATATTTTTGGAAAATATTATGAAAATTATTAGGTACCAAATTAAAATTTTCGTCTACCTTTCACCACAAATTGATGGACAAATTGAAGTAGTTAATCATACCTTAAGAAATTTTCTTAGATGCTTGGTAGGTAAAAGTTTAGAAAATTGAGATTTATATTTATCAACCTCAAAATTTGCCTATAATAGTACTATTTCTATAACAACAAAAAATCACCATTTGAGATAGTTTATGATCAAAACTCATGACGACCAATAGATGTAGCAAACCTACCATCTCATGTATTTTCTGATGCATCATTCTCATTTGCTAAATATTTTCAAAACCTCCATGAAGATATAAGAAAGAAAATTACTATAAGTAATGAAAACTATGCTTCTAAGGCAAATCATAATCGTTCAACGAAAGAATATAAAGAAGATGATTATGTATTGATTCGCATTTGGCCTGAGCATTATCAAACCACTAGATATAAGAAATTACATGCCCAAGCTTGTGGTCCATTTAAAATTCTTAAGAAAATTAGAAATAATGCTTGTCACATTGATTTGGCTGTTGATATGCTCATTCATCCAGTTATTAATATTGAAGATATTCTATCATATGAAGGAATTAGCAAACCTCCACTTGTTCAGTCAAACTCTTTAGCAGAAGATATAACACCATACTTACAGAAGCTCTCTTCCTTTGAAGTTGACTATATTATCACCGAGGAAGCACCCATTAATCCAACTTTTGAACATCATTTTCTAGTTCGTTGGAAGAATAAGCCACCAGCTGAAAACACACTAGTTCGTTGGAAGAATAAGCCACCAACTGAAAACACATGGTTGACCCGTACTGATTTAAAGACTTTAACCACACAATTAGTAGAAGACTTCTTAGATTTCAACCCTACGAAGCAGAGTTCAATTGAGCCCAGGGGAGTTGATGTAGAACATCATAATGATCCAAAAATTAAAGCTCAAGGTCCATTTACAAGATCAAGCTAAAACTCAAGAAAATTCAAGAAAGAAGAAGGCTTAGCCCATTAGCTTGCTAAGGACAATTTATGATTTTATCTTTTTTATTTATGTAATTTTTAATTTTCTTCTAGAAACTCTATGTTTTAAATTTTGCATTTAAAAATTCAAAGCATGACATATGAGGTGGTCGAATCCACATAAAATAATAGCATGTGAAATGGGTAGATGACATAAGATAATGAAGCAATTTAATGCTTCAAATTAATATGGCCACCCACCTTTCCCTCCATTATTTGAATTCTTTTCTTTTGAAAGATGCTTATAATGGCTATAAATAGCCCCTTTTACTAGAATAAAAGAGATTTTTTGGCAATTACAAATTATTGAGTTATTCTTGTGATTTGAGAGCTTGGTGGCCAAACTTTGGCAATCCTTGGTGGGAATGCTAGTTATCCAACATATATTCTTCCCTCACCTCCAATACTCACGTTCTCTCAATCTCATCAAAAGAAAGAACGTTCACCTCCATCACAAATTAGTTGTATTGATCAAGTTTTATTATATAAGCACAGACAATAAGATATTAATACACATGATTGACAACTATAAATTTAAACTCTCATTCATATGGTATATAAAAATGACCAAGATTTTTATAAATTCAGAGTAGACATCCTTAAAATAAAATAAAATAAAACTCTATTTTCAAAACAACTTTTATTATTTTTTGTAAGTCATTTAAAATTTTGTGCATATTTGATTTGAATGGATAAAAATTAGGTTACTCAAAAATTAATAACTAAATTAATTAAAATTTTGAAAAATATTCTTGTCGAAATGATACTTTATGCATCTTTGTATTACTTGACTATTTTGCTCAGTTAATAATTAATTTTTTTTAGATATAATCTTAAGTTTTCCACTTTTCACAAATAATAAATCCCATGATTACACCCTAAGTACAAATAATGAAAATAGAAGTATGTTCATAATTGCAAAATTCTAAAGAAAGATATTCTACTATTCTATGGTAAGGGAAGTCAAGGTGGATTAAATCTTACATTTGCAATATGTAATCTTCCTTAGTTCCATCTTGCAATCTTATTTCCTTCTAACATACTCAATACTCACAAGTTTTGAAAGGAGTATTCAATTAAACATCAAGCTCCATCTTTCATGGTACTTGAAATAAGCACACAAATTCATATGAGATTAGACCAAAAATAAAAGAAAAAAGTCAAAGAAAGATAAAAAGTAAATAAAATGTATGAAATATATAGATAATTGAATTCTCTTTTTAACAATATTAAATATACTAAACAACTTATTTGTTGGACAAATCAATGAATTTTTTTTATAATAATAATGTTGTGTAGGAACTAGTAACCAACAAAAATACATGAATTTTAAAAAAAATACCTTTAAAAGTTTTTAAATTTTTTTATGGAAGATCAACACATCAAGAGGAGTTTCTACAAAAAATTAAGCTAATTTGAACAATTAGATAAATAAATAAATTCTAAAGTTAGCATCTATGAAATAATAGATTACACAATATTGCTATCCTTAAATTTAATATCCCACCAAAAATATAAAATTTTTACATGAAAAAAATATGAAAGTGGCTAAAGATGTTATTCACATTCATAAAATTTTAATTTTTTTATGACATTTGCAATCAAAAGAATTAATCGATTATAGAAATATAATAATTTTAACTTCAGGATATTTATAAATTAAAATTCTTTTAAAAATCCAAATAATACAATTTTGTGATGAAAATCATCATAAAAGACGGGCATATAGATAAGTATCCAACCAAAAAATAAAAATAAGACACTTAGAAAAAGTAAAAAAATCAATAAGAAAATATCTCAAAAATAGTGAAAATAGTATATTAAAATGTTTTGTTTTTTTTTTTTTTTTGATATTTTTGGGTAACTTTCTTAAGCATCATCTCTACATCATTGAATTGAGTTGCTTCATCAACTATTATCTCTTTATGTTGACACCAAATTGAACTAAATGCTTATTTTCAAATGTCATAAAGTTTAATGTTCAAAAATATGAGGACAAATTTTACAGCATAAAAAAATTCACTTAATTTAGTAAGAATCTTAATACAATTTTTAGAATTATTCACCTTCCATTTTTGTAAATTCATAATCAAACTTTATATTTGGATGAGATAAACCTAATGATACCAAAAGTGGCTTAATTTGGTCTAAATAAGATTAAAATAATCACTTAAAGTATGATTGAAAATGTAAGATATTAACTAAAGGACTAAACAATATCTAATTTTATATCTTTATAGTCAAAATGATTATCTTAATAAGAAAAAATCATTGAAGTCAATATTGCTCAATTTTGAGATGGTTAAGATATTTAAATACTAATAAAATAGTAATTTATAATTAAAGGGGATTATATATGTGCCATTCAATGGAATAGTTTGAGATATTGGCTAAAATTATTATAATGCTACTCAAGAAAAATTATAAATACCCACCTTCATTCTTCACATGAAAGAGCTGAGATCTTGGGTTAAAAGAAGAGAGTTTGTAGATCTAAAGAAATTTAGGGCATTGTTTTATGTTAGACACTGATGCATATTGCTAGCATGCACCATTGCTTAATTGTAGTCATCAGATCATTGTCGTTTAACTATTATCAGCTCCAACATTCTCACCTGACTGTTGTTATCTCACCATCATCTCCCGCCCATCATTGACTGACCATGTTTATCTCACAATTACCATCTAATTATTTTTACTTTCTTGTCATCACTTGTTGAACTACCATCAGCCAACTATTGTCATTTGTATGTCATTTATGGATTAGAATTAACACCTTATAATACTTTTCCAACATTCCTAGTTTAATCCACAAGAAGTTAAACTTGAATTTTGTACTTTATTATATTCACATTTTCAATAATAAAAAGAGTGGCCTTTTATGATTTCCAATAACATAGTGGATTATTTCTTTTTGGCCAAGCCCTATGGCTTTTTTTAAATTTTTATGTAAAAATTTTGGCTTAAGTATGTTATATATGTTATAAGTTGATGAACTCTGAGATCATATAACATGGAACTCATAATTCTAAAAGCACATGCACTAACTCAATGATGACTTTGTATAAGTTTATGATTATGGGGACATTTTTCTCTACCTAAGATCTAGAGTAATAAAAAAAGGTTTCATGAAAAGATATATGGTGGTCCAAATTTTAAGACACATAATAAAAGAAGGGCCCACCGATTCTCCAAAGGTATTACTGAATGTTAGGCCACCCATCCAATTATACACTTGGGGACCAAATATTTAATTGGCCTCATTGGTTTTTAATCTTCTAGGAATTTCAAAATGTGGTTGTGATTACAAAAATTACGCTTTGCTTAATATGCAAACTCATATTTATAATTATTTAGTAAGATATTGCCAACTACATATTTATTTGGTGAAAATCAATATATTCAATGCGATATTTTCTTGCGAGAATATTAACAATTTTGTTTGAGTTTTATATTTTATATTATTTTATTATACTGAATTTGTGAAGGCTATCTTTAGTTTTTTTAAAAGAAATATAATAATGTATCTCAAATATTTTATTAATTAAAATATATTTTAAGTTACAAATAAACAGACAAAAGGTAAACAAATTACAAATACATAAGCCACAAGATGAGTTATTTATTAAATATCACTTATAGAATTAGTGAACATCTAATTTAAAAATATTACATGCCAAGTTAACCACTTAATAGTATATCTCATTGTGGCTCTTAACTATGTGCATAGAATGTTTAAAATTTTTATCTTGGGATTCTATTTAAAGGTTGAATTAAGCTTTAAGATAGGAATACATAAAACTTTTTGATCTAGCTATCATGTCATGCCATATGGGAAATAATAGCTATGATATGGTCAAAATTTTATTTGATTAAAAAACCTTATTACATCTTAGAATTATCTCATCACTCTTCATATTACACCAAAAGAAATATCATCATGTTGAGCTTGAGATTGATGTAACTATGCTCAGATTGTTCATAAATGTTAGAGTAATTGGGAACTAAATGATTATGATCTAAAACATTAATTTATCATTCTAAGTTAAACTAAATTGAATGTATTTTTCCTACTCAATCCAAACATTTTCTCTCACAA
This sequence comes from Cymbidium sinense, assembly GCA_021442155.1. Taxonomy (NCBI): domain Eukaryota; kingdom Viridiplantae; phylum Streptophyta; class Magnoliopsida; order Asparagales; family Orchidaceae; genus Cymbidium; species Cymbidium sinense. The sequence goes on from CM038224.1 coordinate 4,584,503, forward strand.
GTCATTCTCTTCAAATATCCATAAATGTGGGGCCAAAGGCCACCTCTTGCACTTAGTAGCAATAGTTACCAACAAATTACACTATTGTTTTTAGTGATAAGTTCCTCAAGTATGAGTCAGCCCTTAGCTATACTTATACATTTGGAAAAGGCACAATTGAAAGAATTATACATTTGGAAAAGGCACAATTGAAAGAATCTCATGTAAAGAAAGATGGTTGAGAGAATAAGATGAGATAAGTATAATTCTTTTATCTTCCCCGTGCAAGAAAAGAGGTATCATTCTATATGTTTTTTTGTGCATAAGGATATTATCATTATCCAACTTCATGAATTATTTAAGTAGAATCCATTTGCTTAAAATTCTTGTGAGGATTAATTGAATTGCCTTTATTCCATTAATAAGTTTATATTGAAAGTGAAATTTAATAAACTATTAATAACTCATAGCCTAAATGATTCGAAGAGAGTGATTTGATTCTTATATGATAATCGTAAGGTGACCTTATTGTCCTATTTCTTATATGGCGATAAATATATTTAGCATCTGATTAAAATTTATTAGAATTTTTTTTTCTGCATCAAAGTTGTGTTTAAGGATTATAATTTAATTTAATTAAGATAATAACATTTCACCCTCATTGTTAATTACTTTGATCAGAATAATAATAAAAAATTATGCAAAAAAATCAAGTTAATAAGTTTTAGAGTTAAATTGATTTTAAGATTGAATATAATATAAGTAACTATTTATTATTATACTTTTTTAAAAATAAATTTTAAAATTTATTATAATTAAATATTATGCAGAATATCCAACGCAATTTTTATGCTATTATGAATTTAGCAGTTTGGCGTCCTCTCTTTTGGACTTTTTTTTGAAGGGTATCATCAACACCCATTATGACGTGGGGGATGTCGCATAAATAATTCATCACCTACACGTAACGCCTTGATATCCCAACGCCTCCGCCGAGAGATCAGTGGGGAGGTTCTCGCCGCACCAACTTAGCTAAGAGATGGTGGGTGTCTTTTGGATTTCAAAAGCTGGGAAAGGTACTTGATATGATCACTTCAAAACCTTAATGTCCCAAGTCCCAACAACCTTCTACTGCCGTTGAGCTTGCAAAAGGTAATTAGGGAAGCTGCTTTAATTAAAATCGGGTGACATTATCAATGACAATTTTAAAATAAAAGATTATATTGCAAAGTAATAACCTAGAAAATTATTTATACTTTGATAATTGATATAGTAATCTTCATCAACATACTTAGAATTTTATTAACTTATTTTTAATGATTATTAACATATATTAGTAGCTTTTATTAATATGTTAAAAAAAATTATTTACATGGTAATGATGACCACTAACTCATCATTTATTTATTTTTTAGTTTTGATGGATAATATATTAAAGTTCTAAAAAAAATATTGATTATAAAGTTTTAAGTTTGATTGGATTTTATTTTTTTTCACATGAATCATATCTTTTATATATCATATATATATATATATATATATATATATATATATATATATATCCAAAAAAAGTTGATTTTATTAAGCTTTGTTGTCTTCAACGTAGATATCTCTATAGGCCCCAAGAAAATTAGAGTAATAAAAGATTGGCATGAGCCAATGAACATTAATGAAATTAGCTTTTATGGGTTAATCAAATTTTATGAATGATTCAAGCATGATTGGCATGAACATTGCTCTCATCACTTAATGTCTTATAAAGAGTGAATTTAGAAAGAACACTAATTACATCAAGAGTATTTAATAAAATAAAGAGCTCTCAGCTAGTTTTCGATCATATATTAAGACTAATTAAGTTCATTAAAATTTTTATGGCATTATATGATGCCTTGAAAATTGGTTTTGCTAAAATGCTCATACAATAAGGTCACCCCATTGAATTCTTCTTCAATGGAAAATTAAGGCATGATTGTATGATCATAAATTTATGTTATAGTATAGGCACTACAATATTAATATCAACATCTTCTTATAAAATATGATAAAAAAAACATACAATACCAAAAGCATGAGACCATTTTTGTATGATCACTTAAATAATAATTACAATTATAATAATAAGCATAAATAAGGAATCATACTACTAATTTAAATTTCAAAGTGGTTTATAAAATTTGTTTATAAAATTTTTTTATGAAAGAAAACACCAATGTGATTTATTTTGATTATTTTATGCTTATTTTGATTATGTCTTTAATTACTTGTTTTCATTTCATTAAACTAGTTTATGACATCCAAGTATAATTTAAGTAATTTATCATATTTTTATAGGTTTAACTATAATTTTTATCTGATTTAAAAAATTGTTTATCAATTTTTCTTATATAATCTTAAGAAATTCGCTAATTTCTTGCATTTCCTAAGGGGTTGTTTGGGATCAATTTAATGTTGTATTTTTTGTTTTTTTTTATGAAATTTTTAAAAATATGTTTGTTTGATGTGTTTTTATTTTTTATTTTAAAAAATAAATATTATTATTTTTAAAAACACTCAAAATAGCTTTTAGATATTTTGAATACTTTTAAAAACAACAATAACCACCAACATATTTTACTTTGAAACAAAACATAAATAAAATAAAATAAAAAATAGGAAATAAAAGTGAATAGTCCCTAAGTGTCAAATAACTTGAATGCTCTTTTACTTTTCAATTGGATTGTATGTATGTTCTCCAAGTGTCTTTTGTCATTTTAATTGAAACTTTCATAAATAATTTCTTTATATTATTTTCTCAATAAACCTTAAGGCATATTGGTTTTTTGATCATGTTAACCTCACTTTTGTCACACTTGAGCTTAGCTTCTGTGCACACACCTTTATTTGCTTTGAGTCTTCATAGTTTGATCATCATGGTATTAGATTCACATAGTGATTACAATTCAAATCTAATTAAGACTTCAATTTAGTCACACATACACCCCACTCATTTCCTAAGTCTAGTGCAATTACACGTTAGGTTCTACACACTAGTCTCCCCACCTTTTTGGCCTAGCAATTCTACTAAATGCCTTAATTTGATTGATTGGTGATTCTTTAACCATTTATATGTGTCTTTCCATAATTATGATCTTGATCTAGATTCAATCATATGCTTCTTATTGGGCTCACAATCTTTCTTCAATCATGTAATTCTCATTAAGATCATGATCTTTATTCAATAATGTGTATCTCACTGCAATTGTGATCTCCATTCAATAGTATGCATCTCATTGGTATTACAATGCATGTTGTTCTATTTAGATTTAGTGTAGTTAATTGCATTTGTGTGTGTTAGTTGTGCAAAATAAATCAAGTGACATCAAAAATATGTAAACATATATGGGTTGATATTAAGGCATTTTATTTTTAAATTTTAACTTGAAAAGTTCTATTACAAAACAGGAGACATTATATATAACCATCTTGAATTTTTAAACTTGCAATTTTGATTTTATGGAATAATTTAGATAATTTTTTATCTTCTTTGGCTAAATATATGTCTCTCCATTTTTTTTTCTTTATGAGTGACTACACTCAAAGAGAAAGGATTAGAATTAGTGTCTACCTAGCAACCAACATCATGTTAACTCAATGCTAGCTTAGCTTGCAAAACAACTTAGCCTAAGCTGCAAGCTTATGACCTACACCCAAACAAAAAAATTGTCCATTCATAAGCCAAACCAACTCAAATTCCACACATCATTAATCTCCCAATACACAAGAGCCAACTTCAACATCAATCCCCCACTTGCCAACTTGTACACTTATCAACAATAATTACTAATATATATATCATATTAGCATTTTACTATTTAATATTCTAACTACCTTGATAAAAGTTCCATTTTATGGGAGATGTAGTCTAGGGTATCATTCTAATTGTGATGTTAGTTCTAGAATTTGATACTATATGCAAATATCATGTTTTATTATTTGTGTATTATATTAGGAACTTTTATCTTCTTGTGTAAATATATAATATAATAATTGTGAGTTCAAGAAAGCAACATGATGAGAGCAACGACAACCAGAGGCGGACCTACGTTATTCTCAGGGTGGGCAATTGCCCACCCTGAATTTTATCCTCACACACACACATTGCATTCATTTATGCTGTCGGTTTCTCACCCATTGGCAATCACTTGATTCATCTCTCTCTCTATCTCTCTCTCTCTCTCTCTCTCTCTCTCTCTCTCTCTCTCTCTCTTACCGCTAACACCATCACTCTCACATCGGAACTATTTAATTTTTTGCCAGCTTTATTTTCCTTTTTTTTCTGAAAAATGGTGAGAGTTTAGAGTTACAATGCAATGCAAGACTAATCTAAATTTTTTGGGTAAAACATAATGAACATTTTTAAAGGGCAAAATACTCTCTTTACTCTTTAGTTAGAAATAGAATAATATCTAAAAACTAGTCAAAAAGAAAATAAATTTTTAAGAAAATATTCAATAAAAATAATATAATATTTCAAAAGAAAAAAATTAGAGTTAAAATATATTAGTAAAAATTTGATAAATTTATAAATTTATTTTAATATGATTATAATACATAAATACTTAATTAATTTTATTTTATATTCATTCATTTTATTTTTTGTCCTTATTCACATACAAATATTGTGTTAATAAACTTTTTAATCTGATTATATGCATCATTTTTATGAAATAGTTAAAAAAAATGATGATGATTGATAAGAAATACTATAATATAAAACTAATAAATTAATATTTTTGAAATAGAATTATTACACAATAGTATGACACAATTTAACCTAATTTAATAGGTGATGACTAACCTATTGATTGACTAATATCTTATATTTAAAAAAAAAATCTATGATTTGATTCCGAATGAATTATTATTCAAACCTATCCAAAAGTATAAAATATGACGAAAAATTTGTGATCAAATTTTAAGATATCGATCAAACTTAAATGCAAAATTTTATTTTGAATCATGGATCATTCAATTTAATTAATTTTAATATGAATTAATTTGCATAATAAAGTTGCCCACCCTAAAAAAAAATGATTGGTTCCTACTCTGATGACAACATCCTAGATGTTGTGTTTGTTGATGCATCAACATAAGAATGATCCATAAAGACTTATGTCGCTCTAATAGATATACACTATAGGAGTCATCGATTTAGTTATATCCTAGTTTTAAGGGTCTATCAATTGTAAGCTTATATTAATGATATGTCTATTGATTATGGGTCAACTTCATCTTAGGTATCTTGTCCAATATGTGGAGGTGTTACCTTTGTTCTCCTTATTACTCTAAGTTCTACTATCTTCCTTGGCATTATGTGGCACTATAAGTCTAATGTAGGTTTCTCCCTCATATGATAGTAAAGTGTAAATCCCATCTATAAGCCTAGGATCATGTCCATCCCCTTAGTCTTTGCAACATCTCTGGATGAGTTAACCCATAACTATTATAATAATTCTCAAGTTACCACATGAATAAGCAAATTAAGGTCCCAATGACCTGAAATGATAGAATAATGAGATCTTGATTATTGTCACCATCCTATTTGGTACATCAGTTCTCAGTTTTCTCTATTTATTTGTGTCCTTTTACAATCCTTTGGATTATAGAGTTTGCATTCTATAGTAGCTTAAAATGGCTATATTCTTGACCATTTTGATGATCCCAATTTTTTCAATTTCTAGAAAATTAGTTTAATTAATTTTGAATTTTTTTTTCATTCTTCACTGTCATTACATCAAGATAATATTTTCTTATAAAATTTAGAATCCCCTATAAAAAAGAATGTATCTTTACATCCATGACTTAGGGTATTTTGAACACTTTTATATAATCATGTCCTTTTGCCTTACATAAATTTTAATATATTTTTCATATCTTGACTGCCTACAAAAGAAACTTTAAGTAAATTCCCATTAGCCCAAATAACCATATCTATATTGAGGTTGTCTATTCTCTTAGTCTAAGAGTCTCATTGATTTTATCACATTCTCATATGGTTAAGCCCCATCATACTTCTCCTTTAATATTTGAAGAGACTATTAATCTCTCAGCCATTAAACACAAGCTTCTAAACGCAAGTATAGTTCCTTAATTAAGAGTATTCTTGAATACTCTCGAGATGTAATTAATCTTAGGAGTTTGCTCTATTTAAATCTTTAACTCATAATTAAAATAAAACCTATTTAGAGTTACATTCTATTCAAGAAAAAATATGATGATTAACTACAAATGATTCTCTATTTCAGTGCTAGAGGCATCTTTTAATGCGAACAAAATTCTAGTGATTTCATTGAAGAAAGTTTCTCTCCCCATCACTAATGCTTCATTTTCACTTATAAATTATTTTAAATTTAAAACAATAAGATTATAGATATTATTTTGATTTGAAAATATCAGAATAATTTTGAATCGGCACTAAAAAACACAATGCAATAATGACGGGAAATTTTTGGTCTATATTTTATTTAGAAAAAAAAACAGATCGTAATATTTTGATTGTAGTTTAATGAGTGTAACTTTTTATTTATTAAATTTATTTTAAATTAAATATAATATAATTGATTAATTAAAAGGGAGATTTACATACATACCACATAACTCTTATGTATTTACATATCTAACACCTAAATTTTAATTTTTACATATATAACACCTCAATCTTAAATATTACATCAAAAATATCATCGTCACTTTTTAAAAGAGAAATATACATTTTTAAGCATAGGAAAGTGTTAGAAAAATAAATATCTAACTTTAGGTATTGGATATGTAAATATATAAGAATTGTGTGGTATGTATGTAAATCTTCCTTTTCTTAATTATCTATTTGTTAGGGATTAAGATTTAATTAACAGACAATAAGAAAGACAGTAAGCCAAACAAAATTGTTATTTCATTTCAATTACACTAGTCGTTTCTATAGGCAATTCATGGGCATGTTGCAAATAGTATATTTTCAGTAATATTCTTCTCCAACTTGAAGTTTGATCAGATTATTAGAAAATAATTAGCAAAAAAATTATCAATGAATTTATTAAAATTCTAATAAATGTAACATTATTTCTAACTCTGTTTTTTTCAGACACGTTAAATAAAAATATAAAAAATAAATCATATTTTATTAGCATAATATAGTGTTTAATTCGCGATTGATTCCATTCAAATATTATAAGCTGTTGTCCATAAATCTTAATTGAGTCCTATAAAAGCATCAACATAAACTAATAATTAATGTCATTGATTAATTGATATTTTATTTAATAAAGAAATATTTATTTATTCAAAAAATATTTAGTAAATGTTTTAAATACAAATTGTATTGTTTAAAAACATAATTAATTAATCTATAATTTAAATATGATATAAAATTAATTATATCTTAATACTATTAATTAGAATATGATGTCAAATTATCATCATTAAACCATGAGTATTTTTGTCGATGACCATTTGCAATTTTATGAGTGGTGGTGGGCATCAATATTATTAAGATACAAAAATATAGATGTTGGTGTCAATGACAAGCATTGGCCTTAAATGGAAAGCATTGGTGTTAATGTCGATGGAAAATGATAATCTTATCAGTGGAGGTAGGCATCAATGTTAGTAGCGACGATGAATGATCACCTTATAGTTTTCTCCAATTTTATTAATGTTTATATTGATAACATGCAATGATTTTATTGATGTTCGTGGTCATCGATATTATTATCAACATTAGGCATCGATATTAGTATTAATATCAAATATTGATATTGATGTCATTAATGTGCTTTATCCTTATTAGAGATGCTAGGTATGAGCATTAATATTGATTGTGGATGCTAACCTTATTAGTATTGATGGACATGAACGTTATTATCAACATTGGAGATTGACGAAAAAAAATATTAATATTTAGTACTAGCATTAGTGTCGATGATATATATATTAACCATGTTGGTGATGCAAGTATTGATGCTCGTGCAAATAGTGGATGGTAACATTATTATCAATAATAGATATCAATAATATTGTTAATGTTGGCATCAATATTAATTGATCATGTGGATTAGTCTTGGTGTTGATGACAAGAGATGACCATTTTAACAATGGCAAGTATCAACATTATTAATATAGTGGAAAACAACCATATTAGTGTTAATGGGCATCAATATTAGTAGTAACGATGATTATCAACCATTGTGTTGATTGCAAATGTTGGCATTATTGTCGATGGCAGTCAACAGATGATGATGTTAATGGCAATGGCAGAAATAGATATTGATTGATGGCAAATGTCAACTATAGTATCAATAGTGGGTACTAATGTTATTGTTTATTATAAATGCTAATCATATCAGTGGTGATAAGCATCGACATTATTAGAGAAGGTTAGAGATAATATTATTGGTGAAAGTGGCAAGCATTAGCATTGGTGTAAGCTATAGGCATCACATTGACGTTGATGATGGACAATTAATTTATCAACATCAGTGAGTAATAATATTATTATTAACATTGATGATTAGCATTATAGTCAATGTTATGTATCATTATTAGTGTTGGTAATAGTTATTAACTTAATTAGTAATGGTCAAGATTAACATTGATATTGAAAATATATGACAAATTGGTGGGTGTCCAATTATTGTCAATGTCATGTGTTAGCTTTAGTGTCAACATTGAGTGTTGATAGTGTGCATCAAGCTTATTAGTGATGGTGGGCATTGATATTTGTATCTATAGTGGATGATAAAATTTTTAGTGACATTAAGAACCTATGTTGGTGATGTTGGACAATGATGATAAGTGTTAACACTTATGTTGATAATGAATGTTTATGTTAGTAGCGTCAGTCTTATTAGTGATGGCGGGCATTGATAATATTAGTGTTATTGGTGTCAATCTTATTGGTGATGGTGGGTGTTAATGATGATAGTAATAGTATATGTCAACCTTAGTGTTGATAGTAAACATTAGTGTTGATATGGCACTTAAAATACCACTAGTCAAAGTACGAATCTTGATGTTTGATATGACACTTAAAATACCACTAGTCAAAGTACGAATCTTGATGTCAAAAGCAAGTTGATCCTAAATTGAAACTGGTCGAGATTAAGCACTTAAAATATCATTGAAAACTTTGGGATATCAATTAAATCCCTATAGCTCTTAAACATGGAGTGTTTATAGTCAAATCGAGCATCTAGACGAACCGGATCTAACAAGCCCAAGATCTCATAATTCTGACTTTATTTGAGCATTCAAATACTTAAAATACATCAAATAATCAAAGGAATCATTTTGAGCCGTCCGGATGGAGGTTGGTTTGCATGTTTTGCTGAAGTACCACTCTTCCAATCTATAAATAGCCTTTCTTCATTCATGAGGGGAGGTCAAGCTAAAGAGAATAGAGAGCTCTAAAGCTTAAAAATCCTCCAAGCATAATCGTGCCATTGACTGACCGTCGACCACCCCGTCCGCCAACCATCGCCATCCGCCACCGCTGGTAGATTGCCGGTCATCACCGCCGGTCGCCACGACCATCGACCATCTCCGCGGTCACCATCGTCGCTGGTCATCCCTGGGACTACCACGCATCGCACCATCGATTATCGCATTGCCGTTGCGACATCGCTAACGCTGCTGCTTGCCACCATTCAATCTCGCGTGCATCAACCATCGCTATTGGTTATCTGCCACCACCATCGCTGATCTCAGACACACTGCGAAGAGCCGCTGATCATCATTAATTATCATGCCATCTCGGTCACCACTACGCCGCATCCGGTCCGACACTTGTTCACCATCATCTACTATCACTAGCAACTGTTACACTCTAACCATGGCTATATAGCTATTGTTGCTTGATTCTGGGATTCTCTTTGTCAACCCTTCTCATATACACGTAATCCCGTTATCGGAAAATTTTGTACCAAAGAGATATATAGTGGAAGATGGGCCAGCCTGGTTTTCCCCTCTTTTCGAGATTTTTCCACGTAAAAATTCTGGAGTTTTCTTATTAATTCTTCAAACATCTGTATGTGTGCTGAACTCCGCAACAAAACTAAGACGTAAAATTTTACTCTACTACAACTGGTTTTCTAGCACGCAACAGTTTGGCACCATCTGTGGGAACAGAACCCCTCAATCACAATTTCCGTGAACACCCGCGTCATGGCCAATAGGCGCAATACTCGTAACAACGGAGCCTCCCGCTCCAACTCTCGTCACTCTCGAAACCAATCCTTGAACCAAAGATGTCAAGTTTATGCCTCACTCCCCCCTGATAGGCGTGACCCTGTCGGTGAAGGTGCAATTAGAATCTCTTTAGAAGATCATATACGCCAAATGGAAGAGTCTCAAAATGAGATGATCTGACTTTTACGAGGACCACGACAGCCACTACAACGATAAATACATCTCCCCCAAGATCGATCGTTAGCCATGGGAGGTCAAAATGCTAATCTCTTTGACACTAAAGTTTCTCTGCTTCCAGACCGTGATGCTGATCTCCTTGACACTGCTAGTTCTAATCATCCATCACATGCAGCTCAACCGACTGCTAATCTACTAATTATTGTTGGTAGCTTGGCACGTTCTCATCTTGTTGACTCCACCCATCACGTTATACGTGCATAATTACAACGCTTAATGCAAGATGAATTTCACCTTAAAGATAAATCATCTTCCCCCTTACCACGGCTACGAGGAGTCTTCACCTTTAGCTGAATCTATTCTTCAACATCCCATTCCCGTAGGGTTCAAGCTTCCGAGCATTAACTCTTATGATGGGGCAACTGACCCATATGAACACATCGACTATTACAGGACCATCATGCATATCCAATAAACTCCTCACACACTGCTTTGTCAGGTCTTTCCCATTACCCTTAAGGGGCAAGCTCGCACTTAGTTCTACTCCCTTCCAAGGGGATCCATCCGTACCTTTGACGAACTTGCCAAGATTTTTGTAGAATAGTTCATTACAAATCGGAGGATCATTAAAGATTCCTCCCATCTCTCCATTTATCAAAATGATGGTGAATCACTTAAAGAATACTTCCAGAGATTCTCCTTAAGCCAAATACCTGGGTAGATCAACTAAGAGGAGTTTTTCTTGGAGGGCTCCGTCCTGGGCCTTTCTATTCGTCACTAATGCGAGATACGATCCGCTCATATGCCGATTTAGTTCACCGTGTAGAAGCGCAAATTTCTACTGATGAAGTTATTAATGCCCATCAAAATAATTTGAACAATCCACATGATAACGTAAGAGTGCTCTAGGAAACACATATCAACAATCCCATCAGAAGAAGCAACAAGACAGTCATGATCTCCCTCCATGGCCCCCACATCAATGACGTGAATAACGACTGGAACACACGCCACTGAACACATCTCGTGTTAACGTCTTGTTGGTCATTCGAGATGAAGAGACCATCAAGTGGCCACATCCACTAAAACCAAATTTAAAAAATTAGGAGCAATATTGTCACTTTCATCGAAGTCATGGACATACTACAGAGACGTGCAAACAACTTAAAGAAGAGATTGAGAGGCTCATTCAACAGGGATATCTACGTCAATTTGTAGAAAACAAACCAACTCAAGCAAACATAGCTCCAACTGGAAGCAATCGGGACAATCATCACAAAAACAACACAATAGTTGCCAAATAGTTGGAGAAATTGAAACAATTACAAGTGATCCACTACTATCTAATCAAGTCTTCATTGCCACCTTTGAAGAGTTGGAGTTAAAAAAATCTTGTATTAATCATCCCATCACTTTTAATGACTCAGACTTGAAAGGAGTCCATGTTTCGCATCAAGATTCTCTTTGATAATGGGATGATGTTTTATTCCACCTTTTAGCATTGGTTTCTTTGAAATTTTACTTCACCTTTCTGGACTATGGGTTTGAATGCTATATGAGTGGAGGGGATAATCACCCTTCTTTATTCTGAGAACTTCCTCAACAAGTCACTCACTTCAATTCATGGTAGTCAAACTCAAAGATAGCCTATCTTTGGAAGACCCTCCAATCAATCTTTGGCCACACCTCATCTTATAAGATGAAATTTCAAACTCATTGGGGTTGGGTTGGAAACCAAAATAGAACAATCATGTTACCTCGCATGTTTCAACACCCCTTGACCTTCAACATCAAGAATTTTAATCTTCAAGATAAAGAAGTACCTCAGAGGGTTTTGCCTGTAAAAGACTTACTCCCCATTTTGTTATCAGATGACCAATCGTCAATCTATGACCAAAGATCCAGAGGAAAAAATCTTCCCTAAAACTTGGAACATGGAGGGTCTCTGAAAAGTGTTATATGTAATCCTTGGTGCATAAATATTGCAACCTTTAATTTACTCTGTTTGTCTTTTCCTCTCCACCTCTTATCTTTTGTTAACTCCCTCTAAAAATGTATCTCGTCTCTTTTATTAAGTTATCTTATGACAATATTGTATCACCGACATTATCAAAGTAATGAGTTTATGGCTTTTTCTTACAAGCTTATTTCTTCTTCAATGAATCCTCCCACTTGAAATACACAACTCATGTTGTATCTCAATCGAGGAATGATCAATCCCAAGGGGAATTGATCGGACCTCTTCCATACAGGTAAGAAGTCAAGTAACACTTTGCTGATACCTAGGATAGGTCAAAAGGTCCTTGGCGGACATTCAACGACCTCTTCCATACAAGTTACCATCATCGAGTCACACTCTGACAAACAACCTCGAATAGGTCAAAAATTCTCAACGGATTCAATTCAACCTCATCCATACAGGTTAACGTCATCGAGTCACACTCGACAAACAACCTCGGATAGGTTAAAAATCCTCAGCAGATTCAATTCAACATCTTCCATATAAGTTAACATCTTCGAGTCACACTATGACAAACAACCTCGGATAGGTCAAAAATTCTCAGCGGGTTCAATTCAACCTCTTCCATATGCCATCGAGTCACACTCGACAAACAACCGGATATGTCAAAATTCTCGGATTCATTACCTCTTCCATACAGGTTAACATCATCGAAGTCGACTCGACAAACAACCTCGGATGGGTCAAAATCTCGCCGGATTCAATTCAACCTCTTCCATACAGCGTCTTGAGTCACACCGACAAACAACGGATAGGTCAAAATCTTCATCATCACCAAACTGCCGTTTGCCGCTCACTGCCGACCGCCGCCGCACCATCGCCGCATTGCCAACCATCGGGTTAGGCTCGCCACCATCCATTGTCGCCGCCACCATCACGGCATTTATCAACCTCATCAGTTGCTGCCACATCACTATCGCCACCATGCTTCCGTTCGCATCGCTAACTATCATGATCGCTACATAATAACCATCTGCCACATCGGGGCATCATCAAATTTTACCTCATCGGACGATTCTCTTGAGGAAAATCAGACGCTCACGAGACAGAAGAAGAAGAAACACTCGAGCATATGAGGTGTTTCTCTTTAGACCTATAGAACCGAAATGTAAAATCCAAGAAAACGGCTGGAAACGTGGAAAATAGGTAAAAATGGACAAATGGACAAAAGCCCTCATCGGTTTCACCGGCGCGCGCCGGCGCTTCTGTTCGCGCCACCCGTCGGCATCACCGAACCATCATCGCCGATCGACAACATTAACTATCGCCGACCACCTTCGTCGGGCATCGCCAGCCACCGTCATCGGGCATCGCCATCAACCACTGTCACCGGTTATCGCCGCTGACTCCTCAACCGGTTGGTCCGACGAGGCGTTGATGCCTCTTTCGAGGAAAATCGGAACCACGACGTATTGCGGCGCTTCTCGGAATGACCTTCTCTAAGAAGAAGAACACTTGAGCATATGAGGAGGGTGCCTTCTCCCTTGGCCCTAGGGGGTTTTTATAGACCCCTATAGAAGTAGAAACGTAAAAAATCCAAGAAAAACGGCTGGAAATTGCGGAAAATAGCAGAAAATAGACAAAAATGGACCAAAAGCCCTCATCGGTGCGGTCAGCGCGTGCAGGTCCACCGCTCCTTCGCTTCCACCGTGACACGGCTGGCTAGCCCGTAAATGTTGGATGGGTCCATAACCCAAACCTTGCGCTGCACCAGATATACATCCGCTGACTCCGCCTCGCGTGATCATAATCTTGCGCTCCCATGATGACATGTTCTTTCAAAATGTATGGTTAATGGACCCATAAATTTCATCGAATAATTTGCTATTTTCAAGTATTTGACGTATATATTTTTGGACGATTGAGATAATATCATCCAAAAATAGGGGGACAACTGATATGACACTTAAAATACCACTAGTCGAAGTACGAATCTTGATGTCAAAAGCAAGTTGATCCTAAATTGAAACTGGTCGAGATCAAATACTTAAAATATCATTGGAAACTTTGGGATATCAATTAAATCCTTAAATAGCTCTTAAACATGGAGTGTTTATAGTCAAATCGAGCGTCTCGACGAGCCGGATCTAACAAGCCTAAGATCTTATAATTCTAACTTCATTTGAGCATTCAAATACTTAAAATAAATCAAATAATCAAAGGAATCATTTTGAGCCATTCGATGGAGTGGTTTTGGGTTTGCTGTAAGCTTACCTCCTCCAATATATAAATAGCTCATCATTCTTTACATGAGGGATGCCAAGAGGGAGAAGAGCTCTAAAGCTTGAAAATCCTCCAAGCATCGTGCCACCACTTGGCGAGGCCCACCCGCCGCCAACCACCGTGCCGCCGCATCACGCCATCGCATTATCGCCGTCGACTACCGCCGGCCACCGCCATCAACCATCGCCGCCATCTCCCCGGCCACCACCATCATCGTTATCATACCTGCTGACCGATGCTGCCGCATCTCTGCTTGCCGCCGACCATCGCTAACGCCGTTGCCACCACCATCAATCCTCGTCATCGTCAACCATCTTCGCTGGTTATCTCGCCCACCCGTGTTGATCACCGCCAACCACTGCGCCACCGCAGGGCATTGTTTGCCGACCACGCCATCACCGCCACCAACCATCGCCGGCCATCTCCGCCAGTTACCACCACCGACGAGCCATCGGTTTGCCGATCGTTTCACCATTATCTGCTACCACTAGAACCGCTATAATTTAACCATGGCATTGTCGACTGATTCCATTATCGCTCTTATCATATACTGTAATCCGTCGGAAAATTTTGTACTAAATAAATACATAGTGAAAGATTTTACCGGGCTAGCCGCCGTGATTTTCCCTCTTTTTCTTTTTTTCCACGTAAAATTCTCCGTTTTCTTATTAATTCTTCAAACATCTAGGCTTTGGACTCAACAAAGAAGCGTAAACTTTTACTCTACTACAATTGATTTTCTAGCACGCAACAAGTGTTATTATTTATAAGTGACAGAGTTATTGTCAATAGAGAATGATAAGTTTTTTTGGCAGTAAAAGGCACTAATGTTGTTATTAATAAGTGAGAACAATCATTTTGCATCATTAACACATGCTAAAACCCAAAGTTGACAACAACATCGATGCTTGGCAATGCCCACTATCACACCAATAAGGTATTCACTCACTATTGTCCATAACATTGATACTCGACATCGCTAATAAAGTTATTGTCGGCCACCATAAATTAGGTCATAACTTCTCATAAAAAATAGCACTAATATTATTTATTACAACTATGGTGGATGCGCACTATCGACATGAATCCCAATACTCAATGTCACCAATAATATTGATCCTGCCACTACCAAAGAGGTCATCACATGCCACTAGCAATAGCTTCAATGCTTGCCTTCAATAATAAAATCAATGCTTGCCATTGACAATTAGGCCAACATTTGCTTTGGACACCAAAAGAGATACTCAATGTCAGTGACGATGTTGATTTTTGCTGCTATTAATAAGGTCATCGCATATCATTACCAATAACATCAACATCCTCCATCACCAATAAAATTATTTTCTACTATCAACACCAACATCAATGTTTGTCATCACCAACTATCTCGATACTAGTCATTGACACTAATGTTAATCATTACAACTTTTACATAAATTGATATTTATATCTTTGATCTCTAGTCTCCCCTCTTATAAGTCAAAAGAATTTGAAGAATACCCTTAATCTGTAAATGATAACTCTAATGCTTCAAGGTTTCTTACTCTCACCATGGAAGCTATCTTTTTCAATCCATATCTGCTACATCGCATTAACGCTTTCTCCACTTACAAAAAAGGACACACTTTATAGCCAAAGATTCTCATTAGTCAAATCATTTTAATTAGGTCAGGCCAATTACTTTTTTTTTTATCCCTAAGTCTTCCACCAAAAAAAATCATCGCCCTATGAGTTACTCTCATCTTCTTTTTATGTGTAAAATTTTTTATATAATGTTGAGATGATAAACACTCTTTCCCGATCATCATAATTATTTTAATCCACAATAATCATATAGGTATGTTTTCACTAACAAATCACAATATTCTTATATATGTTTTTATAATTTCATGAACAATATTTTTAATTTTCAAAAATGAAAAAAAATAAAAATATACTTTTCAACATAAATTAAAAACATAAAATGATAATCATAAACTCAAAAGTGAAATCAAAGATGACCTAAACTGTTTTGTTAAACTTTATTTTCTTCTTTGTCATTTTATTCTATTGCATTATTGATAATTGATTTTTTTTATTTAAATTTGAATCATATTTAATTTAAAATCTATATTAAAATTAAAACTAACAAGTCTAGCCCATAGCCTTATATCTTTGCTTGTGAGCATATAAAATTAATGTAGAGTTCATGTTGATAGGTTAATTATTATGATTAATTTGTGCTTTTCTATCGCTTGCGTCCAAGCATAATATAGCACAATGATAAGAGGCGGATCAGCTGAAGTAATCAAAGTTAAAGAAATGAAAAATAATGGTGAGATTCTACAGGGAGGCGTCAATCATATGGAAGTTGGTGAACCTGCTTTATTAATTAGGTAGGTGTGAGGAATATGCTACCACTTTTCCAATAGAAGAATCCTCATCTCTTCCCTCTTAGGTATTGTTGCAAGCTTGAGACATGAGAGACTTGAATTTTGGTAGCAAAAACTTTAGACATTGTGATAATATAGAAGTCAAATATTATAATTATTATGAATTATAATCATACTTTTAAAATAGTGTTAATAATCAATAATTATAGTAATAGTTCTTAAAATATGAAACAAAAAGTTTCATTTTGTGAAGTTGCTTATTTTCTAGCTATATTTTTTAGATTGTGACTAATATTAATGAAATAATGTGATTAAGAAATTAATCATAATTTCTTAAAATATTGTGACTAAATTTTTTGTTTTGCTTAGATTGTAAGTTTCACATGCACTTTATCAAACATAATTTACTATGAAAGGCATAGTCCAAAGGTTTCAAAAAATTGTTGAGTTGGAATCAAGTCTAGCTTATTTGCTTGAAACATTGTGCACCTTAAATATATTGGCTCAAACTACTTCCAAACATTTTTTTTCTTAAAACATTGAACAATGTGTATGCACAACTAAATTAATGTGAATTTGATTGAAATGTCACAATCCAAGCTTGCATCAAGTTGAATTAGGCTAGATAAGAGATAGAATGGATGTGTTGAGTGCATCAAGATATTTTTAAAATTCTTCCCAACTCAAACCTATATACTTTACGTGTGGAACTAAGCAAATAAACATGCACAAACCTTGGCGACATGGTGATGAAGCTTTATTTGAGTGACTAAACGAGTACAATGTAAATAATTTGCTTCTGCTATATAAGCTAATGAATATTAGATTAACCAACACAAAAGCCACAAAACAATCGCATAAATGTTCTCACTAAAAGATTGTAATATAAAAAGCTATAAGTTAATTTTGGGAGCATAATAATTAGTAAGCAATATCATATAGACCATGTAAAAGATGAATCACCACATAAACATCTAGCATTTAATTTGTAATTAAATTAAAAAATAATGTAAATTTAAACATATATGAGCGATGTAATAAATTTTTATGTGGTTTGACACCCAACCGACTTACATCATAATCTAAGCATCCCCTTTAAGATTATATTATAGTGAACTCTTAGTATAGGAGAAACCATCACATTAATGGTTCAATGGCCTACACATCCATATTCTCTTCCACATGATGAATACAATGACCATGACTCTCCTACTTGGTAAGGCAAGCTCAAAACTTTTTATATGAGAAACCTTTCAATGCCTCTAAAGATTTTAATGATGATTAAAGCTATTATCAACAAGAAAGAAACTATACAATTTTATGATGATTGCAAAAGGTACAAAGCATAAAAACATACAACTTATTTAGTTTTGACTTGAATTTGAATATATAAATAAACAACTTGACACCAACTAAATCATCATTAGTTAAAAATAAATATATGATCAGGCTAAACCTTGAATGTGAGTGCATGTGCCATTCAAGTAATATAATAATGAGTAAAATAGTATTCTCACAATGGCAAATGTTTAATATTCCATAGTAAACATTTATTCTACCCATATTTTAACCTTAAATAGTAAAATTCTCCTCATCTTAGTTGAGGGTACATGTTTACTATTCATAAATAAGATGAGTAGAGATGAATGGAAAGCCGATAAGACATACTCTAGTATTCTTATTGTAATTTCTTGACATTTTGCAAGTCAACTAATGGACCAGAATCTACAACGAAAACATAAACTTTTTATATATAACTCTTATTTTTGTTCTAATCTTATCTATGAAATAATGATGTTCTTATTTTTTTCTTATTATTATTTTGACTTCTCTCTCATTATTTTATTCATGTTTACTCTCCTTTTAATTGTCTATCAATCAATTATAGGATTATTTAACAATCAACAATCTTATGAAGAAACTTTTTTTCTGAAATTTGAGCATGAGTTAATTGGTGCCCAATTAGTATACTTCTTTTTTTTCATATTTATGGCACTGAAATGGAGTTTAGAGTGGGATTGAGCAATCAAATCCTTATCCTTAACCAATTCACATCATCTAATGACAAGTTAATATAATTCATGAGCCTAATTTTAATAGATATGCCAAGTAGGCTATTTCATCATGCTCATGTGCTTAGGTCACTTTCTAAATTGAAGTTATGATAAATTCAATTTGGGAAAACAATTATACTTATATAATGAAAACGGATATCATGAAGATGTATTTTATATCATATTATGCATTTATGTTTATTGATACTCGACAGTTTGCACCATATTTTCCCCTCTTAGGAAGTTATGATGTATTTATGCTTCAATTAAGATACACAAATGACTAAACACACATTTTAATGCATCAAAATGTTATAGATGCCTTGATATGCTTAATAATGCAATTAAGACCATTTGGTATCTTAGCATCTAAATTAATTAGAAAGCCTAATCAGGACCATTTCAACCAACTTGGAGCCGGCAAGCAACATATAATTGATCCTGTGGAATGTCATTCACATGTGATGAACAATGATATAAGTCACATGGCTCCTAATCAAGTTTACTCTTTCAAAGAGAATTCTCAGCCAACCAATAAAATAATTTAAAAGGCTCTGTTTATATAATTAATATTATTTTTTTTTCATTCAAACAAATATTAATCTTATCTTTTTTATAAAACATGGATTATAATCAAAACTAAATAAAAAGATTACAAACCGACACTCTTATATTAACATATTTTTTTGTGAAATTAATATATATTTATTTTCTTGAAGATGATTCTTATAAAACTAAATCATAACATCCTCGTTATATCCATTTGTGGATAAGCTATGTGGTTAGATTTATAAAGAAGGGAGCCGTTTCTTCATCACATGAAGAATAGAGCTCCAAGTTTGTCGTGTAGAGCCAATGGGGTCATTAAAATAAATGTTAATTAATTATGAAATAATATGTTCTTAATGCTTAAGTAAGAATCGTGTGTAATGTGGGGTCATCATCATCAAGTGGTTTGCACGTGCGGGATTGATTAATTAACACGAAGGTTCATTTGTAAAGCAACCTAATCAATCAAGAAGTCATCAAATCGGCTGCCAAAGTTCTGTAATAATAATAAATAGGAGCTAATGAGTGGGAGGAGATTCGGTGATGGGATTTGATGGAATTTTTGTAACTGGGTGAAAGTGCAATGAACCTGAGCTAAGCAAAATATTATATGTTGCCTAATTAGGTAGCCAGAGAGAGAATTATATATATATATATATATATATATATATATATATATATATATATATATATATATATATATATATATATATATATATATATATATATATATATATATATATATATATATATATTAATTGCCTAGATTTTATAATTATATTATATCCTAATTTATTTCATTTTATTAGCCTTCTTACATAATGCATATTTGGAGTTTCATGGGAAAGATTATCTCATTAAATGTCATTTGCATAATTTTAAGAACTCAAAAAGTATTTAAATATTTTAGCTTATTTTATTAAAATTAATTTTGAGATAATCTAAATTTTACTTTTTTTAAACAAATTTATAATTAAAATCAATATGTTGATGACATAAATTCAAAGATACTAAGGAAATCTTAATTTGAGAGTTGACATAGTCAAAGCTTTACGAAATACAATAGAATACTTTAGGTTAAAAAAATCTCTAAGTTTTCTTAGCATATGATCAAAATAAGTTTTTTCAGTGATATGATAATTCCATGGCCACTTAATTTTAATATTATTAAAAATATATCTTCAAAAATATTGATTGATCAAGGGGATTAATTTTAATTATCCAGTTAATAATTTTGTTTTCAGTCAAATTTAACAAAATGACTTCTACAAAAATTTATAGAGAAATTTACATATATTATGTATTTACATATTTAATACATAATATTTATTATTATAACACTTTCCTATTCATGAAAATATGTATTTCACATTAAAAAAAGTTAGTGACTGTGATTTTTTTTTATGCAAAATTAAAAATTGATATGCTATATATATGTAAATATTAAAATTTATGTCTCTTATATATGTAAATAAAAAAAAATTATATGGCATGTATTTAATTCCCCAAATTTATAAATAGAATATGCTTCTATGTATTTATGGGATATCCCAAAGGGAATTTAAGGGAATTCTAGAACTTATGCAAATTCAAAGCTTTGTTTAACAAGGCTTGATGTTCATCGTTGTCTGTCACTAATACTTTTCGTCATAAGCCACTAACACAAATCACCAAAAGTTGCTGACAACTGTCATCAATCTTTTCTAATGTACACCATCATTCATCGTTAACACTTGTCATCATTTATTGATGATGCATGCCATCACTCTATATCAACAAAAATTGATGTCTCACATGATGTCAACTCCAACATTTATTCACTAATAATAAACATGGATGCATGTCATCACCTACCATCACTTGAATTTATTTGGTTATTGCCATTTGATATCATTCATTTCAATCATACACTCTCCCCTATTACAAAGAGAAGGATTAAGTTAGAATGCCTAATATCACTTGATATATAATGTTCCTAATCAAACATCATCCATTATCTATCATTGGTTCATATTTATTAGTCATGAATATCTTATGCTCTCTTATCAAATTGTTGATCTCCCATTTTACAAAGAGAATGATTAAGTAAACTATTAATCATTACATAGTGACTAATATTTCAAATTATTTGCCATATGATCCATGCTAATATTTAATATATGTCAAACAATGGAATTTGATGCCCATCTTTGTAGTTTTTGTACTCTCTCTTGGAAGAAGAATGATAGAGTATATCACTAACTATTGCCTAACATCTAAAACTTTTAAATGACTGCCATCTAATAATTGCCAATGTTTGTTTTTTCTTAACTACCAACATGTATTGCCTTCCATTCTTTATGTGTCCCCTCTTATAGAAGAATGACTAAGTATATCATTTATAGTTATTTGGCATCCAAAATTCTCTATTGATTGCCAGTGCTTGTTAAGTCTGATGTTTGTTAGTCATCAACTTATAACTCTCTCCATCTTAGTCACCACCTAACCCTTTAATAAAAAGAACGATCGAGTGAACCACTAATCACTTTAAACATCTAACATTCCCAATAAATTATCATATAGCAAATGTTTGTCACCCTCGATGTCCAAGAATCACCTTGATAATTGCTAGTCTCTCCTTTAAAGATAAAGACCTAATAGATAGTCAATCGTTGGTTATCTTATGTTTTCGATTGACTATCATTTAACACATGCCAATGATCAGCACTTGATATCTATCAACTATTGATATTTGATGTTCATCTTCACTTGGTCATTCCTTTTATAAGGAGAGTGATTGAGATAACCTCCCATCATATGCTAATAATTCAAACATCTTAAAATTTATACTTTCATCATAAAAATTCATCCATCGTCGTATCTACTATATTATATTAATATAATTTCTACTATAAGTAAGAATTTTCTTTATAACAAACGACTAACATTGACAATATTCTACACATGATAAAATTAAAACTCAACTATTTTAATGTACAATAACATTAGCAAACTCTCATGCAAATCATGCTTATTTCCATTAAATTCTTAATGATATAAGCATAACATAAGAAAAAATATATATATGTTCAATAGTTTATGTTACAAAACTAGGCTTACATTTTAAAAATTAACTATAGGTTCACATTACATGCATAAATCTCCTTAAAAAAATATAGCATTATATATAAATAAATAAATTTTTAAAGTGAGTCACATTTGTTGATATTATTTAACTTCATAAATGATATTCAAGTCTAGGAATTCTAAAACTTCACTCTCATTCTTTTATTTATTGATTTTTTTTATTAGATTGAAAGTTTAACATAATTGCAAAATTTCATCAATTGTTAGCATTCTACATAAATATAAATAACTTTACTCATATATATAATATCTTGGGTGTAAATAATATATTTTATAACGATTTGTAACACTCCCAACAAATTTTTTTTATATAAAATTAGTTACTAAATTTTTATTTGGCTATACCACCTACCATGTAGCTGATTCATGTGGTTTCACTTTAATCGTGACTTTATTTAATACTAGTTTCTTAAATAATTTTGTTTTTTATTTTTAAAAATATATTATTTATAAGAAAAATACTCATTGAAAATCACCATCTCAGCTATCACCCCACTTCATATCACTATCTACAAAAAAATAATCTCAAAATAATTTATTTGATCTAAAAAACGATAATTAATGTTCCAATAACACGACAAAAACAACATAGACTTTGATGGAACTAAGCTTTTGAATATAGGAAGAGAAATCAAAGGAGCTTTTGGTTAGTTCTGCACATAAACTGTGACTAAAGAAGAGAATAATGAAGAGTACGTAGGGCTCAAGGAGTACCTAAGTCGCTTAATTAATTACCAAGCGGTCAAAGAAGAAAGCAAAAGCATGGGATTTTTAAATCGTCTCTGTCCAGTAGAATAAGATACTGCTGGGGGCCGCATGTGGCTCGTAAGTCTCTTCCATTTAAAAAAAATTTTGCATCAGCCGACGACAGCGTTTTTGTGTGGACACTCTAGTCATTAGTCAGTTCTCTTCAAAGCAAGAATGGAGAGAGAGAGAGAGAGAGAGAGAGAGAGAGTTTCTTCTTCATGTCGAGAACTAGAAGGGTCCCCACTTGGCAAAAAAAGATCCTAAGATCTAACCTTATTAAAGGTTGATGGAGAAAGAGAGGTCTAATTGATGATACTTTTCCATGGCATTATTTTTGTTGGATTATATGTTGATGATTTTAACACATGTATATGATACAAAGGAAAAAAAATTATATTTTAAATTTATACCTCTCGATAAATTTTGTTAGAAATAGAATTAATTTTTCTCGATAAACTTAAATGAATGAGATCATACATTTTAAAGATTTAAAACTAAACAGTAGAAGAATATGAATTGTTTTACCTGTTGATTGTTAGAATATTTGTTATAGTAAATAGTGAGTTTATCTACTGATAATAATAAAAAAAAAATCAGCTTACACATTGATGAGTAAATTATGGCTTAAAAGAATGTTGAGAATTTTTACATGCAAAAATATGAATGACTTAATATGAGTTATGGCTAATTTAAATAAATTTTATTATGTAAATAGAAAATATGATTATTTGTTCTTCTCTGTTATTAGATAAGGTGGGATTAGAAAACATGGTGACATGTTAGTGATGGTTGATGAAGGCAATGGACGTTGATGACATCTGTTGATATGCATGATGAATAAAAGACATGCAATGGTGATTGTCATTAGCAGATATTGATGAGAGTTAACAACTAATATCACTTGGTGTTAGTGGATGATAGTAAGTACTAATTGATAGCAAAGAGCATTAGAGCTGATTGATGATGAGCATCAATAGGGAACATCAATGTTGGACATCAATGGACGTCAATGATGAACATCAGCGAGTGTTGGTGAAGTACATTATTGTGCATCTACGATTGACATTAGCATATGTCATCAATGGACATTGATGATCAATAATGACCAAGCACTAATAGACATAACTCTAAAAATCTTTACAACTAAAAAAAAAGACAATCATTCTAAATTTGCGAAGACGGGAATTTTTATTGATTCATATAGGAACATTCTAATGATTTTGACTAAGATCATGATGCTCCATCAAATCATCCATACTAATCTATTTGATCATTCAATATTTATTTTTTAAGACATCTTATCTTAATGATTTCATAATTTTGTAATCTTGAGCTCATCAAATTTTCCTTATTAAGACACTTATTCTAACTAGAAGCATATCTCAAATAATCTAAAAAATTTCAACTATATCTGAGATATAAATATTACACTCCTTTCACCTTTCACACTTCAAAATTTTCTTTCAAATATAAACTAATCAAATCCTTCTTCAATAGGTATAAGATATAATATATACATTATCTTGTTAATCATTATATATATATATATATATATATATATATATATATATATATATATATATATACACACACACACACAAATATTTGAGTGATGTAATATGATAAACATGGATGTTGTAACCTACTCAAGCTATAAGTTAATAAATAATCTCTATACAGCTTACAAAAAAGCATTTATAAGATAAACAATGATGATAGTGATGGATATATAATGTTATGCATAAAAAATAATGAATAGTTTAGAGTATGTGTAGAGATTTGAGCACATAAACACTTGAATAATATAAATCATCATAATAGTTATCTAATTAATTAAATAAGTTTTGATGAAGATATGTGAATATGATGATAATATAAGGTACAATATCAAGATATCTTTATACTATTAATATGTGTTCACATAAGCATTCAATAATAACTAGCATGCATTCTAATTCAAGATAAATGTAAAATAAATAAAAGTATAAAAAGTTGAAAATAATGATATTTACATAATTTGACTCAACTCAGTCATTATTTATGATTTCTCTACCTAATATCTCTTTCACTAGTTACAAACTAGTTGATGATGTCCTCATGTTACATGAGGATTATATAATAGATATAATAAGAGTTCCTTAGGATTCATTCTAATATTTTTAATGTAATTTGTTACAACTAATCTACTTATAATTAGTTCTTAATTGTATTTTGAAATTATTAGCAATAAGAGTTTCTACAGGCCAACATCAATTTACATTAGCAATTATTTATTACAATCAATTATTATGATATTATTATATTCAATCTTGATCTATTCATAAGTGACACCTATCCGATTCTATAAGACTAAGTAGACATACTAAACAAAAGCATGAAAGAAATGAGCAAGTGAAGCCTTAAAAGAAGTCCAATATAGCTTTTAATTGTACAAATAGATAGAATCCAAAAAAATCCTTTAGCCCCTTATTTATACGGTGATCAAGGCTATAGGAAAGGCTAAATCATAAATAAAAATAATAAATATATACCAGTTAAAGATGCATATACTAATCCCCATGTAGCACGTATACTCCTCCAACAATGACTGTGAATGGTGAAGTCCCTAATTAGTTGTTGCAAGTAACTAAATGTCTAAGCACTAGAGGCAAGTGCTGAAGACGAGTCATTAGGAATGAGTGCCATTGGCGAATATTTTAAGGTGAATGACTTGGGTGAGTCTTATGAGGCGAATATATTGGCGAGACTTCTAAGCTAGAAATGAGGAAAATGAGCCTCTACGAGCACCCTTGTGGAATTTATGGTGGATTTCTTGGGGGCATCTCTTATGGCATGCAATGTGTTGAGTGGACTCTATTAGGAGAGCAAGCACCTCCTGAGCTTAATTTTCTTTTTTGGGAGCTACTCTTCCTTCTACATGGATCTGACCGAGTGGGCCTTTGGGTGGGTCTTCCTGTGGTCTGATGTACTTGACCACACTAACTCGGCCGCACCTACTTAGCTAGATGCAGTGCATGTACACAAAGCCTTCTAGGGATAAATGGTGATTCACGGATGCTAGTGGCTCCAAGTAAATGCAAGAATGAGGAGAGGGAAGGAGAGAGGAATATCTACTTAGGGTTTAGCTCATTTCATTGCATTATAACTCAAACTAGCAATTACAGTTGTTTAACTCTGTAATTTATTATAACGCTTTATTTAATTAACTAGTATGTCTAATAGATTGTCCGTGCTTTTTATAAGAAAATAGTTATTGTTTTCTAGAAGGGACGAATGACCCGTTGATAAACTCCATCAATGATCAAAACATTCCCTTTGTACTATTCCATTACCAAATACAACAGCATAATATTATTTTTTTTTCTGTACAGTAGCTAAAGATTATGTACATCAATCAACTTTTTATAGCAGAATATGATATTATAACTACTTTCTTATGCGATTTTTCCAACTCCAACCCAAGCCTCCTGTGTCTATCTTCATAGTTAATTCCTCCCAAGATCTGATATATCTATCTTTCCAGAAAAAATAATTTTACAATTTCATAAAATCAAAACATTTGAAAAAAAAAGCCGAAGTCACCCAATTTATTATATATATATATATATATATATATATATATATATATATATATATATATATATATATATATATATATATATATATATATATATATATATATATGAGAGAGGTAGGAGAACACGTTGTTCTCAAATGCTTCTGCTGAATGGACCTCACATGTGCGCACGAGGCCAGCATCTATCAACAGCCGGCCTCTCATAGACTGCTTACCTTACAATCATAGACGTGGGGACTATTACTCCCAACACACCCCCGCAAAACATTAAATTGACCTCTAATACCCTCTCTGTACTAAATCTCCATGCTTTCTCTCTCTCTCACATCCTATGGCCCCTATCTTCTTCCTGCTCCTTCCCGTCCTCCTCGCCACCGCTCTTCACCTCGCCCGCTCCCGTACCCGACCCAGCCCAACCTGTTCCCTCCCTCACGGCTCCCTCGGATGGCCCTTCCTCGGCGAAACCCTCGAATTCATCTCTGCTTATTCCGCCCGCCCAGAGTCCTTCATGAACCGCCGTCGCCTGTTGTGCGTACATCCTTCATTTTCTTTCTCATTTACTTCTTAACTCAATCAATGGAATTTAAAAATTTTACTCTTAAATTCTCTCAAAATTTCACATGAAAACTGCAGGTAGGTAATGTGTTCAAGTCGCACATATTCGGTAGCCGACCATCGTCTCCACCGACGCCGAAGTAAGCCGCTTCGTCCTCCAGAGCGACGCGCGCGCCTTCGTGGCTTCGTACCCCAAATCCCTCTCTGAGTTAATGGGCGAATCCTCCATCCTCTTAATCAACGGCTCACTTCAGCGCCGCGTCCACGGCCTTATCGGCGCCTTTTTCAAGTCCCCGCAACTCAAGTCTCAAATCACCGCCGACATGCAAGTTTACGTCCGCCGGCGTATGGCCACCTGGCCCGACACAACCCAGCCCATCCTCATTCAGAACCACACCAAGCATGTCAGTAGAGCCTCTCTCTCTCTAAAATATCTCTGCGCACGTGCGCACTTATGGCTGTTTTAAATCTTGACCCCGTTTGCTTCTCTCCATCAGATTGTCTTCCAGATTCTTATCAGGGCTAATCGGCCTCGAGCCGGGCGAGGAAATGGATTTTCTTAAGAGGGAGTTCCAGGAATTTATTGCCGGATTAATGTCTCTTCCTCTCAAGTTACCTGGAACTAGGCTTTACAAATCCCTCCAAGTAAGAAAAAAAAATTATACATATATAGTAATCAATCACACCCGTTAATTAAATACACAATTATTTAAATTTTTTTTAAAATTATTTCAGGCGAAGAAGAGGATGGTGATGCTTGTGAAGAGGATTATCGAAGAGAAGAGGAGACGAAATGAGAGCTGTGGGTTTAGGCCGAATTCTAAGGACGTTATTGACGTTCTCATTAACGACACGAGTGGTCAGTTGACCGACGAGCTGATTTCGGACAACATGATCGACCTTATGATACCGGCGGAGGACTCCGTGCCGGTGCTCATTACGCTGGCCGTAAAGTATCTCGGCGAGTCCCCTCTCGCTCTTCGACAGCTTGAGGTACTTTATCACTTAATTCTTAATTATAAGTATATTTTGTTTTAGTTAATTAGTAATTAATGTTAAGTATTATTAAAAGTTAGGAGGATTTATATACATATCACACAATTCTTATGTATTTACATATCTTAACACCTAAATTTTAATTTTATATATATATATATATATATATATATATATATATATATATATATATATATATATATAACATCTTAAATCTTTAATATCACATCAAAAATATCACTTTTAAATTAGAAAATTACTTAGATAAATATTAGATATGTAAAATACATAAATGTGGTATGTATATAAATCCCCAAGTTAATTAGAGGGGTCATTATTTTGAAGTGAAATAAGGAGATGCTATATCCGTACGTTCATGTCATTTTAAGGAAAAATTTTTAAGTGAGGTGTGGCATGCATCCGCACATCTAATCATGTGATATTAATTTCCATTTTATCACGTGTTATCACATAATTAGTGTCCGAATGCAAAACTGTGTAATATTCTCTCCATTTTAGGAGAGATTATTATGATGTGAATGTAGTATTCAAATTTTAATAATATAATATCATATGATATTAGATTAATATATAATTATTATATATTAATTATAAATTATTATGTATTATTATATATTAATGTAATATATATATATCTATATATATATATATAATAATAATTATTATTATATATTAGATGATGAGCGTTATATGAAATTAAGTTATTAGAATATGAATGAAAAAAATCAGATCTGAATTTTGTACTTATAATTTTTCATCATTTTAATTTTAATTTTTTAAAATTTTTTTACATTCATTAGTAGCTCTGGGGACGGTAGTCCAAGTGGAAGACTTATTAAGCGAAAATAAAGAAAAGATTTACGGAATATGACAACAATAATAGAGTAAAAATATTGAAGGTTGTTATATTATGATCGTTACATTATATTGAAAAACACATTATTAATGAATGGCGTGATAGACTATGCTACTTATTTTTTTATGGTACTCTTATATTTGGAAGATCGTAATGGTCGGGATGATACTTTTTTTTGGGAAATTGCTTTGTTAGCTTGAGTTAATATGGAGTGACAATAACTGTGCATATGTGGCACGTGTATTATTAGAGTTTTTTTTTTTAATATTATTGTGTATAAAAATTTGTGAAAATAAAACTATATCGTTATTTTTAATATAAAATTTTATAATTATGTATGTTATTAAACCTTTGCCCTAAAATTTAGGTCTGTTGATTATATGTTGCCATGTAGACTTTGCATGTTGCATGCATGTTTATTATATGGTCATGGGATGGTCATATATTTTTTAGGCCATAGTGTTCTGTAATTTTACAGAATAACCAGTCAATATTTGTAGCAGGAGCTCCTTAGCCAATTTCTTCTATAGTTTTTGTATGTGCGTTTAGAGTGAGAAATAGTAGATGAGTAATCCCGCTTTAAGCTAGATTTGGTTTGTTAGTCCCTAACATTAACATTCAAAAATACAGAATAACCAGTCAATATTTGCATATGTTATAATAACAATATGATGACCAAATAATCATCAGGAAGAGAACATGGATCTCAAGGAAAGGAAATCTCAACAAGGACAAGATTTGCAGTGGAATGACTACATGTCCTTGTCATTTACGCAAGATGTAAGTAAATATACAAACATAAATTTCTTTTTTTAATCCTTCCAAAACCTGTTAAATTTAATGTCAAGAATTATATAAAAAGGTAAATTTTAACAGGTCATAACGGAGACCCTAAGACTAGGAAACATAATAGGAGGAATCATGCGCAAGGCTGTGAGGGATGTAGAGGTGAAGGGCCACTTGATACCCAAGGGGTGGTGTGTCTTCACCTACTTCAGGTCAGTTCACCTCGACGAGGCGATCTACGAGGACCCCCTCAGCTTCAATCCATGGAGGTGGAAGGTACTTACAAGTGTTTCAGACTTGCTCTCTTTCTGCATTGAGTAATGAGGCGTTTAAGTTCTTTAATATTTTTAGTTCATTACATATAATATTCAAAATATCCATTTGATACTTCTGTTTAGTTACTACCAGATGTTCACAGGCCTTTTATATATATATATTTTAGGGATTTATATATATATATATATATATATATAACTTCATTATGATTTAACATCAAATTATTATTATATAAAAATAAAGGAATTCCACTGAATGAAAAAAAGAGTTTCATTTTGATATATCGTATAATAATAAAATTTTGAGTGTTAAATGAGTAAGATAGTTAGTTTGATATGACATGTAGTTAAAAAATCCTATATTTTATATGATTTATTATTAAATTTTTTTTGTCAGATTCCAGGATAAGTTAAGAAGAAAGAAGACAAAATGTTAAAACAAGTATGAATGTTTAAATAAACTTATTCAACTTACTATATATTACTATATATAAAACTACTTTCGATGATTCAAAATATTATATCGTGTACTAATTGTTGAATTTGATGTGTATGAAAAATAGTGCACATTTATATATTTGTATAGATAATCCTGCTGTTGATTGAAACCAACAGGAGAAGGACGTGAGTACATGCAACTTTACTCCTTTCGGAGGCGGGCAGCGGCTTTGCCCCGGGCTTGATCTGGCCAGGCTGGAAGCTTCCATCTTTCTCCACCAGTTCGTCACCAGCTTCACGTAAGGGTTACTTCCCATCAAATTCATCTTTTTTAGTTCTCTTTAATCCATGGAGATCCACACGTGCCCTGAACCAACACGTGTCATCATCAACTATATAAGCTCATACTACATCAATGGCGACCCCATGCATGCATGCATGCCATGCATCATTCCATGCATGCATATAATAGAAGGCAGGACCATCACAGTTGGGAATCTGATTCACCTTCCACTATACCTTATTAGATACATGACCACATTAAACAGTAGGTGCGTCTAGCCTCATACATCGCCATCACAGTACTTAGTTGGCCTCACCCTATGCATGCACGTGTGTAGGTACGTTCTAGTGCTTTATGGCTCTCTTGCTGGTGGAAGATGCCCATGCGTGGTTCATGGCTTCATCTGGTTGTGCTGCCCGTTTATTTTGCTATCATAAATGCCTGTCATGTTTCAACGAGTGAGACACTTAATTATTTTTGGGACATGATGAGTATTTATTTGTGCACAATTGTAGATAGCCTAATAAATTTACTGTTCATTAATGAATGTTGCTCACATTTAGTTGACCTAACTAGGGTCTGAAATATAGGTTTTATTTCAATTTTGTTTTATGTGTATTTATTCTTTTAGAAAAATTAATGAGAAAAAAATATATATGGAAATTGTCGAAAAGAACAGAATTTTTAAGCTTCGTTTGGTTATCTTCAAAATTTTATTTAGAATAGTGATTATATGATTTTTGTGGAAAACGGTATTGTGAAATGATCTGCAGACTTATGGCAACACATTTTTTTCAGGAACTTATTTATTTTTTAAAATTATTTTTTTAACAAACAATGACATAGAATAATGATAGTCCATCTTAACAAAATAAAAGTCTAGGCATCTTTATTTTTTTATAAAAATTTAACCTTTGAAACATACATTTGTCATCTGTTTTCATTTTGAAACATAATTATTGTTTGGGTGTCATAATCTGATAATGTTAAGCATCCTCACACGTGTGGATAATTTGGTTGACAGCTGGGTGGGAGAGGAGGACCAGGTGGTGAACTTCCCCACCGTAAGGATGAAGCGAGGCATGCCCGTACGTGTCACAAGGAGGCAAGAAGCGTGCGAGAGTATCCCTCCCACACGTGTGGACTCCTAGACCGGGCGGGTAGGCCGGGTCGCCCGGCCTTATGGTATTATTATATATAACTTAGAAAGGAGCTGCTCACCGTGGTATCAAAGACGAGGAGGCAGAGAGTTGGGTCAAAGGGCTCTGAGCGGCTTGACAGCAAAAGTGGCTGGCAGCTTTTAGACTTTTGATGACTTCGGAATCCGTGTGAAGACTAAGTACACCGGCTACTGAGGCACCCACTCGTGCGAACGTCTCGGTCGCACGTGGGTCATTTCCTCAGTGACGCCGTGAAGCGTGTGGAGATTTTGGAGAGCTGGAGCAAGCAGGGCCTAGAGGGCAAGGGCTGGCGGCCATGGGAAATGGTGGATATTGGAAGTCGTGGAAAGCCGCACGCGCCGAAAAAATGCTTATGGAGCAAAGCGCACGGGGAGTGCGGCCCGGTTCCGCTAACCTTACTGTTTTTTCTTCTTTTTTTTTTTTTTGGCAGATTTTTTTTTTCTTTTTTTATTGACTTCCTTTAAATAGATTGCGGGTGAATTTGATGTTTGTAATATGTTGGGGAGAATTTATGTGAATATACATGAGTGGGATGGTGTAGATGTAAATTTGTAAGAAATTTTGTCGGGAATATTATGAGCCGAAGCTACATTAATAGAATTTATTTTTTAAATCGTTCAAAATATTAGATAACTGAATATCTAATTTTAGATATTAAATATGTTAATGCATAAGAATTGTGTGATATGTATGGAAATTTTTGAAAGAATAATCATATGTTAAGGAGAACTTTGAGATAATTTTGGTTTTTTTTATATTTTGTTATAAAATAAAATACATTTGATGATAATAATTAATTTTAAAAATATTTAAATTTTATTTCAAGTATTTTTAAAATAATAATATTTGTTTTGTAAAAAATATTGAATAAATATATTTTAAAAAATAATATTAAAATAAACAAAATATTATATTAAAATTGATCTCAAACACGTCCTAAATATGTGATTCACAGTTGGAGGTTAGCAAAAATTCCTATTTTAATAAATATATAATTTTTTAGTAGGTTAACAAAAGTAATCGAAAGCCATCACTATTACATATTATGCAATGTTATTTTAATCATTTTATTAGAATAATTTAATATTAGTAAGTATTGGTATGCAATTTCTTACTTTCATGAAATATTAACTTTAGAATAGTTAGCACTTAATTAATGCATCATTAATTAATGGATCGTTATTTCATCAAGAATAAATCATTCATTATAGCACTTAATGAATTGGTTTATATTCAAATGAAAAGTAACATAATGAGAAAGGTCTTATTCAAGCAATTTGTACCAATATAAATTTTGAGAATTCATCAATATTATGAATGAACTCTTTAACAATTATCATTATTTACTCAATAATACATCCACCTAATGATAATTTAAAATAATTTATATAAAATAAAAGATATTCAAATTTAGCAAAAATGTACTTCCCTCTATATCAAGGAGAGGGATATAAAACTTGGGGGGCTAAATATTTATTTATGAAAAAAAAAAGATTTGACTCTATCTAAATAAATATAATTATGCATCATATATCTTTGTGAGATGGCTAGATTATTATTAAATGCTTCTCATCTTCTTAAAGTATAGTATAATAATGACCTATCCTCTATCAATTCCTCCAAACCACTGCATTTCCTTCAAGTCAAATAGAGATCTTGAATTAACTTAATCATATACAAAGAGCGAAAGATGTCAATTATTTGTGATAGATTTCTGCAAATGATTTCATCGTAAATAAATAAAGAGCGGGAGATGTCAATTTTTGGTTTTAAATTAAAAAACAAATTATCCAAACTATATATATATATATATATATATATATATATATATATATATATATATATATATATATATATATATATATATATATATATATATATATATATATATATATATATATATATATATATATATATTCATAGAGATTTTTTTGTCATATATTTAATATTTTTAGAAGCAAAGTCCAGCTTAATCACTACTAATAAAATGCTAAGTAAGCATGTGTTATCACACTCACAAGACATTAATAAGAATGTGAAATGGTGGAAAGACAAGAATGAAAGTGTATGAAAATAATTTTGTTGCTAAGTAAGAGCTTTTAGGGATTTGAGCTCTCTAAATTTGTGTGTCCAAATGAGAGGATTCCTCTCCTATTTATAGTCCAATGAGATCCATATAAGAATATTTTTTTAACTCTATGGAACATTCCTTATCCTAGAGACTTTAACATAACTATATAATAACCTCGACTATTCTAGAACTTTCTTAAGAAACATATTACAAGACATTTCCACATGACTTTAGATAATTTAATATGGCTTTAAATACTTAAGTAATGCTTCTCTAGAATTTTTTGAGCATTTGAATAAATTTAATCGTAAATTCATACGCATAACACATATACTAAACATTGAATCTAAGATCTCTTTATTGAAAACTTAAGCTTTCAACAACAATACTAGAAGTGTGTTGGGGTAGCGGTGACGATGAGGTGTGAAAATGTATAACATTATCATATAGAATTGTATTTTGGAGAATTTATTATGAGAAATATATATATATATATATTAATTTAACTTGGTGTGATAACTCTAAAAAAAAGCTACGATCTGAATTTTTTAAAATAAAAAAATTTTGTAATTCCTAATACATCTTTTTAGATAATAATTTTTTCTACAACTGTATTATCATTAATTTTTTTCAACAAATAATTTGTTCTCTATAATTATTCATAATATTCTAAGGTCTTTAACAACTATATGTGCTAATTTTTTTTGTAGAAGTTAATATTCTTTAAGCTTGCTATTATAAATGCTACTTCAATAAATTAATAATAAATGAATACAAATATCATGAGCCTATTTATTAGCTGGTTATATCATTTATTTGCTTTCTTGTCATTCAAATTTTTTATGTGCATGAAATAAAAGTATTTTATTTTGAATTAAATTTATTATCTTTTGTAATTTTTTTTATTAATGAATTTGTTGAACGTAAACTTCGTTTTCCAAAAAAAAAAAAAATAATGCTTTACATTATATTATTATATATCAATATCAACTACATATTGTTATTTAAAAATAAATAAAATAAAAGTAGACGGGCGCTTCTAGCGGAGTTATTAAGGTGGTCAACGGTAAATGAACCAACGCCATGGAAAAAGTCTTATTGGGCTGGATTGCAAATTAAAGTTAGATTATTGGGTCAACTTTTGGGCCCATTTCTTCAATCTAGTTTATCAATATCAACGAGTTTTGAGATCTTTTTTTTAAAAAAAAATAGCTGATGTCACATCATTTAACTGGTTTGTTGAAATGGGACTAATAATAATCAAAACCACTTCGCCATTTCAATTATAAAATAACTTTCAATAGTTATTTTTATTAAAAATAAAAATTCAATTCATGAATCTCTTTTTGTTCTATGATCTTGCTCATGAAAAATACCCAAGGGGTATAGATTAGTTTTGTGTTGCTTATGGTACTTGGTTCTTATAGGATAAGTACTTATTATTATTATTATTATTATTATTATCTTTTGAGCTCATTTCAGTTTGATCTTAGGTTAACTTGGTTTCCATCGAGTCCATAGAGCCTTGATAGACAAAGGAATTGGATATTTATTTCCATTAGTATATTTTGATCACATATAAGATTCATGAGTATGTTCATATTAAATATGTGTCGAGAAATAAAAAAAGCTATTTGAATATTAATGAATTATCTTGAAAGGACAATTTTGTTGATTTCTTAAGATTAATATGACTAGAAGAGTTTCAAATTGTGTTGTTTATTTCCACCGATATTGTGTCATTGTTCCATGCCTAAAAAATTTTCAGTAGTGGAGAAAAGTCAATCTTTGCACATAAAAATATCTAACACACACATATAAAGATAATAGAATTTTTATGTGGAAAAATCTAATAAGAGAAAAAACCATGGGGCTTTAGTAGGAGTGTGTCAATTGTGGTCGTTGGGTATGACCAAATTGACCCGATTGTGAAAACCCAACCCAACCCGTTTATTAAATGGGTCAAAAATCTCAACCTGAACCCGACAACCCGATTGACTCGACACGAATGATCTATTTATATATATGTATTTCAAAATCGGATTAAAATCGAATGATATTAGGATTCATAGGTAAAAATTGGATCAATTTCGAAGTTTATGGATAAAAAATGAGTCAAATTCTAGTTAATAGGTCAAATTGGGTCAATTTCAAGTTAGTAGGTCAACAACCCGAACCTGGCCTGAATAATTAAACATCTCAATTTCTTTGACCTGAACCCGACCAGAAAATTATTCAGGTCAACCCGAATCTCGATTTTTGAGTCGTTGTGGGTCAATTTTGACACTCCCAGGCCAACACAAATAAAGTCTACTATCAAATTTGAATTACAATATTTCATCCTTCTTCTAAATTAGAGAATGTGAAATTACAATGTGAAGAATTCAGGAAATAACGGCCTGAGGAAAATAAACAGATAATAATAGTCTTCGGAGTGCTTGATGATGGATGCCAATAGTCACTGACTTCAAGTTTTTATTCATAATTTTAAATTAAGCTATCAACTCAATCTCATATCCCTTAAGGTAAGAATGAGAGTCTATTTATAGTATTTTTAGAAATAATAAAAATATTAAAACACTACATCGCATAATTCGTTTCGGTTCTCTTGATTACAAATCTTCCTTTTAGAGTTAAGTGCTACAATGATCTCGAAATTGAGTAATTTTGGGCTCGTTTGATTTATCTCGTCAAGCTGCTTGATATGATTATAAACATGCTAGATTTGATAGCCATTTGATCTTTCAAATTATACTTCAAAGCTTCTGATTATACTTTTGAGACTTAATTTGAGATTATGGGCTCCAAAAATTCGCCACCAACCTCTTGACAATTATTGAATTGAAGAGAGTATGATTTGAAGGTGTCGGTGTCATTTTCAGAAGGTAGATGGAATAGTAGATAAGACATTACCTAGATATCATCCTCATTTGGTGAAGACTTTAGATATGGTTCCAAGTTTCCTATAGGCACAAGTCCCTATAGTTAATTACCCTCTAATAAGAGAGAAAACTTTCGATTAAAAGGTCGTTATATAAGCAATGTATAGCATATAGTAATAGCATGGAGTTTAATTTAGATTATGAAATTCATCATTTTAACTTAAACCAATGGTTGGGGAATGATGGCGTGCCGTCTAGATCCATGGTTCCGTCATCCCGGCGTCCGGTCTACTTAGTCAAAGGAGGTAATTAAACATGATAGAAGGATCCATCGACACATGGATTACGTCGTCCAAGAAATCCTTGTAGACATGGGGTGGTGTTTTAAAAAGACAGGCTTAAGTCTACCTTATGACATATGATTTCTTATCAAGTATACATGATTCACAACTCAAAGGCGGAGCCATTAGGGAGCATCTGAGTTATAATTCGTGATCGTAATAGAGCGCCAAATCACCGTCGAGAATCGCTTCTTCATATGTGAAGTTTATTGGCCAAGCCATGCAGTTAGAGGACACGTGTCATGTCCTTACTAGCGTGAGATTGATTGAGAGTGAACATAGCAGAATGCTTCATTTGACAATGACTCCTTTGTGAGCTAGAGTTTTCTTTGTTTGTCACCCCGACAACCAGTTATAGAAGGTAGATGGATTGAGTTTGATTTAAGTTTTTAGTGATAGAATTTCATTTAAGTAGTTTCAAATTATTACTTAATTTGATTTGAAAAATTGATTAATTTGAATAAATTTTAGAGTTTTAGATCCAAATCGCTCTTTAGCTAATTGGATTAGATCTACTATCACAAATCAATTTTTAGATATTTCTTGATTTGAAACTCTTATTATAGGTTTTAAATTTTGTTAACTTCGGTGTTCAGACTAAATCGGGAAGCATCCCGCAAGAGACACTTGAATTTAAGCATTCAGCGTAGTGTGAGGGCACATGCAGGTGTATTTAAAAATTTAAGCAATTTTTCTTTCTGAGTTATGAGATTGATTTCAGATTTTCATTTAATTCCAACTTAGCTTGTGCAGCCTTTTCAGACATTAAAATTTGCATTTGAAATCTCTATGTTTGAGCACATGTAGGTGTTTATAGCTTAGTTAATTTCATCTAATTAATGAAATCATTGATTTTGAAAATCATAATGTGGGCTCCGAAAATTTGCCAACGATCTTTTCAATGAAAAGAGTGTTTTAAAGTGTCGGTGTAATTTTCAGAAGGTAGTTTGAATAGTAGATAAGACACTACCCAAAGATTTCATCCTCATTTAGTAAGAACTTTAGATGCGGTTCTAGGTTTCTAGCAAAGCCCCATAGTTAATTACCCCTCCCAATAAGTGAGAGAGAACTTTGATTAAGGTTAGTTATTAAATTGCTTGCGTATATAATATAGAGTTTTAGAATTTAAATTATGAAATTCATCATTTTTGCTTAAACTAGATGGTTGGGGGAGTGATGATGTGCCCGATCTAGATCACATGGTTCCATCATCTCGGGCAGTCGCGGTCCCTAGTCTACTTAGTCAGAGGAGGTAGTCGACCCAACCTGATAGAAGGATCTTTATCAGCAACACATGGGTTACGTCATCCAAGAAATTCTTGTAGACCTGGGGTGGTGTTTGTCTAAGGAGATAGTCTTAAATCTACCTTGGTGAGAGGTTGTTTGCCCTTGTGGTGTTTATTTTGGGGTGTGGGACACCATATCTTAAGGGGTACTTATTGAAGTGATCAGTCATTAAGGAATGATGTACTATCTCGAAGATAGAAATCACCACTATAATGGACCTAATCACTAATAAGGACTCTTAAGGCATGATGGGTCTTGAATATACGAAACTTTCTCTTATTTTACATGGAAAAGTAAAGTAGGGTTTATTTTAAGCGGGTTCGTTAAGTTCCCCATGGAGGCAAATAGTTAATTACATCTAAGAAATGATAATTCCTTAATACTCGATTAAAGTAGATAATTAGGGTCTCCAAAGATTTCAAGGTTAAGACTATCAAAGGATTAGTTTTAGAAAATCAAATGGGATAGATCAAGGAGAAGACTTATTTTTGGAATCCAAAGGAGAAAGTAGGAAATACTCATGATACTAGGAAGGTGAGCATTCCAATCTATCCTATAGTTGGGCTTTATATTTTTTGAAATTGAAGAGAGTTAATTATTTGAGTTGACATTTTATTAGATTCTTGGGCTTATAATTCCACAACATAAGATTGTAGAAATGCCCACAAGGGTGAGGATTATACGAGAGGAAAGCGACTACACACCAGGCAATTCTAAATCAATATGGCAAGTCTTATGAGTGCAAGATGGCTAGGATATTTGTTAATTTAGAAAGGTAACTAAGTCCTTAGACTCACTCTAAGAGACTAGAGCATGAGTGGTATGAATCCATGACTTAATCGCAAATTTTATCAAATTTATTTGATTCTTTTGAACTTTTTGTTTTGACACAAGTTATGATATTTTGTATGCCTAAATGCATGAGAATTTGATTATGGGTCAAATCAAGAGAGAAAGGGGTGTCTTCCACCAAAGGCTCTCATAGGTTAAGCCTTGATTCTCTGAGGATGGAAGCCCCTCTTAACAAGAGTGAAAGAATATGACATGCATATATTATACATTCATCCATCCATAAGGGTTACTAAAAATTTTATTATCTTGATTTAATTCCTAAGCTTTTATGTGAGGTTATGAATTATTTTAAAATTTTAGTTATGATTTGTTAATTGGGGTAGAAAAATTAATTTTATCCTAAGAGCCTACCGCATCCAGGCCACACATTTAGGCATCAATCATAAAGAAACTATGAGAAGCATGTTATTCTAATGTAATCTAAACACAACATCAAACAATTTTATAGACTAAGTAAAGAATAAAAGGCTAGTCTGTCGGGTTCCGTGTATACCCCAGAAAAGAGAAAAAAAAAAAGGTAGCGAGCTCTACCCTTATAGAACCGGATTACAAAATAATATATATGCTATGGGGTCTTCTTTTTTCATTTTTCATTTCTTATTTCTTTCTTTTGATTTGATTTGCTCCAAAGGCATCAGGGCACCCAGGGACTAAACCACGGCCCTTTGCTCATCCTAATCCCCATAACACTAATCCTAATTCTAATATAAAATTACATCAAAATAGGAAAAAATAAATCTAGCTACACACCAAAATAAATGTTAGCTAAACACACTATCAAGCAATTATATGAATAATTTGGACTTAGCACCCACACATGGGTAACCAAGCCCACTCCTAACATGGGTTAAGCTTAGGGGGCTAAGCACACTGACAAAAGCATTTATATTTTTATTATAGCCCCTTAAGCACAACCCCAGAGAAAACAGACTAACATCCGGTCTGAAACATACACCTAACATCATCTAAAATATTACATCACAAAACAAAACATAACATCATACATACGTCTAACACTTAGAAGTGGTGGCTTAGTATTCTAATATGTGTGCTTAAGGCTTTTTTTTTAAGTTTAAGTTTCAATTTGGAATTTGAATTTGTTTAAATTTTACCTTTGGGTGATTTCAATTTAAATGATTTAATGATTTACTTTTCATTTTAATTTTAATTTTATTTAGTTGAAGTGATGTTTAAGTTTTCAAGAACGAAAAGTAGAATGAGTTCCACTTGTAGATGGAACTCACCCCATTCTACATCCTAAATCCTAAAGAATCTAACTAAATTCCTTAAGTACCTTAATTAGCCCATTTGAATTTGTGTATTGTTGATTTGATTCATTTGACTTGATTTAGAATTTAGAATTGAGTTTGTTTAAGTATTTGATTGATTGATTTTAGATTAGAGTTTTAGTTTAATTGCATCTTGATAATTCAATATCCTTAATATATAGTAAGTTTGTTTAAGTTCATGTGTTTTTTTGGTTGATTAATTTTAGATTAGATATTTGATTTAATTGAATCTTGATAATTCAATATCCTTTTAAATTAATATTTAATTCTTTTTTTTTTATCATGGTTTGTGTGACTTAACTTTATGTTTATTTAATTCAATTGTGGTTCATTTATTTGTAGTTTGATGGATTAGATTAATTGAAATTTTATTTTGATTTTAATTGGGTTTGATTCTTTGTAATTAGATTTTATTTTTAATCACATCCATTTGTCATGTTCATCAAAGTTTGGTTTGTATTTTGATTTACATTGGATAGTTGATTAGTTTATCTTATTTAAGTAGGTTGAATGAGATTTGATTTGATTACATATTAAATTGATGAGAGTCTTTCTTAATTTAATTTAATTTGATTTAATTTGATTTGATTAGCTTTATTGGTCTATGGGTTTGCTTAGGTTCAATGTGATTATGTGATTAGTTTAATTAAGAAGTGTATTTATGTTAATTATAAAGGTTTGTTTAATTTTAATTTGGTTTCATATTTGTTTAGATTGATTGTAATTAATGACTTAATTTTAGGTTTAATTTAAGTTTTTTATTAGTATTTAATTGCATTTGATTGATTAAACTTAAGTTTAATGTGATTAATTTGATTAACTTAATTAGTTTATTTAAGAGGTGTATTAATTATTAAATTAAATAAAGATTTGTTTAACTTTTAATTTGATTTTGTATTTATTTGGGTTAATGATGTAATTAATGAGTTAATGATTTAAGTTTAAATTAGGGTTTGATTAATATTTAATTGCATTTTATGTTTGATTAAGCTTAAGTTTAATATGATTAATTTAATTAACTTAATTAGTTTATTTAATAGGTGTGATTAAATTAATTAGTAGATTAATTAAGTGTTTGATTTGAATTAATTTTAATATTTATAAAGTTAATTTGGTTTATTAAGATGGATTAATTTATTAAGTTTGCATTAATTAGATGTTTGATTAATTAAGTTTGATTAAGGGTAATTAAAATTATTAGATTAATTAAAGGTTTGTTTAATTAGAGATTAATGACTTAGGTTTTGATTAATGTTTAATTGCATCTTAATTATGTTTGATTAAGCTTAGGTTTAATATGATTAATTAATTTAAGTTTATTTATTTAGGGGTGTGATTATTAAATTTAATTTGGGGTTTGATTTAAGCTTAATTTTAGAGTTAGCTTTAATATGACTTATTTAAATTAATTTGATTAATTAAGGTGATGGATTAATTTATTAAGTTTGCATTAATTATTAATTTTAATTTGATTATTCATGATTAGGGTTTTACTTGATTTGATTTATTTATTATATTTATTTGATTTCATTAACATGTTCGATTTAGTTATTATGTTGAAATATTTAATGGTTATTTAATTATCTCATTCCAAATGGATG
The DNA here is from genome assembly GCA_021442155.1 of Cymbidium sinense. NCBI lineage: Eukaryota > Viridiplantae > Streptophyta > Magnoliopsida > Asparagales > Orchidaceae > Cymbidium > Cymbidium sinense. Next base: position 4,627,262 of record CM038224.1, read on the forward strand.
TGATTTAGTCAAATGTTAATTAATTTTATTTTAATTTTATTTAGTTTAATTCGATTAGTATCATTTTATTAAAGTTTCCTAAATTTGTTGGGTTTTGTGTTTGATTTAAGATTTAATCATTTAATTGAGTTTTATTAACTTAAATAGGTTTAATCATATTTAATTTAATTTTCTATGAATGATATTTCTCGATTTGAGAATTGATTGTATTGCTTAAGTGCAATTTTAATTTCTAATTTTTTGATTTAATATTTGAATTATATTTTAATTAACTTTTTAATTGATTAAACTCTAATCTTAAGTATTTGTTTGGGGTTCATCAAGATTCAGAAGATCACATCATTTTCTTAAGAGTTATGGATGTCAATTGAAGTGATTTAGGTCATTTTGAAGATTTTGTAAATTTTTAAATTTTTATTTATTTTATTTTATTAAGATAGACAATCTGAATTTCAAAATTGAATTTCTCTTAATACAGAAGTCATTTTAACTTGACATTTCTATAGTAGGTGTGTTTTAACTTTAGTTTCAATCTCTAAAAATCTCAACTTATTCTAACTTATATTTTTGGTTTAATTAATAAAATAAGATGCTCACAAAAACTCAAATTCAGCTCAAAATACTCAATGAAATTTAAAGATTTTGGGTTTATTAGATTCCTCTCGGAAAGATGAATCCAACAAGATCTTGTTTGTAATTTTTGGTCAAGTATTTTATTTTTTATGAATTTTTGAATTTTAAGGAGTTTTAAATTATTATAATAATAATAATTATTATTATTTTATAAAAAGGGAGATACATTTTTGGGCGGAAAAGGCGATTGCACCATGGACGATTGGATGTTCCGGTCAATTGCACAATCCGAGGCGATATCGCGCGATCGGCGTCGCGATCCGGTCATTCGATCCAGCGAGCGTGGCGACGGTCCGATCATATCCTCAGCGTCACGAAGGCGGATAGCGATCCGTCGATCCGCGAACCGGGATGGACGGTGGCAACGGCGGTGAATAGTATTTTCACGGGTATTTTTGGAAAAAAGAGAGTTTCTAAGCTAAAACATGTCCAAATGGACCCATTTTTGCGCTGATTCGCTCCAAAAAAAAATCTATTTCCTAATTGGGATGACTTAAAGTAAAAAATTCTGGATTATCAAAGGAAATTCTAAATCATGAGAAATTTAATACAAAATATAAAATCTAAGGTACGGTTTGATGAAATTTACCTCACGGGAGATGATTTCTAGCAGCGATGAAGATCCGAGCGAGCTCTTATGTATGTGAGGAAGCTTTGGGGTGATCTTTAGCCTTTGCCTCTTGAACGTCCTTCTCCGATTATCTCTGGTTTCTCCAGGAAGAGTACTTGTATTTTTAAGCTCAAAATGGCTAAAAGAAGTGGGGGATGTGTTACCTTTTACTTTGGGGAGCTTTTTGGAGTTGAATGGTGGTGGGAGCAAGAGATCTCAAGCCTCATCTCCCCTCCTTTTATAATGGCCGAAAATACAAGTTTTTTTTTTAATTATTTTAGCTCCAAATTGATTGCCATGTTGTTGGGGTGGTTGGGATGGATCTAGATTGATTGAGGACTTTGAATTTTTGCTCCAAAGTCCTCTCTTGCTATATGATCAATTTATTGAAATATTGAGGGATGTGATGGGGGTTAAGTGCATATGATGGGGGGAATTAAATGAGGTTGGTGGAATCTATGTGGGGATCATGAGGATTTAAATGGTTGGGTTTGGGTTGGGTTTGATCAAATGGGTTTTGGCTTGGTTTCAAGGGATTTGGCCCAATTTAGGTCATATGGGTCATTTGGGTCAAATTGACCCATTTGACCAAAATTGGATAAATTAGCTTGGGATATGGGTTGATTCATGTTCAATTGGCTAATTGAAGATGAATGTGGTATTTGGTTTGAATTAATTTGGATTCAATTTTGATTTAGGCTAAATTGACCCTTTAAGCTAATTTGGGCTAGGTTGGGTCAAGTTGACCAATTGGGCTCGATTGATCAAATTGAGTTTAATTATGGCTTTGGTCAAGTTCAATAATCAATTTGAAATGAACTTAAGCCATTGGTTACAATCAATTTGGGTAAGATCATGATTTGACCCGATTTGTTCCATTAGGCTAATTTAGATCAATTTGGATCAAATGGCCAATTGGGCTTGGTTTGGCCTAATTGATTACAACTGATCATCCTAGGGTGATCAACAATCATGGTGAAAGATTTTGGTGAGCTTGGTTCAATCCAATTTGGGTTGGATTAGAAGTTGGCTTAAATGGGTCCTTTAGGTCACTTTAGGTCAAGTGCACCTAAGTGGGTCAATTGATTTGGTTTTGGTTTGATTCGAGTTTCGTTGAACTTATATATGAGACCTAGATTAGAATATAAATTTAATGACAATCAATTTAGAGTCTAAGGGGTTTTGGCTCATTTGAAATTTTCAAGTCAAAAGCTAGTTGGTTACTTGGGTTGGTTTTGATTTGACTTGATGATTAGGTTTCATTTATATTTGAGTAGATAATTGAATGATTGATTGATTCAAGAGAAAATTCATTAGTTTTGACTTAATATGGATAGAAATTGGCTAAGTCCAAAGGATTGGCTTAAAGGGTTTAGATTGAGTTTGGATTTGATTTTCGATATAGTTTTGGTCATTTGAATTTGGATTTCATTTATATTTGTGAATATAAATGAAGGAATAATTGATTTATAAAGAGACCAATTGAGTTTGATTTGATTTAAGAAAAGTTTTGGCTAAGCTTATGAATATGGTTCATATGGCTTAAGAAGGGGTTTTAGGATTTGGATTTGATTTTGGGTTTCAATCATTTGGAGTCAAATTTTGAAATTAGATTTGGAATTTGAATTTGAATTTGAGATTTGATTTCAGAATTGAGTCTAATTTTGATCTGAGAAAGTATATCTAGATTAGGTTTAGGCTATGGGATAGGTAATTTTCTTAAACCCTAAGGCATAGCCTAATCTTATGATTAACACTTCTAAGTCTCTAGGCTTAGGTTAGGTGTTCACCTAATCACTAGATGTGTCTCATGACTAAGGAAATCTTAGTGTTTAGAAGAGGAGGTTAAGAGCTCACTCCAAAAGTGATGTCAACAAAAGGAGCCCCAATAGGTGTGGTGTAACTGACAAGGCACACCGCATGTATTGGCGTTGACCGAAATGATCAACAACATCAAGAAGATTGCAACAAATAATGGAAGTGATCTATACTGGGCAGAAGGTAGATAGAATCATGATCTTAGCAATGATGCTCTCTTTATGCCAGGGCATAAGAGAGCAAGAAGAATCCAGATTAAATACATGAACCTTCCTCTAGAAAGCAGGTTCAAGTTATCTCAGGGATATGGATGAGTTTGATTATGAATATGATTTATTTGGGTGTGTTCACTGGGATAAGAATTTAATTGGATTTCTTTGATTTGTTTGATTAGACTCCACTAGGGAGGTTGGTTTAATTTGTTATGGCTCCACTAGGGAGAAGGGTTCTAGATTGAGGGCATATGCGCTGAGGATGTACACTCGATTGAATTTGTTTGATTTAGATCTAAACTCTGGAAGAGTGGCTAATTTGATTCGCACCTCGTTAGAGAGAAATTTGGTTTGTTTGAGATGTTTAATTTGACTCCACTGGGGAGGTTGGTTTCAAATTTATTTTGTTATGGACCTCTGTGGTATCGATGGACTACTAAGAAGGAGCCACATGGGCCTTGACACTCTTAGATTTATAAGTCTAAAGGGGTAGTCTACACCAACAAGGGGACTATCCAACTAAGGGGTTGCCTTTTTGTGTAATGACTATGCTAGGAAGAAAGCGTAGTAGAGTTATATCTTCCAAAGCAAGGAAAATCCACTTGGGTGATTTATTGGACGAGCAACACATCGAACCCTACCTAAGGTGACTACTGAGTGAGCGTTGCTGGGGTTTTACCTCATCTCAAGAGTAGTCTTGATGATTAATTTGATTTGATTTGATTTAATTTAATTTTTTATTGTTATATTATGGACCCGTCATGTGATGGACCGAGAAGCTATGTCGCGCTTGACCTATCTCAAATTTACAAGTTCAAAGGGGTAGTCTACCCGAGGTAGGACTATCCGACTGGGTTGCCTTTGATGCGACTATCTAGAAGAAAATAGTAGACTTACATCTTCCAGTAGGGATCGATCGTTGGTGATGATCTGTTGATGGCAAATGAATCCCCGACTAGAGGCGACTATTTGGCTGTCGTTGTGGACTCATATCGACTCAAGAATAGTCAGAATTACTTTAATTTTAGATGAACTCTGTCGGTTTGCATTGGACTTACTAAGAAAGAGCTAATATCATCTTAGACCTATCTTAGGTTTACAAATCCAAAGGGATAGTCTACCGAGTTAGGTAGAACTAACCAACCAGGGTGCCTTTTGATTTGCAATGGTCAAGTTAGAAGAAAGCGGGGACTTACATCTTCTAAACAAGGAACCACTAGGGTGATGCTCACAACAAATTGAGCACCTCTTCATCGGTTTGTAATGTCTTTGGAAAGAATGCATAATAGACTTATATCTTTCAAAGCAAAAATAGCGTGGGGTAACTTCGTTGGTGGCACAACAAGTTGAACCCGACTAGGCTCTGAGTGAGCCAGGCATTTATCTCAACTTCGTAGTCGCAATTCTATGGGGGTTTTGTTGACACTAAGATAGGATGTCGCTTGGAAAGCCATTGGGGCTTGAATTCTAATCCTGTAAATATTTTATTTGTTTGTTTAGTTTTATCGTGGACCTATTAGTTTGCGAGGGATCAAACTAGAAGGAGCTTATATCGGCTAGAACTTATTCTTGAACCAAAGGAGAATCTACATCCAGAACAAATTCTCCAACCATAGGGGTGAATGTCCAATCCAAAGTAACTCGGGTAGTGTCTAAATGGGGTCTCAAAGGGCGTGATCCAAATAGAATGCCCGAGGAAGGGGCCCAATGGGGCTGATCCAACACTAGAGAAAATGACATGGGTAGTCATATATCACATAGGTATTCTGGAACTCATGGAGAAAGCGGGATCTTCAAAGTGGTGTACCTTGGTGGTCATTGTGATAGAACATCAACCAACTATCATCGGTTGCAACAATCGGTCTAGAGATTAAGCATGTGCTTACATCTCTAAAGTAAACATTTGGGATAGTCTGTCTTTACTTGATGCCACATAGGAGCATTCTTGAGTGAATCTCCTTAAAATATTTATTAGTAGTTGAGAAAGAGCCTCTCAGGGAACCTTCTTTTGGAGCACTTTCGTTGGGTTTGAAATGATCAAATTAGGGAAAGCGGGACTCACATCCTCCAAATGACCCTTTGGGGTGATCTTGGACAACAAATCTTGGCTTTAATGAGTGAGTGCAGCTTTATCTCACATCAAAATAGCAAGATATGTGTATTTGTGTTTGATATGAAGGAATAGGATGCCGGGACTCTTACTAAACCTGGGAAACTCGACCTTCGAGTATGGTGGCTAGTTCAAGAAGAAAGTCTTTGGGACTCACATCTTAAACAAAGCCAACAGGTAGTTCAAGCTACGATAGTGAAGACTACCAAAGAGCAGTGGTTTGCAATGGTCAAATTAGGAAGAAAGGGGACTCACATCTAATAAATGACCATTGGGGTGATCGATTGGGCAATAAATTGAACCCGACTAGACCCTGATGAGTGAGTGCTTGCTCCCACATCACAGTAGCCCAAAAGAAAGATATGTATGTTTGTGCTTGATATAAAGGAATATGATGCCACTAAGGGACTCTTACACCTACCTTAAATATATCATGGTGGATTCACAAGAAAAAGATGTTTCTAACACAGAAGAAATAAAATTTAAGGTGAAAAGAAATTTTATTGATAATTATTTTCAAATAAGATTTATTGATAGTATTTCTTTAAGTGAGCCCATTGATTGGAAGCATCGGCTCTCCTTTAATGAGTTGGTCCCTCCTTGGTAGGTCTCATGGCATAGGGCCTTCCCAGTAGATTCAAACTTACCTCTATCTTTCAATGAGCAATAATTGGTCTTTGTAACCAAAAGCTCACTTGAACTAGGATGGACCAACTTGTTATGAGCTTGAATCATCTTGACTTTATATAAGATTTTGGCATGCGTAGGTGTCTCTCCTCCAAACCTTTGAGCTCTTCCAATCACATTCTATTCCATTGTGATTTTCTACCCATGTCATCCAGTGATGGGAGTTAGACTTAATGGTAGAACACTTCATACACTAAAATGGGGTGGATTGAGTTGGAGTTATCATTATGCGGTAATAAAGCTTCAACCAACTATTCATATCATCATTTATTATCATCGTATCTTCTTGATGAATGAGGGTTTTCTTTGAAGGCTTCTGCTAACCCATTTACCCTTGGGTAATAGATGATAACCTATGGGATTTGGGCTAACAACTCCATAGTGTACTTGTGGTAATGATGGAGCTTAGGCTTTAGAACTTTGTAGGACCCAGTGATTTGGTTGATGACTAGCTGAGAATCCCCAAAGATGTTGATACTCTGGATGTAATGACTAACTCAAATGCAATCGAGCCTCATATTTCATTATTGGTGCATGGATTGGATGATATGAGAATCTACATAGCGGTAGAGTTAGGAGAACTATTCTACCCACGCCCACGGGATAGTAAGTTATGGTTCTTCTCCTCTTTGAGAGGAAGTTGCACCATCAAAGTACATCTCCCAATGGCACTAGTATCCCTAAGTTCATGATTTGTTCATCGGAGATCATCATGGAGAATGGAGTGGATTCTTTGCTAAGAAATAAGTGCTTGTTCTTTTATAGAGGAATTACGAATGTTAGCGAAAAATAATGGACCAATGACCATCGAGATAAGGTCGGTGTCATGAGATATATTAGTGGATTGACTCAGAGATCAAGTTCACCCTTATGAGAAAGCATGTAGTGTTAGCTTTTGGGATGCAAAGATTAAAGCTAGGGTGCTTGGTCGATAGTTTGCCTCTGAGGGATTAGATGATGGCCGAGATAATGAGAGGGTTCTCTTTCCCTTCATCATTGGTTTGATAGCGCCAAGGAGTCATCTAATCTGCGGTATATAGTATGAGCGCTTGCGAGATAGGAAGGGGCGGATCAGATATTGCTTGATGTCCAGCATCGCACTTGTCTTCACAGAACTTGCCATCTTTTTGACAAGTTTTTGAGAATGGTTGGCATCTTCTGATAAGTTGAAAGGAAGCGTCTTAGATCGCCAACCAGAATGACGAGTTGTGTTAAGCTTTTAGGGGTGGCATTTCTAATATCGCTTTGATATTTTTTGGATCGATTTCAATTCCGGTGAGGACAACAAACCCGAAATTTTTCAAATCAATGCACACTTTAGGGGTTCATTTTGAGGTTCTATTATATCTAACCGTTCACTAATCTCAAGTCAAAGAGATGGTCTTCCTTTTCTTTGCTTTTAACAATGAGATCATCGTAGCATTCAACTTGATGATGAATGAGTTCATCAAAGATTAGTCATGGTATGTGGCACCAATATTTTTAAGGTGAAAGGCATGACCTTATAATAATATATTGTCGGTTCTTTCATCATCAGGGGCCATCTTAATTTGATTGTATCTAATGACCCATTCATAAAGGAGAAACCTTGCATGAGATGAGGCAATGTACACCATTAATTGGTATAGAGTGAAGTGAATTCATCCTTAGGACATGCCTTATTTAGATCCCTAAAATCATCGAATTTGGCCATTCTTTTTCTTAACTGGGATGACACTGGCAAACCAAGTAGGATATTTTTCTTCCCTAATAAAGCCAACATCGATCAGTTTCTTGATTTCAAAAGTGACTTGTTGTTCAATGTCTAATCGTATGCATCTAGGAGCCTGTTTGATAAAGTTAGCATTAGGTTTTATTGCTAGTTTATGGACTGCTATATCAGGAGATAGACCGAGCATCTCTTCATAACTCCATGCAAAGTAATCCTTAAATTCAATCAATAGCTTCACTAAATCATTGGTTTCTTTTCATTTAGCGATATATGTTGGGTGGATCTTCTTGGTTAGTTGATTTCTTTGAGCTTGTCGATAGTTGATCTTATCTCCTCTTTGAACTCTGGTGGTGCATCCTTGACTTCAAAGTCATTTGGATCATCGAGTTTCTAAGCACACCTCCTCATATGAGTTAGCATGATTTGAAAAAAACCATTTCCAAATAATTGGTGATGATAAGCAATCATCATCATAAAGCTGGACCAATATCATCTAGTCCGGTCTTGATTGTGAATGCATTTGTTGTCCCATAACCTTTCAAAATAATCACGTGTTTAGATAAAGCATGTGAAATTAATCTTTCTTTGCTAAATTAAGAACACAAAATGAATACCAATCAAAGGTAATTCTATTAAATCTTTGTATGAATTATCATCAAGTTCTACATCTTCTGACTTGAGGATGATGCTCAGAAAGAACTTCTACACCTTTACATTTGTGGAAGACTTAGGGCTTCTTTCTTAACCAAACCCTCAACTTTTTTGTGAGGAAAGTGGGGTTAGAGCTAAAGTTCCCAACTAATGCTTTAATGTTTCACATATAGACTCAGATACACTTTTGCTTTGCTTGCAGATCTTCATGGTTTTAGTTCAAGCTGTCACTTGCATGGGATGCAGGAAGTGTGTGTAATCATCATATATGACTCATCATAAACTAGATTCTAAGTCTATATAAATAGTAGGTGTGTGTCACGATAGAGTGACATAACTCTATTGGATGGCCAATAAGGAGGTCTTCCATCTAGGCATGTCTCAGGATCTGCCTCTTCCTGCAGTGGAGGTTAGTCATCCTACCCATATGTTGAATGGGCGTGGGTGGAAATCTAACTCTACTTTCTCCTCAAGTCTCTCTCCCTTTTCTTTTCTTTCTCATTTCCTTTTTTCTTTTCTTTTTCTTTTTCTTTTATTTTTGAACTTTCACCAAGTTCAAGAGAATAGACTTATTGATTTTGAGGGAGATAGTAGGTTGCAGCTTCATATATTCCAACCTCATGAATTGTGAATGGCTTAAGATCTCCTTTGATGCAGTATTCAATCTCACACCTCATGAACTTCATGCACTGATGTAGAGAGAATGAAACCACATTATTCTCATGTATCCATGGCCTCCCAAGCAAAGAAATGAAAGATATATCAGTCTATATGAAACTTGGTAGTCTTCCAATCATCTAGCAGCTTAGAGCCACTCCTTATTCATTGAATTCTCTCAACATCATCCTCTCTTTTGAAAGTTTGGAGATGTCAATCCTTAAGTAGGGTTTTAGACTTCATAATATTCAGATGCACTCGTCAACAAGAACTCGGATATCTGTATCTTCCAACATCCTGTAATGTGGTGTGCTTGGTCATTCCACAAACAAGTCTTCATCACTGAATGTAACTCCTAGAGTGTCCTCTGAACTGCAATCCTCCTCTTCGGTAGTGATCAACTGGGCTAAACATATCTCCGGATCAAGGAGGGCCTTGATTAGGGTTTCCCTCATCTCTTTGGATAAGATAAGGGCATCATATATGCTTAACTTGGCTGCGACTTTCTAAGATGTGTTTGGGACATTGTAGACCATGGCTTGATCCACAAGCATATCCATGGGTGGAGCATCTTGTGGAGGTTTACTCTTTAGAACCAATGATTTGCTTACCTTATCTTGAGGTGCCACCCAGGAGGTAGAACTTTGCCCGAGGTTAACTTATGACCTCTTGGGATGATGAATTTGTAGGAAGTTCTACCTTCTCATCAGGTGTACCTATGACTTCTCCTATGGGATCATCGGAGTTAGATGACTCCAAATCAATCTCAATGGGTGAACCTGAATGATTCAAGAATGGAAAATCTATTTCTAAATCAAAAGAGAAATGATCAGAACTAGAATCATCATTATTTTGTAGACTTGAAGAGAATTTGAGAGGAATAAAATCTAGAGTATCAGAACTGGATAAGATGTAAGTGAAAGATTTCTTCATTGATTTCTTCTTAGATGGAGGTACATGTAGAAATCTAATAAAAGCGGGAAAGGGGTATAATGCCCTACTGATCTCTTATGGCATAAGAGGAGCTAGTGGAGGAAGAAATAGGCTGATGGTGGATGGAGTCTTTGGGGGGTGGTTCTTCTATCTTGTCGGGCAAGTAAGGGCCTTCTTCTTTGGGCTAACACCTTCTTCAAGTTATCTTTAGCAACTTGCAAACCTTCCTTAGTGTTGGAGGTTTGAGTTGCTTCAGACACCTGTAAAGAAAGCTTCTTGATCTTAGAGACCACTTTTTAGAGGTTCGGGATAAGACAATATCCCAACCTTCTTTTATCTTAAGAGGATAATAGTATCCCCAAATTACTCGATAGAACGGAGGGTTGTTCTAACAAGTATTCCTTGATAATAATAGCTCGACTTGTAGGCTGCTCAAGCGTCCTTAAAGGTGACACAATCCTCCAGATATGACTATATCACGGTGGTAGGCAATAGTTAGGATCATCACTCTTGCCCACATCTTTCGACTCTTGGGCTTGAAAGTCAAGTTTCTTTAAGAGATTCTTAAAGATCTTCTAACTACTTCCCTCTTGAATAAATATGGCTTATTCAATTTATCGACAAGAGTATGTGGATAATATTTAGCGGTGGATATGAATGCATTGTATATATTATGGAGGGCGGTGCAGTAGCACATGTGGTGGATATCTTTGGGGTGGTGGTAAAGGAGGTGGCAATGGAGGTTGATGTGCACGAGGTCATCTTGAGCTCATTTTGCTTCCCTCTGTCTGACATTACTACCGGCTTCTTCTTTAATGCTTTACGCGGTTTCGAATGATTGGTCTTGAAAAGCTTTGGCTTCCCCTTGTAGGCTTGCCACCATGTTGATTAACTTCTCAAAGCTTTTGATTGTAAATCCCTTGAGCATGAAGGCAACCAGGCCATGAATATTCTTGAGAAGAATTTCTATAGCATGCTGTTCAGACAGTTGTGGTTCACATTTCATCATAATTATGATTTCAAGATCAATAATTTTATTAATTATATGAAATTAGCTAAGTTATAAATACCCGCATGTGCCCCGGCACTATGCTGAATTCTTAAATTCAAGTGTCTGAGGATGCTGCGTGGGTGGCTTCCCGATTTAGTCTTAGGACTAGGTTCGGGTTAACAAAACCTAAAAACTTACAATAAGAGTTTCAAATCAGTAAAATATCTGAGAAACTGATTCTGCCAAGTGATAGTAGATCTAATCCTCTGTTAGCAGATAAATAGCGTTGACATGATCTAAAGCTCTTAAACATATTCAAATTAATCCATTTTTAAATCAAATTAAGTAGCAATCTCAAACTACTTAAATAAAACTTTATCACTAAAAACTTAAACCAAACTCAATCTATCCACCTTCCACAATTGTCTGGGTGACAAATTAAAAAAGTTGAGCTCCAGAAGCCAATATCAAATCATGTGTTACATTATGTTCTCTCAATCAATCCCAGGGCGTGACCCATGTCCTCTCATGTGGCTTGGCGATGGCTCCATAGATGAAGCGGTTATGACCGAGTCCTCGATCGGTGGTTTGGCGGCTCCATTATATTACGATCATGACCGTTTCATTATGCTCAGCCCTTTGAGTTGTGTAGGGTATACTTGATAGGGCAAATAATCCTCTGTCAGCTAAAGTAGACTTAAGATTGTCTTCTTAAATAAATAACTAAGCTATAAACACCCGCATGGGCCCCGACACTACGTCGAATACCTAAATTCATGTGTCTGAGAATGCTGCGTGGGTGGTTTCCCGATTTAGTCAAGGACTGGATACGGGTTAACAAAACTTAAAATCAATGTTGTGGCAGACGGACATAGAAAATAGAGGTTCAAGGTTTAAAGGTCGAATCGGGGTCGAACCGGATGATATAATAAATATTAAAATTATATAAATGATGAAACAACATCTTAGATTCCACCTTCAACACTAACATTCATTAGAGTTAATAGATTAAACAACCACTTAAATTTTATTTTTCACTTCCACCTTCACCATCATTTAGACCTTGGTTATGAATGGTTTAGTGTGAAAGAGGAAATTATTAACATTTCCATTAAAAAATTGTTATCAAATGAGTGCTCGTGGATAATAGTGCAAAAAATTATAGGATGATAATGAATGAGACTAGAAAATATCCAATGTAAATTAAACAATCACGATGACATGAACAATGGTTTCATTGAACACCAAGAAGTAAACACTGAATGAAAAACATGATGAATCTAAAATGATAGAAATCAAAATTGAGAAAGCGTCATTAGGAAAAATACATCAACAACCCTATTATCCTTGAGTTAAGGCATAAAAATCTAATTCAAAAACAAAAAAGCTTTTAAAGAATGGCGACGAAGTTGTTTTCAAAATCTAATTCAAGTGTCACACATCGATGCTCACCGTGTGAGACTTGAATTAGTAGATATCTTTCAACCTTCATATTTTATTTTTATCAGTCCTTTCTCCTTTGTAATTTTGAGGACCCGATGCACTCTTACATATATAGTTTCAAGTTTTCTCACTGGAGAAGTTGGAACCTGACATTGTCGGGTCTAGAAGGACTATTTGATTTAACTAGTAAAGTTGTTCCACTTTATCCATCTTAGGCTGTCAAACCTGTCATGGGCTGGAACACTCACTTCTGTTTCATAGTCGTAACTTCTTATCGAGGCTTTGGCCTCTATATTTGTTTTCCTTTTTGTCAGGACCTTTTGGTAACGGATTCCCGAACACGCGGTTAGGTGTCACGCCCTGATGCTCACCGTGTAGGAATTGCTTAGAACAGCCTTGAGCGCTTACTACCACTTATTATAGGTTTTGTAGTGGAGCATTTTTAGCTTCTTTAATAATTGACATTTGATACTGTTCTTCATAAGACATTTTTCCTTAATAACCTTCAGAACTCTATTTGCTCCAGTAGATAGAGTTTCATATTATTTCTTCAAAAGGTTGAAGTCGACTGCTGTTGAGCCCAAAAACACCACTTAACATCACCAGTAAAGCTATTCCATTTCACCCATCTCAAAATTTTCAAATTTATGAGGTAGAAATACTCACTTATAGTTGTAAGGTCAGTTGTATGACTTGTGATTCAGACAACAACTACTGTGCTCGCAGTTTAGTATTTTTTTTCTTTCTACTCAATTCTCCTCTAAAAGAGGAGGCTTCAGTATCATACCTTCCTAATGCGCAAGGTTCAACTGGCAGGGTTATTGCATCCACAGGTATGATTGAAACTTTGATGAAGGTTCTCTTTATGCCTTAAAATGAATCTGTTAAGTACAAATGCTCTCTTTTGAGGAACCTCAGTAGCAGTAGTGCCCACTCCAATTGTCCTCCTCCATTGCACGGGTTGGTGTGTACAAATATGTAGATGCTTCAAGTGGAGGATTATTTGCAAGATGTTGGAGAGTTTACACTACCAAATTGGATGGTAGCTCCAGTATCTCTGGTATTGATTACAACGTTAACCAGGCGGATATTGGCTCCGTGACCTAACTGCGTGATAAACGGTGTTCTAAAGATCCATCGATATACAGAACAAATATATTAGTCATAAGAATATGATTGATTTAAATTTAATTTCATTGATGATTGAATTTAAATATCAATTTTATCATGCTCCACTGCTACTATAGCTTAAATTTGACTAAAGATGGAAAGAGAATCATGTATGAGTCGCCAAATCTGCAGCTTGAAAATTTTTCACCACCTCTTTGATGAAAAGAGTGTTTTAAAGTGTCGTAATTTTCAAAGGTAGATGGAATAGTAGATAAGACAGCGATTTCATCCTCATTTGGTGAGAACTTTAGATCTAGTTCACGGTTTCCTATAAAGCAAGCAGTATAGTTAATTACCCCTCCCAATAAGTGAGAGAGAACTTTCAATTAAGGCTAGTCATTAGGTCGCTTAATGCGTAACGTATAATAGCATCATATAGAGTTTTAGAATTTAGATTATGAAATTCATCATTTTATCTTAAACCGGATGGTTGGGAGGAATGATGATGTGCCCGATCTAGATCTCATGATTCCGTCATCCCAGGCGTGGGTCTACAGTCTTTGTCGTGGTCGACCCAATGAAGGATCCTTATCAACAACACATGGGTTACGTCATCCAAGAAATCCAGTAGACAGGGTGGTGTTTGTCAAGGAGAAGTCTTAAGTCTATCTTAGTAGAGGGTTGTTTGCCTATTAAGTATACCTATGATTCACAACTCAAAGGATCCATTGGGAGCATCGGCCGTGAATTGATGATCGTAATATAATGGAGGACCGGACCACCGTCGAGGACTGGTTATGCTTCTTCATTTGTGGAGCTTACTTACCAAAACCAGCAATCGAGCACACGGACATCCTTCGGCAAGAGATTGATTGAGAGTGAACATAGCAGAACACTTGATTTGACATTGGTTCCTTTATGAGCTAGAGTTTTCTTAGTTTGTCATCCCCAAAAAATAGTTATGAAAAGTGGATATATTGAGTTTTGCTTTAAGCTTTTAACGATAGAGTTTCATTTAAATAGTTTTTTAGAATAACACATAATTTGAGTCAATTTGATTTGTTAATAGAATCACATATTGATAGAAATATCCCCTCTAATTAAAATTACCATTCAACACAGCCATCATCGGGGTAATTAATTGATTGATTGAATCATATATATTTGAGAATTTTAGATCATGTCAACTCTGTTTAGCTCCTAATAGAGGATCAGATCTACTATCACATTATAAAATTAGCTTTCAGATATTTCACTAAGTTGAAATTCTCATAATTGATTTTTAGGTTTTGTTAACCCGGACCCTGTCCTAAGACTAAACTAGAAAGAAACCCACGTAGCATCCTCAGATACTTGAATTTAAGCATTCAACATAGTGTCGGGGCCCATGCGAGTGTATAGTAATTTTAGGTAATTTTATGTTTGAATAATTTGAATATGTTTACAAGCTTTAGATCCTGTCAACTTTGTTTAACTGATAATAGAGGATTAGATCTACTTTTGAAACTCTTATTATAGGTTTTTAGGTTTTGTTAATCCGGACTTAATCTTATGACTAAACAACCAAAGACAACATCCGACACTTGAATTTTAGTATTGATAGTGTAGTGTCTAGTGTAATTTTAGGTAATTTTATTTGAGTTATGAGATTGATTTCAGATTGCTACTTAATTTAATTTAAAAATATTTAAGAACTTTAGATCTTGTCAACTCTACTTAGCTGCTAACAGAAGATTAGATCTACTATCACTTAAGAGAATCAATTTCTCAGATTTTGCACTGATTTGAAACTCTTATTATAGGTTTTTAGGTTTTGTTAACCCGGACTCAGTCCTAAGACTAAACCGGGAAACCACCCGCGCAACATCCTCAAACACTTGAATTTAGGCATTCGGTGTAGTGTCGGGGCCCATGCGGGTGTTTATAGCTTAGTTATTTATCTAAGGAGATAATCTTAAGTATACCTTAGTGAGGAGAGTTTTTTCCCTATCAAGTATACCCTATGATTCACAACTCAAAAGGTAGAGTCATTGGGGAGCATACGGGCTACGATCGTGATCATAATATAATGGAGCCGGACTGGCCAAACCACCCGATCAGAGGACTCTAGTTATAACTGCTTCATCTGTGGAGTCTACTGGCCAAGCCACGTAGTCAGAGGACACGGTCCACATCCTTATTGGTGTGAGATTGATTGAGAGTGAATATAACATAACACTTGATTTAACATTGGCTCCTTTGTGAGCTAGAGTTTTCTTAATTTGTCACCCCTGATAAATAATTGCAGAAGGTGGATAGATTGAATTTGGTTTAAGTTTTTAGTGATAGAGTTTCATTTAAGTAGTTTGAGATTGCTACTTAATTTGATTTAAAAAATAGATTAATTTGAATATGTTTAAGAGCCTTAGATCCTGTCAACTCTATTTAGCTGCTAACAGAGGATTAGATCTACTGTTACCTGACAGAATCAATTTCTCAAATATTTCATTGATTTGAAACTCTTATTGTAAGTTTTTAGATTTTGTTAACCCCGTAAGACTAAACCAGAAGCCAGCAACATCCCCGGCACTTGAATTTAAGCATTCAGCGTAGTGTCAGGGCACATGCGGGTATTTATAACTTAGCTAATTTCATCTAATTAATGAAATTATTGATCTTAAAAATCATAATTATGATGAAATTCCTTAATTTTTAATTTAAATTAGGCCCTACGATTTTTATAGATTTAGATTTAATATCACCTTCTGTCTACTTGTACAAAGAGTTGCAGATCCGGTGATGAAGAAGGCATTATAAATTGATCTAATATCTTATTAGATTTTTTTGGTAATATTTAATATATTCCAATTTTCTTAGCACTTTTCGAATCAAAATTTACGCTTGAAATCTCTATGTTCGAGCACTTGTAGGTGTTTATAACTTAGATAATTTCATCTAATTAATGAAATCATTGATCTTGAAAATCATAATTAGGATGAAATTCCTTGATTTTTGGTTGAAGGAAGCACCACGAATTTTTATAGAACTGGATTTAGTATCATTTTTTGTCTGCTTGTACAAAGAGTCGCAGATTCATTGGCGAAGAATGCGTTTTGATTTAGATTCCAAAAGATAGTTTAATTTGTTATTTTAAAGGAAAATTTATCCCTCAGAGTAGCTTTCATTTCCCCCCTCTTTTTTGTTTTACTTTTATGTTTGTTGTATGTTATTTTCCCTCCCCCTTTTATTATTTGACGCTTTTAGTTTAAAATTAGCTCCAGGTTTCCTTACTCATCGTTCATAAGCCAGTTCATTTCATTCTCCCCTTTTTTTTCTAAGACAAAAGATTTAACAAATTTACGGTCTCGACATCATCACCAGGTGTAGGCAGCATCGAGGGTGTTTTGGCTACCTGGCGATGAGCATGGGTTGGTGTTTTGAAAGCCTCGGCCAACCTTCAATCCGTTACTCGATGAGCGAGGTCTTCAATCACGCATAAAGTAAATATATATGCAAATATTCCAAATTTCAACATTTTTATTAGGCATCATCTCCGTAGGGGCTACATTGGCTTGTTTTGGCCAGTCATGCCACGATGAGCATGACGGTTGGTGTTTTGAAGCAACTCGGTCAAATTTTAATCCTGTTATGCTCTGATGAGCATAACGAGGCCTTTAATCACTCGGTACCCCCTGATGAGTGTAGTGAGCGGTGTTTTGCAATACCACAGCTGGATTTCATCTCGTCACGTCCTGATGAGCATGATGAGGCCTTCAATCACTCGGTACACCTTGATGAGCGTAGCGAGTGGTGTCCTGGAATACTACGATTTCATCTTGTCACCACGATGAGCATGTGAGGCCTTGACCGCATAAAGACAAGCATATGCATATATATATTTTTTTCTTTCGTTCATCAAACATTTCTTCCTCTTCTACAACACCATTTTTATCATACATCTTTATCAAATGGTATATTTACTCAGTACGCCCGGATGAGCATAGCGAGTGGTGTCTTGTGGGAAAGATTGCACAGAACGGGCTGAGTTTGGGTCAGTTTGAAGGCTGGACGGGCCATGAGAATTGGGTTGGCGGGCTAGTCACGTGGGTCGACTGCGGTATACGTGCGTCAGGTCCAGTCTAGTGTAGAAACAGTCGGACAGGCCTTGTGGTCAGTGGGCGGCAGAGTTTCTGGGATAGTTTTGATGGTGGGCCAATTTTATGAACGGAGGGAGTGGATGACGTCGTGAGTGCACGAGATGGCGATCAGAAAGCGAAACGTCCGGAACGGACCGCTCGTGTGTGGGCTTGATGTGAGTGTAAGGCAGTGGAATCAGCAGAGGCGGCAGAGGGAAGCGGACTTGCTAGAAAACCTGGGATGGTGGCATGCAGTTCTGACAGGCAAAAAGTCTGAATCAGAGTAGATCCCCTCTTGAACTCTGAGTAGAAACAGCGGTCAGAATAGTCCCTTCACTATACGTGTCTTAGTAGGAGAGGAATTCTTGTCAGATGCAAGTCTGATAGAGGAACAAGCAAGAGGGAGAGAGGAAAAATTATGTTTTTCAGGGGGAGTTTTTTGTCTGAACGTGAGAGAGAGTTCAAGAAAGAGAGAGTAGAGTGGGAGAGAATGAGAGGGAAAATGGAGAAACTGCCAGCAATGGAAAAAAATGGTGGGAGTAGTTTTTCCAATTTTTTTGAATTAGATAAACTGAAAATATGGGGAATGGTTCAGTGGGGTAGTGGATTTTAAAATTAAATTGAAATTGACTAAATGGCTTTAACGTGATTTCACGTTGGTGAATAGACATAGTCATTATATATATATTAATTTAGTTTAATTCTAATGTTCCAAACCCAACGGCGCAATCCATTTCGCGATCAAAGGCCGTTTGGTTCAAGTTGACGTCAAATTGGGTTCACTTCAGCTCAAAATATACGTCGCCGCTTTCGACCGCTCAATTTTGCACAGGCTCATTTGAATCAAGTATGAATGGTCTCATTTGATATATTTCATCATTTTGAAGCCAATGGCGCAATCAATTTTATGAATGGAGGTCGTTTGATTCTCGTCGGTGCCTCTTAACCTCGATATGCGTGTAGGCGCATTTGATGACTCGAGCATTTAATTGGTTGCTCATCAAGTCATGCAATATTTATATCCTGGCCAATTTCAATGTTCTGAATGTGATGGTGAAGTCCGTTCATTGATCAAAAGTCATTTGAGTTGATTTCGGCGACATCCAGTGTGTTTCAGCCTCGATTTGCACATTATCACTTCAAATCGCTCGACATTTGCACAGACTCATCCGAATTGAGCATGGATGGTCTCGTTTGATAGATTTTGATATTTCAAAGTTAACGGTATGATCAATTTTATGAATGAAGGTCATTCAGATATTATAGTAGCTTCCATGTGACACATTGATGAATCAATTGCTTGTTAGATTTTGAAATATTTTTATCCTGATCAATTTCAACATTCTGAACATAAGGTGAAGTTCGTTCACCGTCGGAGGATCGACCATTTTATGACTTGATTGCATTTTGATACATTTGCGTTATAGCAAGTGTCGAGTTAGACTTGTGGGCTTGACTCGACTTATGGCACTTATGTGGAGGTAAACACATAATTAGAATGCAATTTATTAATTTTTGATCTAAAGAAGCCCTATGATTTTTGTAGATTTTGATTTAGTATCATCTTTTGTATGCTTGCACAAAGAGTTGCAGATTCGGTGGCGAAGAAGGTATTTTGATTTAGGTTGTAGTTCAAAATATTACTGACACTTAGTTTACTTGTTAAGTTTTTGTAATTCTCTCAACTTGATTATGTTGAATTTACATCACTTTTGATAAGTTATGCTAATTTTAGTGTTTATTTCTTTAGCCCTACTCATGTTTATTAGCTAGCATAATAATCACCTCCATATTTGTATAAGAGTTATTAAACTCAATTTGGATTCATCCTTAACTCCCTATCAAATTTTATAGGTTTTAAGTTTATTGAAAGTTTTTTAAGAGTTTGGTATTAGTCTTCCCAAATTTCAATTAAAGCTTGTTTAATTTTGGGAAATTTACAAGAAAAAGGACTCACTTTATCGCTTTAATTTAAGACATAGAGAATTACAATTAAAGTTTGTGAGTTTAATATTAGCCTCCCCAAATTTCACTTGCATTTTAAATGAGTGTTTTATTCTTTCCAAAATTTTTTTTTGTGTTCTCCCCTATTTCTCTTTGACTTACATTTATCTTCATATTTATCATATATTCTTTATTTGACTTAAATTTAGTAATTTTCATTTGAATTTATTTAAGTCCAATTTTAGTCTAAATTTTGACAGACTCAAGCTCATCCCGTGTATACTGTCGAGTGTTTTACTAATCTTGAAGCGTGTCTTGACACCATATGAGTTTTCATCTCGTGTGCCCTCTTAAAATGTGACCAAAGATAAGACAAATGCATATATTCATTCTCCCTTTTTTAAGTGTAGAAATTAGATAAAATTTGAGATTTCATCTAGAGAAGCGACATACGGATGTTGGCTTCTTAGATTCGAGCATAGCGGTGATGTCTTAATGACACACGTCATTTTTCATCTTGTTGCACCCTCTTGAGCATGTGAGGCCTTGAACGCAAAGAAACACAAGCATGTATATATATCCACATTCATAAATCTCACATGTTTTGACTCATTTTTTGGTGTCTTTGATGCTCTAACAAGGTTACATCTTGAAAATCAAGGAGAACATCTTGTGTTATCTCCGATTAAGGTGAAGCAAAAACTGGAAAGGAAGGTTTGGCTAGGAGGATGACGCCGAAAACCGAAAGAAGAACCCGTCTCTTGATGGTGTTCTTCCCCGGTTTGCAGTGAAGTGAAGATTGGAAGGATAATGCGATGAGTATGATGTCAAAAATTGAAAGAAGAAGCCTCTTGGCTTTGCCCTCATGCAAGTGAATTTGAAGAAGTAATACAAGAATCACGGCGGAAGCGAAGAAAAAGCCTCTTCATGTTGTTATTGCGATGAGCTTGGAGGTGATAAAGAGGGAAGAAAATTTGGAGAAAGCATATCCGATTAGATTTTTGTTTTTATTGTGTGCAGAATAAAATTGCAGACACCAACAGCTTCCCCTACAGTTACAAATATCCAATCATGACCAACTATCTCGAGCACCTTTGATTTATCCAGCTTCTTCATCACCTTTCTTTCTAGGTTGGCCAGCACCAATTGAAGCTCTTTTCTTTCCAGGGTTTTCTTAATCTCCTTCATCATGCTTATTCCGCTTGTGTCAATACTAGTCACAGCACCCATATTAAGTATCACATAATGCACGCTGGCCTTCCCGTCGCCCCTAAGCCTGTCTTCCTCCTCATTTATCCATCGAGCGATCCTCTCTCTCAAGTAATTGGTATAGGCAAAATAGATTGGGGCGTCAATGCCAAGTACAAGAACACCAGGGATTCTCTGCGCTCCAGGATACTAATCCAATCTTGTATAAGCCATGGAATTCAGAACGTTGCCCAACATGGTTTTCCTTGGCCTTGCAATGAACAACAAAACTCTAAGTACTGACACCAACACCGTAGTGACAAGGCCGATCTCCACGCTCCCAAAGACAACTCTGAAGTAAGCACCAATGCACACGCAGAAGTCAATCTTATCAACCTTCCATAAGTGGAAAGTAGCTTCGTAATCGATAAGGCCTAACATGGCTGAGATAATAATGGAGGACAAAACCACTAGAGGAGTGTAGTGAAAGAGAGCTGTGAGGAATAATAAAGTGATCATCACTTCCAATGCTATGACCACGTTCGACACTATTATTTTGCAGTCGGAATTATAATTGACCGTCGATCGCGAAAAAGGTCTTGTGGTCAGGTAGCATGATGTCAAGGATCCGACCACGTTCATGGCTCTGAATGCAATCATCTCTTTGTTCTCATCAATGTGATAGTTCTTGAACATGGCGAAGTTCCTCCCCACAGCAATTCCTTCAGTAAGGGCGATGATTCCAGTGATCATGCCGATTTTGATGGCCGCCATCATGTGCGGAAAAGATAAGATCAATTTGGTCAACGAGGGCGGGTTCAATCCTTTTGTTAGGTGACCAATCACTTGAACGCCATGAGTGTCGGTATGGCTGAAATATACCACTAGACTTCCTAATATCACTGATGTTAATGGCGCTGCTGCTGATAGCCAAAGAATATGGCTTTTCTCTTTCTCTTCTCGGTTGGGATGAGAGAGAGAGAATGGAGAGAGGGGGAACCGTTGGCCAAAAGGGAGGGAGCGGTTGTGCCAAGGGAGAAAATATTAAGTCCAGAGTCCACACGTAGCTTTACGTGTGGACTCCAATCTGCCGACGTGTCATTTCCATTTAGCGATTTTTGTAATTGATGGACGGCGACCATTTATCTTGGCGACCCGGCCCCGCCTGGTTCAAGCGGCGTCATTGAAATGCGGAGGAATTTAAAAGTAATATTTATCTAGATTTAGGGTTTAGGGTGTATTTTTTCTTGTAAATCGAGCTCGAGAGAGAGAAAGAGAAAATCTTATTTTTTACGAAGAACCATGAAGATGGAGAATGAATTTGGAAGTTATGGCGAGAAAATAGGAGAATGTATTAAATAAAATTCATCGGTAATTTTTCTCCGTTGTATGTATAATTTTTTTTACGGTTTGTTAGTGTTATTCTTGAGATTCTTTTATTTAGTGTATATTTCTACATTATTTGAGTTCTTTAGAGGACTTTTCTTATTTTGAGAGATTTTTACATCTGTACTCTCTGTACTCTCATGAGAGTACAGATAATTTTATGAATGTTTTTGTAGTTTATTTTATGTGGATGGAGAGAATATGGTCATTACATTCCATTAGAAATAATTTTCTTTGGCCTGTTTGGAGGAAATATGTTTATTATAATCTATCACGAATAATTTGGAGTTGTTTGGTTATTTTTTAGTATTATTTTGCATCAGTACTCTCTTGAAGAATCTGATGATTTGACATTTTCTCCAGTTTCTTGGATTTGTTGTTGAGATTATTTTCATTACTCTCTCAGTCTCTTATGTACTCTATGCACTCTTTATACTCTCTGTACTCTTTGTACTTTCTGTACTCTGTCTCACTCTCAGTCTGAGCATTTTCATTTTCATTTTTTTTTTTTTTTGTTTGGAGTAAATATGTTCATTATGCACAATTTGGAGGGTGTTTGGTTGATTTGTTATTGTTTTCTTGCATTTGTACTCTCTGTACTCTCATGAGAGTACAAATAATTTTGGCCACTTTTTCCAATTTCTTTGGCCTGGTTGTTGAGATTAGGTTCAGTACATTCCGTTGGAAGCAATTTGGCAGCTGTTTGGATGGTTTCTAGGAGATTTTTGCATATGTACTCTCTGTACTCTCATGAGAGTATAGATAATTTTGCTAATATTTTTGCAGTTGATTTGGCCAGTTTGTAGGAAATATGTTCATTACAATCCACTAGTATCAATTTTGTAGGGTGACTTGGTTGGTTTTTACTGTTGATTTGCATCTGTACTATCATTTACTAACTTTTCATTTTAAAGTTTACCTTGTCAGGAAAAGGATAACTTGAGATGCGATCCTACCACTGTGGTGTTTGATATCGACACTCTTTAGTAATGAAGTCATTGATTTTCTGAGCTTCATCAATTTATTAGACTCCATTCCAAGACTCAATTCTATTACCTCAATCATTCTTCTTGGGACATAGAAAGCAGCTTTCTTTGGGTGGGTGCATTCCTTTCACCCCCGATGAAGTTGTAGTGATAATAGGGATGTCAAATAGAGGGGAGAAAGTCTTATGACATAGAGGGAATGTGTATCTGTGAGGTTCACTTCGGTGAGGAAGCCCTTAAAGAGCATCTTGAAGGTAAAAAAATAAAGCAAAAAGAAGCCTTCGAGCAAAAGAGCTGCTCTACTCTCTATGCTCTCATCTCTCGTACTCTCTGTACTCTCACTTTTGTACTCTCTCTCATACTCTTCTCTCATGGTAACTTGATATATCTTGTTTATATTTCATCGATAATTTTTCTCAATTGTATACTTATAATTTTTTTATTTGTTAGTGTTATTCCTTAAAATTCTTTTATTTAGTGTATATTTCCTGCTTGTTTGGAGTTCTTTGCAAGAGGACTTTGCTTGTTTTGAGGATCTTCTTTACATAGATATACTCTCTATAATCTCATGAGAGTCTTGACCAATTTCATATTATTTTTATGAGTTCTGGCTGCTGGAGAATATGTTCATTACATTCCATTAGAAGCAACTTGGAGGCTATTTAGGTTGGTTTTTAGGAGAGTTTTGCATGTGTACTCTCTGTACTCTCACAGTACGACAATATTTTGGATATTTTTTCCAATTTATGAGAATGTTTGGAGAAATATATTCATTACATATTAATAATTTAGATTTTGTTTGGTTATTTTAGTGTTGCATTACTCTTTGTACTCTTGAGATTATAGATGATTTTTACATTTTTTTCTAGTTTCTTTTTTGCTCATATTATATTCATTACATTGAAGCAATTTGATTGTTTGGATGATTTGAGATTTTGCATTTTGTACTCTGTACTCAGATTTAGCTCATTTCTTTCACTTTCTTTGATTTGGAGGGAATATGTTTATTTGTGGAGTTATTTTGTCACATTTATGTGGAGCTATCTGGCGGTGCACATTTATGTGCTATAGCGGTGAATCATGATAATGTCGATAATGAAATAAATGATGTCTAATGCAAATTTGGGGAGACTCCTTGGCACCATTATTGAACGAAACGAGGCGTATGCACTTATCGTACGCATCAAAGCGGCTTTAGTTTTGGAAGGACCATAGTTATTGGCCAAACTCGAAATTGAAATCAAAAGATTTTTATGTGCAAAAGGTCGGAAGAAATCACCGGCTTAGCAAAATTTAAAAATTGATACAAGGGCCTTGTCAGGATGATTAGATTCTCTATTGACTTGAAGAGGCTGGATGGTTAAAAAATATATAAAGTCATAATCATTCATTGGAAAACCTGACCTACATCTTCTCAGATCACTGGATGCATTAGCGATGAAAATGCTTAGTGTTGAAGACAATATGAAGGATGGAATTAGAGCGATGCATTCTATCTAAGTGAGGAAGTTGGTGGCGTAGAAGAATATTGGATTCACAAAGAGATACTTTCAATTTTATTGAGAAGAAAAATCAGGATTGTGAATGGTAGAATGCATTATCATTGTTTAAGGAAAGACAAGCAATGTGTTTGCATGGGATGTACAAGTTGATGAGTCGATTTAGTAAGTTTTTTTGGAGCAATGGCATGTCTAGGATAGAATATGAATGTTTTGGTGATGTGATAATTTTTTACAAGCTATCACTCAATAAATATAATCTTGTTTGTGCCCTCTTGTTGGAGTGAATCATCACGGCAAAATGTGTTATTTAGAGTAGCCTTTTTTATCGAAGAGATTGAGTCATTCATGGCTATTCAGACATTTCTTGGTTGATGAGTGTGAGACATCCTATTATTGATCAAGATCAATATGGCGAAAATTTGTATTAAGCATCATCATAGGTATGCCAATGGCATATTTGAAAGCTCCTTCCAAGGTTCACTCCTTTAATAGTAATAAGAGGGTACAAGGCTATTTTATGCATGCATGAGCAAATGTGACTCGGAGGAAGAGTTTGAAGAAGCTTGGTGCCGCTAGAAAGGTAATTTGCATGATCATGCTTGGCTATCGAGCTTTATAAAATTAGATCAAGTGGTCCACGCATTCAAAAGACTCATTCTACATGGGCATCTTGTTAGCATAGCGTAGTGAGTCGTATGTCGCTCTCTAAACCAACAAGTTCACTCAGATTATTTCTTGGGGTTGGAGAAGGTTATGGAGACATGGCGTCGGAATGAACATGATGAATACTTCAAGTGTAGCCAGTCATCGATTGTTCTTATTGTTAAGACCATTCTAATTCTAAAACTAGTAGCTATATTTTATACAAGAAAGCTTTATAATGTTTGAGGAAGAATTTTTGCATGGAGTTGGAGGCCTCGATAGCGTGTTAGATGGCCCATGGAGTATTTGGTGAGAAACTTAGAGAATAAAAATTCATCCAAAATATGGACTATCCATTTCAATGGGACTACCCTAGATGTAACTTGTACTTATAAGAAATTTGAAATGATGGGATTACTTTGTGCCCATTATATCAGAGTTCTTAGTTACGAAGATGTAGTGTGCATTCTAGATAAGTATCTTCTCATGCGATGGTCTACCAGAGCAAAGAGGGATATTTACATCGATAGTGCATATAGAAAATTAAGAGATGTCGAAGGCATGATGGAAATCTCGACATTATTTTTGAACCACATTAGTCGATATGCATATCAAATAAGCGTTGGGGCACAGGGTAATAATAGAGCTAAGGACTATATGCTTCAATCCTTAAAAAAACTATACGATGATGTCGACTCTATAATAAGTGGGAATTCTCTTCCTGATGAGCTAAGAAGAAGAAGTCAACCACAATGAGGAAAAGACATCTTAAAGGATCCAGTTAAGCAACATCCAAAGGGTGTTTCCAACAAGGCTTAAGAGATATTGGGAGAGATCCAAGAAAGCCAGAGTAATTCTCTATTTACCTCTTAATTTTTAGTATTTAAAATATTGCTAATCTTCAAATCATTTTTTTGTTGTGAAACCAAAGTACAAGCGATAGTGTCATTAGAACGTGTTTCATCACCCATTGCAACACCTTTCTCTGTTATGCGAGTGTTTTTCAGAGGTATGCGAATAGCACACATCGATGCGTAAAATCATTAAGCGATATGATGTTCTACCGAATTCAACTCGAGCTCAATAATCAGTCGGTCGGCTGAAGGGTACACTAAGTTGATGATGGATATTATTACAGAAAAATATTTCAATGCATGATATCATTTAGTTATGTGTTCTTATTGCAATCATTTCTAGAGATGCAGAGAGTAGAGATACATCTTCTTGAAACCGGGAAGGTCCAAATGGACTTTAATATGGGTCAATTATTTTTCCTTGGTTTTCTCACTCTTTATTTGTGCTCTTAAAGCGAGTGCATGAGTTTACCTATTAAGGACTTTATAATCCTTAGATTATGGCAATAAAATTTCTCATATTTTACCAAATTGCAATTTCTGATTGATGAGACTACTTTGCTTACGAGGATGAGCTGATTTTTATTGTAGGCATTACATAGTTTGATATATACTCTATAAAGTACTCTACATTTTATGAAATGGTTTTATTGCATGCATTATAAATTTTGATAAGCCGATGTTCTATCAATAAGTTTAGTAGGAAGAAAAAAAATTATGTGATGAAGATGATATTAGTTTAGTAATTATTTATAAATTTATCAATAATATTAATTTAATTGAGATGATACTTTTTATTACATTATTTGAAAAATTCTCATCTTAAAATATAGAATTTGCTCCTAGCCTTCAAAATTTAAATTTGAATAAAACATTGGTAAGCATCATATTTATTGTCTATTTTATGCACATGTTTCTAGAAAGTAGGTTTTAAGAAGCATGATTTGATTGGTAGAAAGTAATTTTATGCATTCACAAATTCTTATTTTTTAAAGATCATAATTTCCTTTATTAAAGAGTTAAGTCTAAGAGTGTGAGAGTAAGAATCTAGTCAGATGAGAGTATAGAGAGGTTCACATATACTGCTCATAAAACTCCAAAAAAAATGAGAGCATCCAACTTGCTTTAAGGTTATAGTGAACAATTCTATCACTCTGTAAAGCAAAAGTGGAAATGGGAAAAATAAGTAAATAATGTCTTACATGGAGAATACAAAGTTAAGTACAAAACACCTCAAATATTCTTATAATACCTTAACTACCAATGAATAGAGAGTATAAAGAGTACAGAAGTACATTCAGAAAGTATAAAGTACAGTCTGAGAGGAGTATAGAGAGGGTTTACATGCAAAACGCTTAAACTCATTAAAAAGCAACCGAGCATCTATTCGCATGCTTAAGCATAGTCTTGTGTCCACTAGTAATGATTCTGTATAAGACTTTCTCCTGTTTGGCATCCAACAATTCTCAGCTTCATATAAAATGCCTTAAAGAAAGAAAGCTTGCTTCTATCTCCCAACAAGAGATTGAGGTAATGATTAAGTCTTACTAAATTCTATGGATTCTAATGAATTGATCATGAAGCCTCTTTAAAATGTCTGACTTCATGGGTCGCATATTATCAACACCATTCTAATGGTGGTAGGCTGATCTCGAGTTATCCTTTTAAGACATGGTAAACTTAAAATGAAAAGTTAGTTAATGAAGATGCTGCAAATCACCCATAAAGTAACCATATCCAAATTGTTTCCAATTGATTTGTAATAAACATATTTCTTCTAAATAGACCAAAGAAATTGGAAAAATTTGTCCACAAAATCATCTACTCTCAGAGAGTCTGAGAGTCTGAGATCAAATAACACTAAAACCAAAACCCTCCAAATTGATCTGATGGATTGTAATGAACATATTTTCTCCAAATAGCAAAGAAATGAAAAAATGGCAAATGCTCTGTACTCATGAGAGCAGGAGAACACAAAATTCAAAATATAGAGAGTACATCAAAAATAAAAAACCAAAAATAGCTCCAAATTATTCCCAGTATGTAATGAACATATTTCTCAAGCAGACCAAACAAATAGAAAAATTGAAAATGCTATATACTCTCATGCGGTATAGAAGCAGATGAAAAACCATCCAAACATCCCTCCAAATTGCTTCAATGGAATGTAATGAACATATTTTCCTCAACAGCCAAGAAATTAAAAAATGGCCAAAATTGTATGTATTCTCTCAAGAGTCTGAGAGATCAAAAAATTATACTAAAACTAACCTCGCCTCCAAATTATTTTGATGGATTGTAATGAACATATTTTCTCAAATGCCAAAACAAGAAAAATGACCAAAATTCTACTACTCTGAGAGAGTACAAATGCAAAATCTCTGAAACCATCAAAACATCCACCAAATTGCTTCTCTAATGTAATGAACATAATCACAACAACGGCCAAAGCGGAAAAATATCCACAAATTATCCACTCTCAAGAGTACAGAGTCTGACAAAATAACACTAAAACTTCAGCCTCCAAATTGTTCATGATGGATTGTAATGAACATATTTTCCTCAACAGCCAAGAAATAGGAAAAAAATGATCAAAATGCTATACTCTGAGTACAGAGTATAGATCAAAATCTAAACCATCCAAATAGCCACCAAATTACTTCCATTAGAATGTAATGAACATAATCTGAATAACTAGGCCAAACAAACTTGGAAAAAAATGTCCAAAATCATGTACACTCGAGAGTGGAGTAATGCATGTAAAATAACACTAAAAAAACTAACCAAACACTTCAAATTATTCCGATGGATTGTAATGAACATATTTCCCAAAAGAAATAAGAAAATTGACCAAATGCTTTATACTCTCATGAGAGTCTGAGTCTGAACAAAATCTCCAGAATCATCCAAACACCAAATTCTTCCAGAATGTAATGAATATAATCTGAATAATGCCAAAGAAACTAGAAAAAATGTCCATAAAGTATTTGTACTCTCGAGAGTACAAAGGTACATATAAAATAACACTAAAAAACTAACAAAACGACATCCAAATTATTGATGGATTGTAATGAACATATTTCCTCCAAACAGAAATAGAAAAAAATGAACAAAATGCTCAGTACTCTCATGAGAGTACAATCTGATGGAAAAATCTCCAAGAAATCATCCAAACACCAAATTGCTTCCTAATATAATGAACATAATCTCAAGGCCAAAGCGGAAAAAAATATCCACAAATCATCTCTCGAGTAGATGCAAAATCTTCTAAAAAACTAAACGCCTCCAAATTGTTCCCTGGATTGTAATGAACATATTTCCTCCAAAAGCCGAAAAGAAAAAATGACAAAATGCTCACTCTCGAGAGTACAGTCTGAAATAAAATCTATCATAAACCATCTAACATACCAAATTATCGAAATATAATGATAATCAACAAGCCAAAGAGAAAAAATATCCACAAAATTATTTGTACTCTCGAGAGTATAGAAATCTGTTAAAATAACATAAAACTTCCAAATTATTCATATTGTAATGAACATATATTTCTAAATAGCCAAAGCAGGAAAAAAATGACCAAAATGCTCTGTACTCTCATGAGAGTATAAAGAGTACAGATGTAAAAATCCCCCATAAACCATCCAAACAGCCACCAAATTATTTTCACTGGAATTGACTGAACATAATCTAAACAACCATGCCAAAGAAAATGAAAAAAAATGTCCACAAAATCATCTATACTCTTAAGAATGCAGATCTGAGATCAAAATAATAAAAAACTAACCAACAACCTCCAAATTATTCTTGATGGATTGTAATGAACATATTTCCTCCAAACAGAAGAGAAAAATGACCAAAAAATGCTCTGAGAACAAAGAGTATAAACAAAATTTCCCAAAACCATCCAAATCACCAAATTGCTTCCACTGAATGTAATGAACATAATCTAAACAACGAAAAGCGGAAAAAAATGTTCACAAAATCATCTGTATTCTCAAGAGAGTACAGAGAGTACATATGCAAAATAACACTAAAAAACCAACCAAATAGTCTCCAATTGTTCCTGATGGATTGTAATGAATATATTTTCTCCAAATAGGCCAAAGAAATAAAAAAATGACCAAAATGATGTGTACTCTCATGAGAGTACAGAGAGTACATATGCAAAAATCCCCCAAAAATCATCCAAACAGCCACCAAATTACTTCCACTAGAATGTAATGAATATAATCTGAACAATAAGGCCAAAAAAATTGGAAAAAAATGTCCACAAAATCATATGTACTCTCAAGAGAGTACAGATGCAAAATAACACTAAAAAAACTAATCAAACAGCCTTCAAATTGTTCATGATGGATTGTAATGAACATATTTCCTCCAAACAGGCCAAAGAAACAGAAAAAAATGACCAAAATGCTCTGTACTCATGAGAATGCAGAGAATCTGATATAAAAATCCCCATAAAATCCAAACAATTGCTTACTTGAATATAATGAACATATCAATAAGCCAAAGAAACTAGAAAAAAATGTCCATAAATTATCTACTCTCAAGAGAGTCTGAAACATGTAAAATAATCCTAAAAAACCAACCAACGACCTCTAAATTATTCACGATGGATTGTAATGAACATATTTCCTCCAAACAGAAAGAAATAAAAAAAATGACCAAAATGCTGCTCATGAGAAACTGAGAGAGTGATCTGAAATCCCCCAAAAACCATCCAAACATCTCTCCAAATTGCTTCCAATGTAATGTAATGAACATATTTCTCCAAACAGGCCAAAGAAATTGAAAAAAAATGGCCAAAATCATCTGCACTCTCAAGAGAGTACAGAGAGTACAGATTCAAAATAACACTAAAAAACCAACCAAATAGCCTCCAAATTGTTCCTAATAGATTATAATGAACATATTTTCTCCGAGCCAAAGAAAGCGGAAAAAATGACAGATACGTACTCTTATGAGAGTACTGAGTACAGATATAAATAGCCACAGAATTTTAATGTCATCGAACATACTATCATCCCTAATCGAGCCAATTCATCTTGAAACATGACATACATCTACCATGTGATATACTAAATATTTCACAAGGTTAATCAGTTCAAAAATTTTAAAATAACGGCATGTACTATCTTGATAGTACAGAGAGTACACATGCAAAACATCTCTAAAAACTACTAAAATACATCCTGTTCATTTAAAGAACTCAAATGTTTTAAAATGTTCACATACTGGACGGTGAGAAGAATAGAGAAAACCTTAAATTCATTAAAGTTCGGGAACACAAGTGTAAATACCTCATGTAGTCGCCTATAATACCTCAATAGAAGTTATTCGCAAGATTTGATAAAACGTGGCGGGGCTTCGTCGATCGAGAGCGGGAGCTAGCGGAGAAAGCCTAAACTATATCGCTGAGGAATGTCGAGACGCCCTCATTTTTTTCCATTGTTTGAGCGAGGCTGGGTCGGTGACAGAATAAGTGGCGTCGTCAGCCGTCCAGTCGGTCTGACCGTTAAGCACTAAAATGGGAAAAAAAATCACGACGTCGGGCGATTGGAGTCGCACGTAAAACGTGCGGACTCTGTAATTTTCTCTTGCCAAGGAGGGTCGTCATTGCATTTCTCATCGAGCGAAGGGCGACGGAGTTTCACGCGTGATGAGGGTTCGCCTTGATCCTCTCGATTTCGCGTGCTCCTTCCGTGAGCAAAAAGGAGAGGTGGGCCGCGTGAACTGGGTCGGGTTGGGTAGAGCATGGGTCGAACGGGTTTATTAGAGTGGGAGTTAGGGATTTAGGCTTTAGGTTAAGATTAAATTGATTTTTAAACTAATTTTTCGACTTTAATGTGAACTTTATGTCGATAAAATCACATGGTATATATATATATATATATATATATATATATATATATATATATATATATATATATATATATATATATATATATATATATATATATATATATATATCAATTCAAGGTTATTAGTTGTTAGAACACAACGGCCTTGATATTTTACATGGAATCCATTTGGATCGAATTAAATTAAATTGAATCAATTTGACTCAAAATGCGTATTAAACTTTCAACCACTCGTCCCAATAAATTGGTATGAATAGTCTTACTTAATAGATTTCGACATTTTGAAGCTAACAACGCAATCAATTTTGTGGCGAGGTCATTTTGGACGTCGTTCCCGCTCATATATGGCGTCACATACATTTGCTCGATCTCGATCTCGATCTTCAGATTATACAATACTTATATTTTGATTAGTTTTGACGTTCTGAATGTGATGGAGAAGTTCGTTAAATTTGGAGGTCGCTTTCGACTATTTTGGACGTCCGTGCATTTTGAGTCTCAATTTATCTTACTCAAGTCCGTTGAATTTGACTCTGACGACGACTTATGACATATGTAGGTCGCAGATCATTTGGATTCAAATCGATCCACTCTTAGTATCGATGGGTTTGTCTCATCAGGACATTCAATTCAATTATAAATTTGTCAAAATAGCATTTTAATTATCATGAATTTAATTTTTGAAGATTTCACCATATATATTATCTCAAGAAATATTAAGTTTTGCATGATATATTAAACATATATTGATATCTTCATTTTGACATCATGAGATTATTGATTGGATTACAATTTTTTGATTAAAAAAAAGAAAAACCTACTTTGCTTAACTTCTTCCCATGCAAGATATATATTTTTGTATGTTTTACTTCCAAAGCCAAGTCATGATCTCCCATGTTTGTAATGACAAGCAGCTTGACTATGCTTTGTTTAAATTCAATATAGATCTCATTATTATTTTTATAAGAATTAGATTCTCAAAATATAAGACTAGAAGGAAGAAATTTTCTTATTCTTTTTTAAAGTATAATATGCTTATCTACACAATGCATGAAGCTATGAGTTTTGAAAATAAGCTCTAATGTAATAATAAATAGATAAATACATCTTGACTATCCACTAGTCATGATTTTCACTAACCATAATGATATTATATAGTTCTCTTTTATATTATGGTTGATGGATATCATAGTTTTATAATAATTGATGTCTAAAGGTCATAAAATATCAAAATAATCTTACAACTCTGTTTGACAAAGAGAGAAAATCAATTTTTTTTAATCAACATCAAACATTACACCTGAGAAACATGAAGAAAAGTGCATATTAATGAGCTATATCACATGCAATGCAACATAAAGATGTTATTTGAGAAGGATCGTTCATACTAGAAAATGAAGCCAAATATATCGTTCTACAAGAGTTGTTTAAAGCACAAGTGAAAAATAAAACAAAACTATTTAAAACTAAAACACACAAAATCAAAATTAATTCTCATTTGTGCTCGTATTTATTTAATATTTTTTCTCATAGTTCAAAAATAAGAAAATGATAGGCCGAATACTTTATTTTTGGTAAGAATTGATACAAGAAATAGCTTGTAGTATTTCATAAGAAAATGATAAATGTAATTATAAATAAGTAGAGAACCTTATATTTTTATTTAAAAATAATAATAAATTTTTTTTAATTTTGAATTTTATTATGACTTATTTCAAACTCCTAAGATGCTTGGAGACCAATTTAATGATTTCAAACTAAATCCAAGATTAATTTTTCAAAAGAAGTGCACATAATAGCATGTAAATAGGTGTATTATAAAGAGTTGTAAGATATTCCTTAAGGTTTTTGCCAATATCCCAAAGTTAAGTGTATAATTGAGGTTAACACCTACATGGTATATAAATTTCTATGTATCAATGAGTTGCCTTGGTTAAAAATATATTGAGTTAGCATGATCCAAGTGGGAATATAACTAACTCAAAGAATGGTCCAAAGACTATAATTTATTTTTTGTCCACTTTGATAAATATTTAGTTCAAGGCAATTATTTTAGTTTTTAAATAAGGGGAGGCATGCATCTTAAAGAATGGCTTTTAGTTGGATTTAAGTATTTAATGAAAACTTACAAGTGCTTAACTTAAGCCAAAGATCAATCTCTAAATAAATTACTTTTTATCTCTATATTTGATATAAAAATACTAGTTGTTCATATATTTAGTATAGATTAAAGTTAGAGATTTGAGCAAAGCTAGAGTTTGTATCTCTAAATTTGACATTGAAAGGGCATAAGACTCATGATACAAGTATTTGATATAAATTAGGCTCAAAGTTTAAGATTATTTATTTAGAATTTTGATATTAACAGATCTTGATTGCTTTATGAAGGAAAGAAAAAAAAACTTATTTAAGGACTCATGTCTCTAGATTTGATAGAGACATTAAATAGATTAGCATTTGATTTAAGCTTTAATGTTTGTTAAGATGTCTTGTTATAGCTTGAGATAAGTTTGTGTTTGTTTATTATATATATGAATCAATATGATTTTAAAAATTGAATAAAAAATTAAGGTGAGTAATAAAAAGTGAGTAGAGTATCATTATAGCATCGAGTCAAGTAAATTAAAATGTATATATATATATATATATATATATATATATATATATATATATATATATATATATATATATATATATATATATATATATATATAGATGCTAACTAATGATCCAAAATAGTTAAAGATATGAAGTATAATCTTTTATCTTTCTTAACAAAAAAATCCAATGCAAGTCATGAAAAAATTTTAGCAGTTGAATAATTTGTATAAGAAACTTCATTATTTAGTCAAGATGAAATGTTGTGTTAAATAAAATCCATTGAGATTTATACATACATAAACATATACCTAATGGATAGAAAATAATATAAGCAAAAAAATAATACGTTTGAAACAGCACCCAGCCATCAAATCAACCCAGTGGTGTATATCACCAACACTGGAAGATCATCAGAAGTAATTCTATTTCAGTCGACGTACAGCACTATAAACGACTACAATCAAAAGAACAACCATGGGAAACTTTAGCTCTCAACTTATTTCAACTCCCAAAACAAAAAAGAACCTAAAACCAAAAGCTTCTGAGAAATCAAGAATATTATTTCATTCGTACCTAGATCACTTCTCACCTTTTATTCTGCTTACTCCCACAACACTCCACAAACACGTGATATTCAGCAAGCATATAGTAGCTAAATTGTTCAAATTGAAGAAGAATTACTCATTAAGAACTTCAAAGAAGACCACATGATAAAGCCATTAGCAATATAGCAGCGTCCTTCTCATCCTGAGGAAATACTCTGTGGAAATTAGCTGAACTCTTGTTTAAACTTATTACAATATCTTCAAAGCAAATCTTTCTCTGTGCTGTCTCAGATGCAGCAGCAGCAGCAGCAGCAAACCTGCACCTCTTCTTAAAAGGCACTGTTCGGTCGACAAAATCTGATACCTTACCTTTTCCATCTTTAACTTCTATTCCGCTGCTCATAGCAGAAGCTGCCATTGCTCTTCTTGCTTTCCTTTGCCTTATTCCGCAGGCATTACACAGAGACTGAATCACGTGAAGGCAAAAGATAAAAAACTTTAGGCATTTTTTATACTTTCAGGGTTAAGTAAGATGTTAGTAACATATATGTCATAGATAACCTTGGGGCCATTAGGTCCACTCCTCCATAGTGGGGTCTTGGTGGTACTGCAATCTGAGCAAACTCGAATAATACTCTCTTGATGTGCTTGTTTCAGATCTTGGTGTTGATGATTGGTTCTTCTGGTTTTGGTTTTGCCGTTCGATCTGAGTCCATCATCTTTGTCATGATCCTCATCTTGGAAGACATCCATTTGACCGGTCCTTGTTGTTGATCATCTTCTCGAACATACTGATAGATCAAAACAAGAATTTTGTTACAAATTTGGGAGATCAAAAATATAGCCACATGAATCAAATGATTTGAATTGAAATTTGTAATAGTACGTAAATTTAAGGATTCATGGTTACCTTCTCTGGTAGTTGAGCTTGGTGACGAGGGAGATCTCCATGATCATGTGCTATATGATCTTGTTGGTTATGTAAGAAAAAAGGATATGGAGAAGTAGAAGTGGTACTGCTGGTTCCTAGAGAGAGAAAGGGGATGTGGCTTTGAAGTTGATTTTCCTCTTCAAGAGGGAATTGAGAAATTTGGCAACTGTAGAATGGAGTCATGGAAATGGAGAGAAAGAGTGAGAGAGAGAGAGAGAGAGAGAGAGAGAGAGAGATAAAGAGAGAGAGAGAGAGAGAGAGAGAGGAGGGGGAGGAGATATTGGAGGAGGTCAAACTAATAAAGGGCAAATGGATGTGAGATTATAAGAGATGCTTTTTGTGACTAGAATGATCTAAGGGATCAGAAGTTTGAACGAGTTTTCATCTCTTCGAGAAATACTGCTATTTTATAGTGAAACAATTATATAAAAAAAAAAAGCTTGGGAGAGTAGTCACGTGAGCGTACACTGATTGGGACAAAACAAAATTACTATGGTTAAAACACTAAGAACATTATGGCTACTCATAATGAAAAAAAAAAACCGCTCACCCTTTTTGCAGGACTACCCATTTCAATTGCCTAACAAAACATGATTTGTATGTGTATTATTGCACTTTTATTAATCTAATTATTTAGAGAGATTGATTTTTTTAATTTTTTTTTTTTTTTAAAAGTGTTTTGGATTTAGCGTGCTCAGCAAATAACAGAAGCTTCAATTTAACACAACATTTTAATTTATGATCAGTAAAATGAAAGTAATTTATGAGACGAGTTTAATCATTGTTTTAGTAATTAAGTCATTTAGCAAATTGATGTATTTATATAGATATATCACCAATTATTATAATTTTAATTTCAAACTATTTGAAACATTACATCATTATCTGAATATTTAAATCCTTTATGAACCCAAGATAATAAATGTATTTATTATAATTTTGAAGATGCAAAATTATATATATATATATATATATATATATATATATATATATATATATATATGGTTGTTTAGTCATGTAAATTAAAGTTTGTAATAGTATGTTATGAAAATATCATAAAATAAGATTTGATCCTATTCATGAGATTTCGTAAATATCCTATTCCAAAAAGAGAAAGTTTGAAACTATTGTGCCTTTTTCATAGATAGGATGCATTTACTAATTCATGAACCTAGCATATACAGAATAAAACTTATAGTTTAGTCGCACCCGATCAATAAGATTCCAGAGAAAAATGCACCTAAGATCAAATATTTTGAACCAACTTCTGTGGAAAATTCAAAAGCCAAGATCATTTTGAGTACTTTGAAGCTCAATAACTAAATACTTGAGCCGAGATCATTAAGAACATACTTTATAATGTTAATGAGATTTCGACCGATCCATCTTTAAATCTCAAATATTTTCGAAAGATGCTGCAAACCATTCGATTTCAAGTACCGTTTCAATCGATTGAGTCTTCAATAATTTCAATTTTTTTTGCTCAATCAAATCTTTTGATTGAGTAGCTTGAATTTAATAAAAAATTAAAAAAAATTGAATTAAGTGCATGAAATAAAAAATTTATGATTTTCAAAGAAATAATATTTATACTTATAAATATATTATATTTATTTTAAAAGATTATAAGTTATAATTTTATACACTTAATTTTAGAATAATTTTATTATTACAAACTTAAGTATATATATAAATTTAAATATTTTAATAATAAATAAATTGACCATCTCAAGTTCTGATCCAATTCTGACACCTAGAAAAAAAAGTTTGATCCAAATCTTTGGCTCATAGCTCGACTCAATGTAATCGATTCGATTTTAATCAGTTCTAAATTTCAATTCGATTTTCAAATAATCCAAAATTTTTGAGCTAAAGTAACACTCTTACATACTTACTAATAATCTTTCCTTTTTGACATGGTTAATTTTTATTGTCTATGTAAATCATAATATAATTTATTGATTTTATATCAAATATTGAAACAAATAAAATATTTATATGTTTTTAAAAATAAAATAATTTTTAAAGATGTACATGAAATAGTCACAAAATTTGAGTGTTCGCAAGGACGTCTAAATATACGATTAATATCATAAAGCGTCTTATGAACTCAGTTCTGATCATAACTGTATCAGGATTGATTTGTTTTCCTTTTTTCAAAGGAAATTTGATGATGCAGATATTTTTAATTGGTCTGCATCTTAGATCTCTCTCTCTCTCTCTCCCCCACTTCCTAAATATTGCCAAAAATATTAAATGCATGAACAGGCAAGAGGGACTGACTTCATCTGAATAATGCTTTCCTTGGGAATTACCTTCTAACCACAGTTAAAAATTAACTGTCATCTTTGTCCAATAATTTTTATAACTATCTCCTGTGGTTCTTATATGAAATATCTATCCTATAGACCTGCATGCCTCCACAAACATAATCCAAAACCAGCAACTTTCTCCTCGTGACGCTTAGTCTCCTTTAGAAGCAATTAAATGTATAAATATTAACATAAACAAATTACACACAAATATATATATACATTCTATTTTGTTCTAACTTTTATTCATATTATCTTATTTCATCGCTTTACCTTTCTAACATTTTTGACAAATTTAGTTTGTCTTATGGATGCAGTTTAATTTTTTTTAATCTTTGTTGTACTTAAACTATAATTTAATGCAGCATAAATTGGATTTATATGAAAATGGTTTTTATTTATTTCATATATTATCCGGTCAATGACCATTCATGGAACGATGAAATCCTTTAATTATCCTATATGCATTTACTTTCTATGATCCTCAGAGTGGATACGTTCACCTTATTTGGATCACTCCTGGATCTCTCTCTATTCCTTCAAAGATGTGCACTAGCACTTTTAGAGCGAGCGAGAGAAAGAGAGAGAGAGAGAGATAGAGAAAGAGAGAGAATGGGTCCAGGTAGCGTGGAGGGCAATGCGTCGTGTAGCTTGGCGCCATGATCCATGGATTTGTAGGCACCAATATGAAAGCTACACTTCGTTGGAAATACTCATATTTAGCCCTACACTTGTAAACTGTGACAGTGATTTTTCTGAGACCACTTTTATCATCCTTTGAGAAGAAAATATTTTAATAAGAGATTTTTTTTTTTTTGATGACGTCCACGATCCTACTCATTTAAATGACTGACTTTATTAATCTAGCCTCTGAACCCCAGCTCACCCCTTTCTTTTCACCCATAAGGTATACCTTGGAGGAGAATCGATGGAGATACCTGTCGCTCACCAACTGAGCTAAGGGTGGTGGGTTTAATAAGAGATTCCTTGATCCTGCAATATATATATATATATATATATATATATATATATATATATATATATATATATATATATAATATATGTGTGTGTGAAAACTGTATGCACACCACACAATTCTTATGCATTTACATATCTCTGACACGTCAAAGATCAATTCATGAATAATTTTCAAATTTTAAAAGCAATTAAAGAAATCTGTTACAGTTATGGTTGAAAATAATTTAAGTGAACTCCAAAAGTTTAATAACATCACTTTAGCTAACCCTCGAAGGGGAATAATAAGACTTGTTGCGTGCTAGAGAATTTTATTCCGGTAAATACGAGATCTTCATCGTAGCCCAAAAATTATCCAACACACAAGCAGGGGATATGAACACGGGGTTATACGTAAAACCCGTAGGAAACCACGCTCGCCTACCAGAACTTTCACTAGTGTCAAAAGATACTGCGCCCCGCTTCGTAGGAAGGTGTTTACAGGCTAAACAATATTCCGAAATAAAAAATACAATATCTCAACTCCAGAATCGGTCTTTCTCGAATCTCCAGGAGCTCGATCCTCGACTACGCTGCCAGACTTACGATGATCGCGCCGCCGACTCGCTCGAGCTCTGGTCTTCAAATTAGATTTCGATCTTTTCTAAGGTGAATGAAGTTTCATTTATAGATTTTGAGGGCGGCCAGAAATTGCGAAAACTCGACCATCTCAGATCCCTGATGACCGGGTATTTTGACGCGCCGGATGCGTGATCTTAGATTTGGATCGTTGACGAGCCGACGACTATAAATATGTGACCATTTCGGATCGATCCATTTTCATGCCCGATACTTGATCCGAAGTCGATTCGAGCTCTGATCGACTATGCTGATTGTTATGTTCGCCCCATCGACGCCGCTTGATTGTAAGTTTGTCAAATCGGTGATTAGATCAAAGCATTTCAAAATGCCTGAGATTCGGCTGATCGATTAATTTTCTCGGCGACGATAAAGCCTAGTAATAGCATTCATAATGTCAATCAAAAGATTGTAATTCATTACAGCTAAAATAAATGACAAATTATTAGAAATAGATGCCAATATGAGAGTAAATAAAGAAGTGCATCCTAAAGTGATAAATTAATTCCATCAACATAAAAAATATCTAACCTTCTATAAATTTAAAAAAGTAAATACGTCCAATAAAATGTTTATAGAGAGCTCGATTTACTTTTTCTCCATTATTATTTTTGGAGAACTTGATTCCACATTTCAAATGAAATTTGAGTAATTCAAAAATTATTCGACTGGACTTCATTAGCATGGCATTTTTAAGATATGAGATTTTTTTTTAATCTTTTTTATTTTGTTTGAAGTCGCGATAATAAAACATGAGCCTTGATACATCCTCTAAAATTAGTCTCAAGACCAATCTCAAGCATTTTCGTAAATACTGATCTAATCACCCATTTTAGCAAACTTACATAAACTGATCGCTCGATAACATAACAACATCAAGATCCGATCCGAAGCTCGAATCGACTCGTGATCAAGCTATCAATACGAAAATGGATCCCGATCCGCCAAATGGTCACAAAAATATATATGTATCGAAAGGCCAAGACGTAATCCAACGAATCCAAGATCACCCAATTCGACATCATTAAGGCACCCTGATCATCAAAATACACCGCTCGATCGAGGGATCGCTCGCCGTCCATGGGGAGGAGTGGTTTGATTTTCCATGTATTTACAAGACCGCCACTCTTCCAAATCTATAAATACATACTCCATAAAAGGACTTTGGAGACCAAGTGAAGAAGGAGAGGAGCTCAAGCAAGGAGGAAGTTCAAGCTCAAGATCCCCCGAAGAAGATCGCACACCGCCTGACGGCCGCCAACCATCACCGCGCCACTACGCCACCGACCTCGCCATCACAATCACCTAATCGCTCTCAGATTTCGCTGTTGTTCTATATTTCCGAAATTGTTCCCCCGCTTTTCCACAAGTTCCTACAAGTTAGCCTACCATCACCGCCACTAAGAACTATTACAACCTCGACCTGTTACATAGTTCCTTTCTTGTATACCATCTTGTAATCCCTTTATCTGGAAGATCAGACTTGAGGCATATACATAGTGGAACATTTTTTGTCGCCAGCCCGTGGTTTTTCCTTTTTCGAGGTTTTCCACGTTAAAATTTCTGAGTTCTTCTCGCCATTTTTAAATACTGTGTGTGACTAATCAACAAAGCTAAGGCACACTTTCACTCTACCAATCGGTCTTCCCAAGACGCAATAGCGCATTGCTCATGGAAGAGACTCTCAATCATACTTTTATGAACACCTACAAGATGACCAATAGCGAACTGTGAATAACGGAGCTCTCTCTAACTCCGCCACTCAAAACCAATCCTTGAATCGTGGACGCCAAGCTTCCGCCCCACTTCCTCTAATGGGCATGACCTCACAAGGCACCAGAATCTCTTTAAGAACGAGGCGAATGGAAGAGTCTCAAAATGAGATGATCCGACTTTTACGAGAACACAACAACCTCCATCACGCAAATGCACCTCTAAGATCGATTATTACCGCAGAGGACAATATGTCGCTTCTTAGACGAAGTTCCACCACCTCCAAACCGTGATGTCAACTTCGACACCGCTTCCACCCATCCATCACGTACCAACCACCCGCCAATCCACATGATTAGCCGGTACTGATTCTCTCCCTCGACCCTACTCGCCATGTTATACATGCATCATAACGCTTGGTACGAAGAACTCCATCACAAAGACGGAATCATATCTTCTCACCGCAGCTATCGAGTCTTCCCCTCGTCAAGCTATTCTTCGACATCCCATCCCCGTAGGGTTTAAGCTTCCAAACATTGACCCTTATGATGGAGTTATCGAATTC
The DNA here is from genome assembly GCA_021442155.1 of Cymbidium sinense. Classification (NCBI taxonomy): domain Eukaryota; kingdom Viridiplantae; phylum Streptophyta; class Magnoliopsida; order Asparagales; family Orchidaceae; genus Cymbidium; species Cymbidium sinense. The sequence goes on from CM038224.1 coordinate 4,669,569, forward strand.
TTACGAACACATCAATTACAGACCATCATGCATATCCAAAGAAGCTCGACATGTCGCTTTGTCGTCTTTCCTATTACTCAAGCGGACAAGCCCGCACTTGGTTCTACTCTTCCAAGGGGATCTATCCATACCTTTGATGAACTCGCCAAAATCTTCGTGGAATGCTTCATCTGCAAACCAAGGATCATCAAAGACTCCTCCCATCTCTCCCAAGAAGCCAAAATGAAGGTGAATCACTTAAGGAATACTTCCAAAGGTTTTCCTTAAGTCACAAATCCCGTGGGTGTAATTCCCTGAATTTTTTCTTGGAGGGCTCCGTCCAGGGCCTTTTTACTCATCACTAATGCGAGACACGGTCGTTGTATGCCGACTTAGTTCATCGTGTGGAAGCACAAATCTCTGCTGATGAAGCTATTACTGCCCATCGCAAACAATTTGAGCAATCCACAGGAAAACGTAAGAGTGCTCTAGGAAACACAGATCAACACTCTATCAAAAGAAGCAACAAGGTAATCTCCCTCCACCACATATCAGAAGTGAACCACGACTTGAAAAGAATTACACACCGAACACATCTCGTGTTAACCTCTAATGGCCATTCGAGATGAAGAAAATATCAAGTGGCGCATCCAAAACTAAATTCGTGAAATCGGGAGCAATATTGTCACTTCCATCAAGTCGCGGACATACTGAGGCATGCAAACAACTCAAAGAAGAAATTGAGAGGCTCATTCAATAGGATATCTCGATTTGTGAAGAACCAATCGACACAAACAAACATGCCTTCAAGCGGGGCAAGGACAATCATCACGAAACAACAAAACAATCATCAACTTGGAGAGATTGAAACAATTGCGGAGGACCAATACTATCTAATCAAGTTCTCGTTCTATCTCAGAGCGAATTAAAGAAGTCGTAGATCGTTCCATCACTTTTCTCGGACTTAGAAGAGTACATGTTCCTCATCAAGATCCACTTGTCATCGTCGGGATCGGTGACCCATGCTATAATGTTAAAGGATTTTAGTTGATAGTGGGAGTTACGATGTCCTATTTTACTCCACGTTTACGCATGGGCCTCGTTAGGGAAAAGCTCCAACCAACTGCGACCATTGTATGCGGGTTTGACAACCTGCAGTAGAAGGGACGATCACTCTTCCTGTTCTCGGAATTCCTCGGCAAATGACTCATTCAATCCAATTTATGGTGGTCAAGTCTTCGCCTATATTTGGAAGGCCCCTCCATCAATCTTTGGTGCAATCACTTCAATATCTCATCTTAAGATGAAATTTCCAACCCCCTGGAGTTGGAGTAGTCTGGAAATCAACAGTGGCATGATCATGCTACCTCGAAGCTCGACGCCCTTCCGTGACCTTTAGCATTGAAGATTTTAATTTTGGATGAAGGAGCACCCACAAAGTATCACGTAGAAGACTTACTCTCCATTACATTATCGGATGACCCAAAGCAAGTAGATCCCTGCTTTCAAAGGAACAAAGAGAAAACTACGTAGATTTCCTGCGTAGAAATCAAGACATCTTCGCATGGAGTCCGACTGATATGCCAGGGGTTGACCCCAGTGTGATCATGCACTCCCTCAAGATTAATCCAACATCCAAACCGATCATCCAGAAGAAGCGGAGCTTTGCACCCGATCGCCTCCAGGCTATTGAGCATGAAGTTAACAAGCTCCTTGAAGCGGGATTCATAAGTATATTACCCTATATGGCTAGCAAATGTTGTCATGGTTAAGAAAACAAATGGAACATGGAGGATGTGTATTGACACTAACCTTAACAAGGCTTGTCCAAAAGATAGCTTCCCCTTCCCGAATTATTGATTGGTCGGACGTCGGCCATCAAATGCTCGGTTTCACGGGCGCTTACTCGGTTATAACCAAATAAGAATGGACCCTATGGATGAAGAAGCCACGACATTTCAAACATATCAAGGTTTATCCCCAAGTTATGCCATTCGGGTTAAAAAATGCGGGTGCTACCTATCAGCGTCTTATGAATATGGTTTTCAAAGGCCTATTGGGCAGCACGATGGAAGTATACGTGGACGACATGTTGGTAAAAAGCCTGGAAGAATCACAACATATCTCTGACTTAGAAACGTGCTTCAATCTTCTTCGGCGCTATAACATACGGCTCAACCCCACCAAATGTGCCTTTGGGGTTACATCGGAAAATTCTTGGGTTTATGGTAACCCATCGGAGTAGAAAAACCACGAGAAAATTAAGGCTCTGAGATATGACCCCTCCAAAGAATATCAAGGAAGTTCAACGTCTAAATGGGCGGATCGCTGCCCTATCTCGTTTCTTAGCTCGTTCTGGGGACAAATACTTGCCATTCTTCAGAATATTAAAAGGAGCAAAAAATAATAATTTTCAATGGACCGACGAATGTCAATCTGCTTTTGAACAACTAAGAGAGTACTTAGCATCTCCCCCTCTACTGTCTAAGCCTATTCAAGGAGAAATATTATACTTATATCTTGCGGCTTCTCCCCACGCAATAAGCTCAGTCTTGGTACGGGAAGTAAATGGGATACAACGACCAATTTACTACGTCAGCAAAATACTTTCAGATATAGAAAGTCGTTATCCACTCGCAGACAGGGTGGCATTAGCCCTAGTTTTTTCAGCTCGAAAATTGCGTCCATACTTTCAAGCTCATACTATCAGTGTTTACACTAATCTACCATTAAAAGCTATCCTGCAGAAACCGGAAGCATCTGGAAGATTAATTAAGTGGTCAGTGGAATTGGGAGAATTTGACATTAATTTTCTACCTCGACATAAAGTCTCAAATACTGCAGATTTCATAGTAGAATGCCGTCCCAACTCCAAATGATATGTCTATCACACGCGTCCTTTATTTCCTCAATGGACTCTCTATGTTGATGGAGCTTGAAATCTTGGGCTGAGTTTTACTTATTTCCCCAGAATACCTTAGAGTATGGACTTAGTTTAAAATTTTGCGACTAACAATATGGTGAATCGAGGCCCTCATCAGGGGTTGAGACTTCATCGGCTGCGCAAGACTTAACAATCCATCTCGACTTGTCGCCTCTCAAGTCGAGGGTGACTACGATACCCATAACCCTCGGTTGGCTGTCACGTCGACTTGGTCTCTCCTTGCCCATCTTAAGGCATCAAATCACTCACATACGCGGAGAAAAATACTCGGCGGGCAGCCTCGCTAAGCTTGCTACGTCCTGAGATCTATTCAAGAGAAAGTATATTGAAGAAATATATTTTCCCGATTCGGGGACCATGGGTAATAGCGATTGATGAGGTGAAGGAACCCTCATGGATGGACCCCATCATGTCTTTCGCAAGAAGGAAGCCTCCCCGAAGACCTTCCTGACGCCACTCGCCTCCGAAGACAAGTTGCTGCAAACTTTGTTATTATTGGAGGTGAACTATATAAACGAGCTTTCTCTGGGCCATACCTCAAGTGTCTTCCACCATCGCTAAGAGAGGTTCACTCAGGGAATATGTGGAGAACACCTAGGAGGAAGGGCTAGCCCTTAAAATTATAAGGCAAGGATTCTATTACTGATGAAACAAGATGCCACAGGTTCACCAAAAATGTGCTTGTCGGTTGCATTCAAACCTTCCTCACATGCGCACCAGAACTTTCATCTCTTCAAAGCGTGGCCTTTTGCTCGATGGGGAATTGATATAATGGGACCTCTTCCGATAGCATCGACAAAGAAAGTTCATCATTCTTCGACTACTTCACTAAATGGGTGGAAGCCGAACCACTCCAAAATCCAGGCAAGCTAAACAATTTGTTTGGAAAAATATAGTGTGTCGATTCGGTCTTCTGAAAGATCATCAACGACAAGCGGAACTCAATTCTTGGAAAGGTCTTCGTCCTTTTGCAAAGATCTTCACATTCACCGCCGATACTGAAAGTACATCCTCAAACCAATGGCAAACCGGTTACCAATAGACCATACTCAAAGGACTAAAACACGCCTCAAGGTTGGGGCAATGGGTTGATGAGCTTCCCAATGTTCTTTGGGCCTATCGCACCACGCCACGCACCCAACCGCGAGACACCGTATAACTTGTGTGGCCATGTAAGCTATCGGGTTCCAAGTCCAAGAGTCCAATTTTTGATCATGATAATAATGAGGAAAACTCCGCAAAGACTTAGATCTACTCAAACTCGATATGGCTCTACTGACCGCTCTCCTATCACCGGCTCGCCACTTCAATGTAAGAGTAAAACCTCGTCCCCATATCTCGGTGACTTGGTCTGCTAAGTCTCGGTCAGTGCAGTGCAAAGGCCCTCAAATAAACTCTCACCTCTGGAGGGTCCAGATATGGTCATAGCTATGGTCAAGCTCGGAACGCTCAAGCTCAAGGACCCGTAAGGAAAACTCTACCTCGAACTTGGAATACTAAGAATCTTCAAAATATTATCAGAACTTATGCATAATTATACTTTATCTCGTCGTTTCATCCTCAGATAATGATCCCACCTAATGGACTAGAGCTTGTTGTTGTTATTATTCAGTTGTTGTTGTTGCGCTTGTTGTTGTCATTTTCTCTTAAAGCCTGCACTGTCTTGTGATTAATGATATCATTCAAGTGAATTCTTTGTTCTAACAAGATTTGCTTTTTCTTTTACTTTTCCTCCCACTTGAGAAATATACAACTCATGTTACATCTCACTTGGGACATGATCAATTGGGATTTGATCACCTCTTCCATACGTTAATGTCATCGAGCAAAAACTCGACAAACAACCCGTGAAAAGGTCAAAGGTCCAACTTCACGCCTCTTCCATGTGTTAACGCCATCAAACACCCTCGACAAACAACCTGATAGGTCAAAAATTCTCAGATTCAATTCAACCTCTTCCATGTATGCTAACGCCATCGAAGTCGACTGATGAACAACCTTGGATAGTAAAAAATTCCCGCAGATCCAATTGCATATTAGAACGCCAAATGATGTTCTCACCAATCACCCATGGGTAAGAACAAGACAAGAGTGTATAAAAATAATAATCATAATAAAATATACATAGATATCATCAACAACATTAATATGATACTATAAAAGAGAATCAAGATCTTGATACACGCTAGTAATATTACATAAACAAACAACAAAGAAAAAGACATCTACAATCGACTCTACATGATATCAACGCCCTCCTCATTACACCTGAGATCCTCCCTGGAGCCCACTCACAACTCCTTCATCTTCTGAATCTGGCGAAGGATCTTCAGATGCTTGGCTAGAGATATATCCTCAATTCTAGCTCCGCATATACCATGAACTCCTTTCGGAATCCTCTGATGAAGCCTCCTCTAAACACTCGGCCCAAGTCTTTTCACTTCAACATCAAGTATATGATCACGAAGCTTCTAACATAGTCTTCAATTGAACCACGATAAGTTGTGAGTTCTTGAAGTCCTCCACCGCCTTCAAGGTGATTTCATTTGCTTCCGCTCGACATCAGACGCTTCTTTTCTCCAAAAGACGAGCTTGTAATGTTTTCTCCACCGCAGTACCTTGAGCCTCTTCTCCATCTCAAGCCTCGCCCTTGCCTCAATTAGCTCATCACGGCGCTCCACCTCCCGACATCAAGAGAAAGAGAAGTCGACATGTTCTGCTCCCCTACACCCGGGCTTGATCCTCCAAAGACGCCACTTTTGGCCTTAGATTCATCTTTCGCCACACTCGCCTCTAGATACTTTTACCTTCACAAATTAATCGCTCCACTCATCTAAGGCAACACCCAGATGAGCCATCAATCCTAACGATTGAGTTACCTAAAAAAAAAAAAAAAAAATCAGCACCAATGTTCTATAAGGAATGAGGGAAAAGAAGAAAGGAAGAAAGAAATAAAAATAATGTACCAATTCATCCGCCTGCTGACGGAGAGCATATGTGCTTTAATACTTCAGAATTTGCGCTTCGAGTAACTAACTCCCCATCGTGAGTTAAAGTTAAACTCTCGAGGCCAACTGGGGTGAGCATCTTCTCCGCAGATATATGACGGTCATTTCAAGACAAGTCTTTTTTCCGTGAAAGATGAATCATTGTTATCAACACGATTCTGACGCTTCGAGAGAACCCTACTCGACCTCTTCAACTAAGAGAGATCTTCCCCGGATGGAAAGACCAACCTAAACATCCTATCTTCAATCATTTGACAATGTGACGTAACTCATGTTGCAAGCTTCCTACGCCGTGAATTTTAAGAGTTGCTAAGATATCATTCTCCGACGAATGGATCCGAAGATCATTCAATCCCCCCATCTCTCGTGAAGTCCCCACTCATTCTCACAAAAAAGAATCCATTGGACCAATTTCTAGATGGATCCCGCGTAAAATTCTATCCAATTCTTTATAGTAAAGAAACACGCCCCGAGCATCACATGTGAATCTACATTCGCACAAGTATTCGATGTTCAAAGTCACACCACGCCTCAAGAAGGTAGTCAAACCAACGATGACCATTAAAGCTCAAACGAATTAAAGCTACGCCACAATTTTGAAGATCTCAATCAACCTGGAGCCAAAGGGAATCGCAGCCCGCATCTAAGAGTCATCTCGTAAATAGTAAAGTACGCGAGGTGAATGCTCGATCGCATTTTGGCAACAATAGCCACCAACTCATTTGGGAAGAAAAATTTTCTCATGAACACCATTGCTATCCGATGTGACAAAGGGATGATATATCATCCAGTAGCCACACTATGAGTTTTCTTCCCATCACCCTGTAAGAATACATAATAAATAAAGAGGGAAATAATAAAAAATCAAGAATTTTGTAAAGCACCACTCACCTCAATATGAAGCGATCTTCTTCTTGTTTTGACCCTTCGCCAAGCACGCTTGGGACAAAATTCTGCTCCTACGAACTGACGAAAGAAACACATACATATGAAGGGGGGAGGGGAAAGAGAAGAAGAAGGGATATATATATTTATATAAAGAGAGGAAGAGAGAAGCTATCCCCCTCTAATAAGGCTATGAATTACCAAATAAACTTTCGAAGTCGTCGACGATGGTTCCTAAATGTGTGCTCCCCGCCATCTTCAAGGGTTTTCAAATCACTGACCCATCCAAGTTGAAAGAAAGCTAATTTTCTACAAGAAAAGTATGAACTGGAGATCACCTAACGGACGACGACGGTTGAAACCTCTTCGAGGAAAACCGGAACAACGACGCATACCGCGGGCCTTGATCGCTCTAACCCGGACGGTCCGACGAGGTCGGAAACCGGAACCACGACGTATACCGGGCCTTGATCGCCTTCCTAACCCGGACGGCCGACGAGGTAAACCGAACCACGACGATACCGGCCTTGACGCTTCTAAATAATCCTAACTCGAGGAGGAGCATTTCTATAGACAAAATACCAACCAGGGAAGCAATTCCTTGGTCCTAAACCCTGGCCCCGCTCAGTAAACCCCAAGCTCTGGTGGGCCGCTGTCTGGCTGCCCTGCTAGTTCGCCTCGCGCCCGCTCCGGGCTGCCAGCCCGACTGCCGCTGCCGTTGGCTCAAGCGGGGCTGGACGCTGAACTGGCGCTCCGGCTCGCCACGCTCCGCCCGCTTTACGTCCGTGACGGGTTCGGACGCTAATCGGCGCAGCCGGCCGCCACGCTGGACGCTGAATCGCGGCCCCGCCGGTTCCGGCGCGACGCATGACGCGCTGGCTCGGCGTTCGCCAGCGCGCTTACGCGGCGATTGCCGTGGTTGGCTCGACTGTTGACCAACCTCTAACTGGCGACTCGTTGACCGCAATCACCCGCGCGAAGACGCACTGCTGACCACAATCACGCATACGTTGACTCGCTGCATACTGCGCTGGCCGCAGGGCGCGGCGTTGCCATGGCATGGCTGGGGCGCCATATACGCCAGAAGGCATAGCCAGGCGCATAGTCCCCTGGAACCTCAAAACTTCCGTAAGTGTCCCAACAGTCCATAACCTCAAAATATCACCCCACATACTCATTTCTATCAGCCTTCCAAAGTTATAATATTGTGTCCATGAAGATTTGTTCTCATGCGCATTAATGGACTCTCAATTTTCATTATTTTCAAGGATATATATTTTGAATAATATAATGCTACCAAAAATTACAACTCAAAATAATTAGTCTAATTATAAAATTTTATCAATCGATTTAGCAAAACTTACAAATAAACATCGTCAATGGAGAACATAACAACATCAAGATAGTCGATCCTCCGAATCATGTATCTAACATGAAAATGGATCCCATCCGACATATACATCGTGATCGAAGCATCAATCAATCAATCCAACCACCCAAATTCGGCCATCAGCGCACCGATCATCAAAATACACTCGATTAGGGATCGGCCGTCCATGGGAGGAGTGGTTTGATTTTCCATGTATTTACAAGACCGCCACTCTTCCAAATCTATAAATATACTCATACCAAAAAAGGACTTTGGAGACCAAGGAGAGAGAGCTCCAAGCAAGAAGGAGAGAGCTCAAGCTCAAGATCCCCGAAGAAGATCACCACCCGACGGCGCCAACCATCACCGCCGCCACCACTGCCATCGACCTCGCCATCCAATCACCTAATCGCTCTTGCATGTTGTTCTATATTTCTAAATTGTCTCGCTTTTCCGGTTCCTAAGCAAGCCTACCATCACCGCCACTAAGAACTATTACAACCTCGACCGGGTTACATGTTGTTCCTTTCTTGTATACCATCTTGTAATCCCTTTATCGGAAGATTCTCAGATTGAGCATATACATATGGAACATTTTTGTCCCGTGGTTTTTTCCCTCTTTCGAGGTTTTCCACGTTAAAATTTCTGAGTTCTCTCGCCATTTTTTAAATAGTTTGACTAATCAACAAAGCTAAGGCGAGCACTTTCACTCTCATGCTCGGTCTTCCAGACGCATAAGCTCTGGTTTTATCATCTCAATTTTTTTGGTCATTTTTCTTGAACAAATATTATTAAGTTATTAATGATGAAATATAGTCATCCTTATACAATCACACAATCAAAATATTTATATTTTGAACTTGATAAAAAAGGTGAATGCTCACATGAAACTTAAGTATTTTCTATTCATGGAAGTACTTTTGATTTGAGCATTCAAATTCTTGATGCTTGAGGTGGATCATATAAAACCTTCTTTAACTTTTAATATTGTTGGCTCCAAAAATTTGCCATCGACCTCTCAATAATTTTATTGATTAATTGAATTGAAGAGAGTATGATTTGAGGTGTCAGTGTAATTTTCAGAAGGCAGATGGAATAGTAGATAAGACACTACCTGAGATTTCGGCCCTCATCAGGACTTTAGATCGTTCCAAGTTTTCTAAAGAAGCCCCTATAGTTAATTATCCTCTCATAAGTGAGAGAGAACCTTCGACTTAGTTGCCGCTTAATGCATAAAGTAGAAGATATGGAGTTTCAAAATTTATTTTATGAAATTCATCATTTCACTTAAACCTGATGGTTGGGAATGATGACATGCCCCATCTATATCCCATTGTTCGTCATCCCAAGCAACCCTAGTCTACTTAGTGAGAGTAATCCAATATGATGAAGGATTCTCAGAACACATGGGTTATGTCGCCCAAGAAATCCTCAGACATGGGGTGGTGTTTGTCAGATGACTTAAGTCGACCTTAGCAGAGAGCTATTTCCTATTAAGTATATCCTGATTCACAACTCAAAGTATTGAAAGCATGCTGCTATGGTCGCGGATCGAATATAATGGGACCCGACCGTCAAACCACATCGAGAACTCTTCAGAATCGCTTCATCCGTGGAGCCTATTAAAGCCGCAATAATACATATCCTTACGCGTGAGATTGATTGAGAGTGAACATATTAGAACACTTGATTTGACATTTCTTTGGAAGTTAGAATTTCTTTTTTTGTCACCCCACAAACATAAGGTGGATGGATTGAGTTGATTTAAGTTTTAATGATAGAGTTTCATTTAAGCAATTTTATTGATATTTGACCGAAGTTAATTTGATTAGAAGAATTGATTAATTTGAATATGTGTAAGAGCTTTAGATCCTGTCAACTCTGTTTAGTTGCTAACAGAGGATTAGATCCACTATCATATGACAGAATCAATTTTTTTAGACATTTCACTGATTTGAAACTCTTATTATCGATTTTTAGGTTTTGTTAACCCGGACCCAGTCTTAAGACTAAACCAGGAAACAACCCGTGTAGCAACCTCAGACACTTGAATTTAAGAATTCAACATAGAGTCGGGGCCATGCGGGTGTATTTAAGACTTTATGTAGTGTTTATTTTCTTAATTATGGAATTGATTTCAGATTTTCATTTAATTCCAACTTAAATTTTCGAAAATTTAAAATTTGCACTTGAAATCTCTATATCAAAACGCGGCGTTATAGCTTAATTTCATCTAATTAATAAAATCATTGATTTTAAAAATTATAATTAGAATGAAATTTCTTAATTTGATCGAAGGAAGCTGTATGATTTTTGTAGATTTTAGTTTAATATCGTCTTTTGTCTGCTTGTACAAAGAGTTGCAGATCCGGTGTCGAAGAAGGCATTATTAATTGATCTAATATCTTATTAGATTTTTCAAATTAATGGTTCCAATTTGGCCTACGCGGCCGTTTTAGACATTAAAATTTGCACTTGATATCTCTATGTCCGAGCACATGCAGGAATTTATAGCTTAGATAATTTCATCCAATTAATAAAATTATTAATTTTGAAAATCATAATTAGGATGAAATTCCTTAATTTTTGATTAAAGAAAATCTTATGATTTTTGTAGAATTGGATTTAGTATCGCCTTCTATCTGCTTGTACAAAGAGTTGCAGATCCGGTGGTGAAGAAGGTGTTGCTAATTGATCTAATATCTTATTAGATTTTTCAAATTAATATTCAATTGATTCCAATTTGGCCGGCACAACCTTTTCAGACATTAAAATTTGCACTTGAAATCTCTATGTCCGAGCACATGCAGGAATTTATAGCGTAGATAATTTCACCTAATAGTTCGTTGATTTTAAAATTCATAATTAGAATGAAATCCCTCAATTTTTGATTAAAGGAAGCCCACATTTTTGTAGATTTTGATTTAGTATCATCTTCTCTTACTGTACAAAAGGTTGTAGATCCAAAGGGTGAAAGGCTTGATTTAGATTAGTTTAAAACATTACTTGCATTTTTACTTGTTGAGTTTTTGTAATTCTCTCAATTTGATTATGTTCAATCTACATCACTTTTGATAAGTTATGCCGATTTCAATGTTTATTACTTTAGCCCTACTTATGCTTATTAGCTAGCATGATAATCACCTCCATAATTATATAAGAGTTATTAAACCCAATTTGGATTCATCTTTAACTCCATATTAAATTTTATAGACTTGTGTATTATGAAGTTTATTATTATGAGTTTAGTATACTCCTCAAATTCCAAAGGCTTGTTTAATTTTGAGAAATTTACAAGAAAAGATAACTCACTTACTTTAATTTAAGCCAGAGAATAAATTAGTTTAGTGAGTTTAATATTCCCTCAAATTTTACTTATATTTTAAATGAGTGTTCTATTCTTTCCAAAATTTTCTTTAAGTGCTCTCCCCCTATTTCTCTTTGATTTAACATTTTTCTTCATATTTATCATATATTCTTTTGTTTGCTTTAAGTTTAGGTAATTTTCATTTGAATTTATTTAAGTCTTGAAGTTTAAAATTTAAATTCCTGTGATCATCCCGTGGGGATATTTGGCTTACTGATACACCCTCTTGAGTGCAGTGGTCTGACACAGAGATCGATTTTTCATCTCTCTCTAGCACGAGGCTTTCAAACCTGAAAGAAGACAAATATAATATATATTCATCCCCCTTTTTTTTCTAAGTCTAAAAATTAGATAAAATTTTAGCAAGATTTCGCTGGGAGGACATCTAACGAGTGACTTACTCGATGCCTGAGAGAGCAAAGGTCTTGTGACACCATAGCCGCTTTTCATCCCTCTTGAGCACTAAGCCTTCAAACCTACAAAGAAACACAAGTATATATATATATATATATATATATATATATATATATATATATATATATATCCATTCAGATCTCACATGTTCTGACTCATTTTTTGATACGCTATAATGCTCAACAAGGGAACAAGATTGGGTATGCAATTGGAAATGTAAGGCAAGGAGTGCGACGCCGAAAATCGAAAGAAGAATTCGCCTCTTTACGATGTTCTTTCCCAATTTGCAAGCAAAAATTAATGGTTATATAAGAATGCGACAGAAACCGAGAAAAATGAAGTTCTTCTCCGACATTAAAATGAAAATTGACTGATAAAGCGAGTACATGTCTGAAACAAAGAAGAACACGACGATGTTCTTCCTCGGTTTGTGGGCTAAGTGAAATTGATGTTATGCAATGTTAGATCGAGAGGAATCGATTCCTCCTTAACGATGTTCTTCCGACAGGGTGAAGCAAAATTGGACAGGAAGCTAATGCGTCGGCGCGAATCACTCTGACGACATATTCTTCCTCCACCTGTGAAAAGTGGAAGGCTTATGGAAGAAGGCCAAAAGGTGAAGGGAACTGTCCAGCTGGCTGGCCGGGATCGGCTACCGCAGGGTCTGGAATTGGCGCGGAACTCTGGGGCGGCCAGAGTGATGGAATGGCTGTGTGGAGAGGGTCTGACCACGCGAGACGCAGATGCAGGTTCTGAGTTGTCCGCTACCTGGATTACCCGGAGAAACCGGTCGTCATGCGGATGACGGCAAAAGGCGCCAAATGGAGGAGGGCAAGTACTGAAGTGGGAAAGCAGCCTAGAAGCTGAGGGAATGGGAATAAAAGAGCGAGCGAGGCATTTTGAGGGCATGCTACCACATGATCGATGGCTCAATTTGGAGGTGACATGCATTTATCGGAACGAGGAGGATCTGAAAATGTTGATTGCGGAGAGAGGAAAAATGTGGCAATAACATGAGGAGGGGAGAAATGGAACCGTGAAATGGAGGGCAATTTTTTAAATTAAGTATGGTTAGAAGTTTAATTAGATAATTAAGTATTAATAAAAAAAATTAAGAATAGGTATAGTCACTCAATTAGTGGGCGATCATGCCACACCTGTCGCAGATGGTGTCGTGCCACGGAATTGAGGAATCGCCGCCAGCCGATTATATGATCGCCACCACCACCAATCGAATTTAACGTTTGATTTTTTTAAGTGTAGCCGGGAGACTGACTTTAGGTTATTTTTTTAAAGGTGTGATTTGTGTGAGATAAGTAACAGCATCATGATTTAGGGCTTCAAATGATTCGTGACCGTATAAAGTTGATAATAATTTAATGGATGACAATCATATGAAGTTAATCAATTCATTTCAGAAATGGAAAAATAATAAGAAGTTCATTATGACATAATCAAAGTTAGCATGTACATGACTCTCAAGTTTGTAATGAAATAGATAAATAAAATGTAGACACAAAAGTAATATACCGCCCTAAACCCTATACCGTGGTGACAACTTCTTCCTCCGCCGATGGAATAGCACCACTCCTGTGTGTACGTCGTCAGAGATGGACGATCACGAACATGGTGGCCCTCATCGCAAGATCCTCGCAATGTGTGTCATATCATCTGATCGGAAGATAGCGCGAGTCATATGTAGTCGATATGTAGAAGGACTCGATCATACGAAGGACATGGATCGGCGTAGATGGCCCACACGTCATGGGTGTGACACCCTCCGTAGGCACCATCCGTAATATGTGTCACCAATACACGCCATCCGTGTCTATATCACTCATACCTATCAACACATCCTCGTAGGGTGATCATCCTCAAACCGGCAAGTATGAAAGATGTCAAGTTGCACATATATTCTCGCCACACGAAAAATAGAATGTAAAATTAGCACTTACATAAATATTGAATTGATGAATACTTACTTATATCGTAAACATACATAAATACGCTCCACTGTGCTCAAGTAGTGGTCGAGGATCTCGCGCGAATGTAGAAGCCCACGATCAAACCGACATGTACCGTTGATCCCCGCCCACATCCTCATCTAGGCCCTCGACGGTAATCCCTCCGCCCCAAGAAGCAATGTTATCGCAATCAACCCGCCAGATCCGCTTTACCATCGACCCTTTTGAAACTAGGGTCAACCTGCATCTACTCTGGGGATTAAGGTAATCGCAACACTCTATCTGGTAAATGCCACTCAACCCTCTTCCAAGATGAGGGACTCGCAACCATATGTCGAGCCTATCGATATGTATCGATAGATGCCGTGACCGCCACTCGACGATCACCGCACATATAGTAAAAAATTATGTTAAAATATAATCGCATTATAGATATTTGAACTAAAGTGTTATCAGATCCAACTGTGTTTGCCCGAAGCCATCTAGCTCATTTCGATTAATCGCAACATTTACCATCGTCACGAACATACTTTTCATTCATCTCACACAAAATATTTTAAACATATATATAAGTCATAATTTGAAAGTAATTAACAACACATACTCAAACCAACGCTTGAGACCAAAGAAGCTCAGGATATGGAACATGTACATGAATGAATATGCTCCCAAGCCCAAATCAAGGAGTAATCAGTTGGCCCCATTGGGCCGACTCGCAGCCCCTATAGATGAGCTAAAACTGCTCCACCCATAACATCATGCTAAAGGAATCCGTGTCCTCGTGAGTGGTAAATACCGCAGTGGATCCAACTGTAAGTATCGCAAGAAACCAATCGTAAATAAAATATAAGCACGCAAAGTGACTAAGAACCCTTGCTCGACCGTCAGATGACTCCTCGTAGAAAGTCCACCGAGCCACCATGCATGTACGTTCATGACCCATCCTAAATGTCGACCGATCCGGACCGATCGGATCGATACATCACGCCCGTAAGGGGTGTCATCCCAACAAATCATCGAAGAATCGTGCCAAGTGTCCCATCTCTTCTCCTCGCCAATCACAATCGCTATGATGGGCCCATCAACCCATAGTCCCGTGATCATCGCCACATCCCGAGCGCCATATCTCACACAGGTGGAAGATATTATCTCATGGAGACCATCTCTCTCAACCGCGTCAAGAATGATGATCTAGGATGAAGCATACCGACACTTGGCCCACCGCTTCACACGATAAAATCTGCGCATGTAATGGGTCACCCTTCGATAAGCAAGTGTGATGCCTCGCAATGGTGCTCAAAAAAAATCTAAGTAACTGTGATGAACCTCAGCAGGCGTAACCCATTCTAAAAAATAAAATTCACTTACAGTATCAGGGTGAGCGGCTCGATGTCGCCCACGTAGGGAGGCAATACTATGATGAACCCCAGCAGGTGTAGGCTCCAATGGTGGGCTGGCCTCCTTAGCATGTCTATGTCGCCGACGTCTAGCTGGCGGGCGGTGCTCCTCTGCCATCGTACCTGTCAGAAAAGAATCACAAATATAATGAGGGCACGATGCATCAAATGATACTGAAGTCATGCAATTGTCTAGGTATAGCACAATCATGGGTAAACATCAGTAGAAAAATAATACAATTACTAAAATTACAACATGATGACAATGAATTTTTGTTTTCAATATTCCCCCTTACACATACACACATCAAAATCAGCACAACTGGATTTACTTATCGACTATCAAGAAACACCGTAATAAAGACGACATCTTATGAACCCTCTCAAAACCTCCAAAACCTTTCGTAATCCGAAATGAGTGATTGAATATATATTCATATACTTTAGAGATTTGTTGGTTTAAAGTCATAAATCATAGCTCTTATATAAAGCATCATAAGTTGACCTCTTTATATAAATCATAGCTTTATTTCTTATATGATCTGTATCTCTCAAACTAGTTTTCACATTTAGTTCATAATCTCTCAACATATCATATTTATTTTATTTATCATTTCAATAAAAATGCCAAACATGAATATGCATAATTTATCAAAAAGAATGTAATTTTGAATTTATTTTATTATTAGCCTCAAATACTATAGAGCAATGCGAGTGAGCTTTGTGATGGAACTCCTTGACAAACTTCACTCAATTGTTGAGATTTATGGGCAAAAGGTTTATTAGAAAGCAAAAAAATAAAAATATATGAAAAGAAAAGTGAATGATATCACCTAATAATTTGCACTTACAAAATCTATGTTAAGTTGTCGCTGACTTAACTTTGGATTTTCTAACACTTTAAAGCTATATTAAAAAAAAATTACTGAAAGTGGTAATTGATGTGATATTAAAAATCCAAGTGTATTTATGCTGATTTGTATGTAAGTCTCTTTAAAAATTTTGATGAAATTAACAGCTAAACAATGCTAAAAAAGTGTTGTATTCTTAATTAATAACCTCAAAAATAGTTTCAATGCATTTCTAAATAAATCTTCCGTGCAATAAAAGGATAAACCATATCTAATATATATTGATGAATATATGCAAACCTCAAAACCTTGTGCAAGAAGTTAAATGTTGAGAGTAAAAAAGAATCAACAAACAATTTGAGTAAAAGCGGCGGGGGAAAAAAAGAAGTTTCTATCGAATACAAAGACGCAAGAATGCAGCGGTCGACCTACGACTCGGGCCGGAAGTTCAGAGGGGGGAGGACCGTTCTGGTGGTGAGTTTATTGAGCTCCAACGGGAGGACTCGGGCCAAAATCGAGCAAACTGAGCTAGATCGGGGTCGATCCCTAATAATATGTCGGGCCAATTATCGGGGCTCGTGACCGAATCACCACTAATCGGGAATGGCTTCGCAAGTCGCCCAATTAGTGACGACCTCAATTTCACGCAAGCCCACCCCACGCCGAACCGACGTGAGGACCACTAATTAATTTACTATACCTATTCTTAAATTTTTTTTATTAATACTTAATTACCTAATTAAGCTTCTAACCATACCTAATTTAAAAAAATTGCCGAAATGGAGGGAGCATTTTTTTATCAGAAAATATGAAAAATAAAATGGGGGGAACGGTTGCTGCGTGAGGGGTAATTTAGAGATTTCTAAATAATTTTTAAAATGATTAAACATTTTAATTTGAATTTTGAACCAAGATATATATATATATATATATATATATATATATATATATATATATATATATATATATATATCAATTTAAGATAATTCTATTATTCTAAATGCAATGGCTTCTAAATCGAGATAGTCGTTTCCAAGCTTCAAATTGAGTCCATTTTAGCTCAAAATGCATGCCGCTTCACCAATTTTCAATTTTCACTTATCCAATTGAGTGCAAATAGTCTTACTTGATAGATTCTGACATTTTGAAGCCAATGACGTGATCAATTTCATGAACGGAGGTCGTTTGATCCTCATCGGCCTCGACCGACATATATGTGACGCTGCTAACGACTTGAACGCTTGATGGTTGATCATCAAGTCATGCAATATTTATATCCTGATCAATTTTGATGTTCTGAATACGATGATGAAGTCCGTTCATCGATCAGAGATCATTTGGATTAATTTTGGTGACGTCTAGTATATTTCAGCCTCGATTTGCGCGCTACTACTTCTGGTTATTTGAAATTTGTACAGACTCATTTGAATCGAGTGCGATCAATCTCATTTGATAGATTTTGATATTTTGAAGCTAACGGAATAATCAATTTCACGAACGGGGGTCATTTGGCTTACGTCGGCACCTCTTGACTTCGATATGCGTGTAAGCATGACTCGTTGATCATTGATCATTAAGTCATGCAATATTTATATCCCAACCAATATTGATCGTAATGCGACAAAGTCATCATCGCCGAGGTCGAGGTTGTTTCCACCATTTTCGAGATGTCCGCATATTTTCCGACGATTTGGCCGCCATGACATTATTTGACATTGCACAAACTCGGTGAACAGTCTCATTTGATAGTTTTTGATATTTTGAAGCTAACAGAATGATCAATTTCATGAACGAAGATAGTTTGGTCATTATCGTTGCTTCCCGACTTCGATATGCATCAACACTTTGATAGCTCAAGCGCTTAATCAATTGCTTATTATATTTTGTAATTATTTATATTCTGATTGATTTGACATTCTGAACACAACGACGAAGTCCGTTCACCGAGCGGAGGTCATTTCGACTATTTTTGGTGACGTCCAGTGCATTTTGAGCCTCAATTTACGCACTATCACCTCCGAAGTCCGTCAAATTCGATTTGTGGGCTTGACCCGACTTATGACACAGATGTGGAGGTCAACAAATGCCTCCCAACAAATGTGATTCGTGCATAAAGTGAGTCATGTTTGTTGAAAATTGGTTGACCTTTTGGGCTGGCCATAAAACTATGATCATTTCAGCTTCGATTGCAATAGCTTACAAAGCGATGATAGGATTTATCATTAGTATGCTGCCTTATTCAAGACATGCTAAATGACGGGCTTGACCGACTTATCAGAATCAACTTGTAGGATAGGTAAGAGTTCTTACACCATCTACTATCCACTTTAATAACTTTGCCGAAGATCTCTTTCTTTTATGTCATTGCAGATTTGACTTTCCTCTAACCCTAGTTTCGTGATTGGTTGGGTTTGATGGAGAAATTGGTTTGCTTATTTTGATGAAGGACTCCACTGGGGAATCGGTTTATCCATGCTTGGTCGGATTTGAAATTCCTTCTATCCTAGCTTTGAGCTTGATGGACTTGATGAAGGACTAACTTGATTTGTCCCTATTGACTTATTAGAAAGTGTATGCACTCTATGAACCATATGCTTGCTATTTTGATGGGTTCGTTGAAGGATACATCTGATGACCCATGGGTCAATGTTTAGTTATCACTCTAGCAAGATATGCTTTAACAGACTGAATAACCATAAAATTTCTTTAGTCTAGCCATCGGCTTTGTTTGAACTATGGAATCGCTTCCTCGGTCCTATGCTTCCTGCTTTGATGGACTCGATGAGGAGATTGGCTTTGAACTGTGCTTTGAACTTGATCAAATCACTAATAAATTGAGATATCACTGCAATAATATATATTGATTTGAGGTAGCCCAATTGAAGGTTTCCGCCTTGATCTATCGATCAAGTAGAGAAATTTCTTGGATCCTAATTGCTTGCAATCATTAAACTGGATCTGGTTTGGGCTTGTTGAGTTTGACCTTTAGAACCTCGATTCTTAATTTGCCGTAGTGGGTTGGTGGTTTTATCATCAGACTTACAAACGGGAGCTCTTTCATTATAGCCTTTCTCTTGCGGCTTATTGAGGGAGGAGAGCATCAGCAACTCGGTCATTTATGAGCTTGTTGAGTCTGACCTTTAGAACCTACCCGTGTCCTAGACTTTAAGATGTATAGGTTGATGTTTCTCCAACTCAGTTGATTGAAGCTTCCAAAATCAGAAGTTCTTCTAACTTGATCTCCAAAATTTGACAAATTTGGGAGATAATTTTCTTGATATTTAGGGTTGTCCTTTCATGCATAGAAATAGTTTCTTTTTGTTCCTGCAAGACTCCGCATATATCCAGAGATTTTGGTGTAAAGCTCCATGTCAATCTGAATAAGAATATATTTGAGGATCTCATCTTATAGCACGATGTCAACTCAAAAAAGCTTAATATAAACAAAAAAAATGCTCCCTATCTTGCAGGGGGAATTCTAAAGTACATTTAGGAGAATTTTCAAAATAAAAATATACAAATACATCCATATTTGAATTGATGTACTCTAAAGGAGAATTTAACATATAACATTGATTCCATCTATATATAAAAATCTAAAAATGCCCCTTGTGTAACAGGAAAATTTTCACGAAAAAGTTCTTCATCTAGAGTATACTTATTTATGGATCTCGGCATGAAGCACGATGTCAACCTAAATAGATATACTAAAAAAATGCCCCCTATCTTGCAGGAGGATTTCTATTATACCTCGTAATGTGGTTGTAAAGTATAGTACTTTTTCAAGTATCGGCAATTAATTGGCGGCATTGGTCTTTCACCCTTTAGGTTGATGAGTTGGTATGCCCTTCCTTAATAAACTTTTTCAATAACAAAAGGGCCTTCCCAGTTAGGCTCAAATTTGCCACCATATTTTTGATTAGGGATAATTGGTCTTCTCAGCATCAGGACCAATTCTCCTTTTTGGAATGTTCGAGACCGCACCGTATAGTCAAAAGCACGAGACATCTTTGCTCGATAGACTTCCAGATTTTGATGAGCTTGTAATCTAACTTCATCAAGCACGTCAAGTTCCTCCATTCTCATACAAGCATTTTGATCTTGTAGATTAGATGGCTACTCAAGTGAAGGTAACTCAACTTCGGAAGCCCAGCCAAATCAATGAATAGGGAGTGGCTTTAGTGATCTTATAGGTAGTTCGATACACCCATAGAGCCTCTACTAGCTTGGTATGCCATTCTCTCTTATTTTTAGTGAGAATCTTCTTGAGCTATTTAATTAATGTCTTATTGAAAGCCTCCGCCAAACCGTTTGTTCTTATATTATATATTGAAGAGTATCGCCAATCAATTTTGTGTCGATCGATGAATCTATAAATCTTTGCACTTTTAAAGGCTGTGTCATTGTCAGAAATTATTCGGCGTGGCACTCCAAATCTATATACTGTATTATGCATGAAAAAGTTGATCACTTCTAAAGAACTTCTTTAAATGGAGTAGTACCACTAGAGAAATAGTCATCGCTGGGATAAAGTGATGTCCAACTAGGATCAATTGGTCCAATTACATCCGTGCCCCAACATTGAATGATGCTTTGTTGGGTGTAATGAATTTGGAGGTTGATGGATGAGATTCCCATGTATTTGACACTCATGACACTTCTTAGCGTGATTAATATAGTCTCTTACCATAGATGGCCAATAATAACCCATCCTTTTGATCTTTACTGTCATCTTGGGACCTGACTGATATGCACCACAAAGTCCTTCATGAACTTCAACCATCACTTTACTAGCTTCATCTATACCTAAGCATCGTAGCCACATTTGTTCAAAGGATTTACGATAAAATAGTATAAAAGCAGCATAGCATTCTCTTCTTGATTTGAGCTGCTACTAATTTATTGTTTAGTAATTTGTCTTCTTTAAAGTAGTCGATGAAGGGTTTCCAACAATCATGCAGCTCTTCTACAACAAAGGCTTCACACTACTTTTCTGAGGCAATTTCATTCTTAACTCTTCTTGGTATAGTTCCATGTTGATTTTGAGGAGTATGAGGAGCGACCTGAGTCACATCCTGCTGGGTCAAATTTGATAACCCATCTACCTATAAGGATTGATACTTTACTGGCTCCAAGACTCGTTGAGTAAATATGTCAATCATGACATAATCACCATTCATACTTATCATTTTCTTAGCCAATTGCAAGCCGGCTTTACTATTCTTTGAGAGACTCGAAGTTGTGATGTTTGGTATCTTCATAGCTTGAGAACTCACTTGTGAGAAAGCTAACTCAAGCTTGTTGATTCTATAGATGTCAAGTACTTGATTTATAATAAGTCACCAAAAATATGCAAGCTCTGAATGCCTATGAAAATAGCTTCTTCAAGACCTGCCACTAATGCTTCATATTCAGTTTCATTATTAGTTCTTGGCTCGGTCAATCCATATGATCGTCTCATTATCCCTCCTTCTGGTGTTATGAAGATGATACTGATTCTTGCTTTTGCTCTTGAGAAATTTAGATTTTGGACTTGTTTGATTGATGAGGCTCTATCAAAGTACATTTTCAAATTTATGATTTTTTTCTATCATTAATGAGCATAATTTGCTCATCGGGCAAATCGTCATTAAGAGAAGAGTCCGTGGGGATAGGATGTGCAACTAGAAAATCTGCTAAGACTTGTCCCTTCACTACTTTTTATGAAATATATGTGATATCAAATTGTAGAAGAAATACTGCCCATCTTGTCAAGCGACCTGTCAACGCTGGTCTTATCATCAAGTACTTCAGCAGATCGATCCTTGAGATGAGGGTATTCTTGTGAGATAGCATATAATGATGAAGCTTTTGGACTGCAAAGATCAATGCTAAATAATGCTTCTCTATCGGAGAGTATTTCATTTCTGCTCCAATCAGCCTCCGACTGATATAATAAAGAGCATACTCTTTGCTTTCTTCATTGTGTTGTGCCAACAATACTCCGATAGACTCTTCTAATGCAGTTGTGTATAGAATGAGGGGCTTCCCAAGAGTGGGCACTGCAAGGATTGATGGATTTAACAGGTAGTTTTTAATGCTATTGAAGGCTTCTTGGCACTCATTATCCCACTTGAATGGAACATCCTTCTTCATTAACCTCTATGATTTACAATGTACCCGGGGAATTTTCCAAAGGATACCCTAAATGCACATTTTAGAGGATTCATCTTGAGATCATATTTTCTGATTCTTCTCTCTCAAGAGTTCTTCAAGTGGTTTTCACGATCCAAGCATTTTATTAGCAAATTGTCGATATAACATTCCACCTTTTGATGAATCAACTCATCAAAAATATGTGTCATGGCTTTATGGTATGTAGCTCTAGCATTTTTCAAGCTGAACGGCATGACCGTGTAATAAGAGATGCCAATAGGTGTTCTGAATGATGTATATTTTTCATCTTCAGGTGCCATTTTGATTTGGTTGTATCGTGATGATCCGTCCATAAATGAGAATATGTCATAGTTGGAAGTGCTATCCACTAGTAATTCTAATATTGGAAGCGGAAAGTCATCTTTTGGGCACACCTTATTTAAGTCCCAGAAGTTAATGCAAAGACGGATTTGGTCATTCTTCTTTCTAACTGGGATAATGTTAGCTATCCAATCCATATACTTCTCCTCCCGGATGAAGCCTGCTTCGATCAGTTTTTTTAGTTTCTGCAATTACCCATTCTTCAATCTCTAATCTCATTCGCCTAGGAGCTTGATTAACGGGTGTTGCATCTAGTTTAATAGCTAATTTGTAAACTGTTGCATCAGAGGATAAGCTTGGCATTTCAAAATATGTCCAAGCAAAGTAATCCCTGAATTCACAAAGTAGCATTTTTAGCTCTTCAACTTTCTCTCACAAGCGTAGGCACCATGAAAGTTGGACAGGATCATCCTCACTAGGTTGATTTCTTTAAGTTCATCCATAGTAGCTATTTGTCCACCATATTGAGTTCTTCGTGGGCTTTTTCTACTTCTTCATCATTTTAAGAAGAATTTCAGAATCATCTTCTTCATCATTAAGACTCTCACATCGCCTTCTATTATATTATAATAGGCTATTTTGATGAGATTTGTGGATGAACCCAAGACTTTTAGTGACACTTCTTCATGATGTCTGAGGACTTCTTTGGCTCCACAACTTGTTAAAGATTTGGGTTCTATGTTAAGTAGTTCCCATATGAATTTCAAGCTTATGCATCATTCTTCACAATTTCTGTGGATAGTATATTGGTATTCTTGTTGGTACTATCTCATCAGAACTTTTATGTTTAGCAAGCTGCACAAAATTGTGAGATTAAGACTCTTCAAATTTGTAAAATAGAGTTCCTATTCCACCACTCTCACTCAACGGCAGCACATAAAATGTTATCAATTCTTCAATATTATGAACCTCCATTGGAGTGATTTCTTTGAAGCACTTGTTGAGGGATGGGTATTTTGAGTGAGTCATATGCCAAGTGAGTTATCCTCCTTGATGACCATCTGAACTCTATTTTCATAAGTAGATTCAAAATCATAGTCAATCGTAATCACTTATTTCATACCGCCTTCTTGAGCTTATAAGTTCCCTTCTTCTTCTTCTTCTTCTTTTGTGTCACTCCCCAAATGAGGAACTGATTTGCTTGACTTAGGTGATGAATTGAGTGCTTTAGGGAGAGTCGGCATTGCCTTCCTTTTCCCACTTTGCTTTTGCTCTTTCACTTTGTGAAATTGCTTTTTAGTTCTTGAAGTAGATGCTACCACTTCAAGAGGCTCTGTTAGCTTAGGCTCTTTGAGGATGAAATATTTTACATCTTTATAGATCTTTGCTTCATTGACGGAGAATGGTTGTAGGTTACCAGAATTTTGAATTCTTCTCCATCTTTCAGATACTTCATACATTGATGCATAGTTGATGGGACCATGTCATACTTATGCAGTTCGGCTGGCCCAAGAGAGATCTAAGTAATGTATCAACATCGATTACATGAAACTTGGCTTCTATATATAAGTCCTTGGACTTGAGAGTGAGAATAAAAGAACCCAGAGTTTTGCCCTTTTCATTGAATCCATGAACCATCAATTTATCTCTCCCAAGATGTTGGATATCGAGTGATAGTCCTCTCAATACCTTTAGACTCATAAGATTAATAAAAGAACTAGGATCAATCAATATTCAGAGATGCCATCACTCTCAAGAATATAAAGAGACAATTGTGATCCGTTCCCAACATATAAGATCCTCTCGTAAAATGTGATTACCGGGAGATCTTGAGTTTGAGTTTCCATGCATTTTTCGTGAAAAGTAAGCTTAATAATTTTAGATCTTTGAGAGCTGATAAAGTTTTTCGAAGATCTTTTACATCAAGAGAGCCTCATACACCTCGGCCAGTAAGGATCTTTCTGTGATATAATATTATAATTTATCTTCTCGCTGATTTAGGCTTTATCCTAGATTTCTGGGAATAATATCCTCGTTGACTTCAATTTATTTGCCTTTATCTTTATTTGTATTTCCCTTCTTTGATGAAGGTGGTAAGACTTTACCACTTTTTAACTGAACTTGAATCACCTTATCTTGCTCAGATTCTTCTGAAGAGGTAGTTTCTTCAAATTCTCTTCTTATTCTGGAAGATTGGCCAAAAGGGTTAGACTCATTTTTTAATGTCATACGTTTCATACGTGATAATATGGATGAGTCTAACACTTCTCCATCAGAAAAACATAGATCTTCATCTAAACTGTTATTATCTTGTTGAGTCATTAAACAAAATTCAGGTGTTAGCTCTTCAGGCTCTTCTTGCTTTCTTCACAAAAAATTGTGATGGGTTAGTCGAGTCTGTCTAACTACCCTTATCATTTCGGAGTAACTCATGTTGAAGAATATCTGACATCATGTAAATGATTCGGCATGTCTTTACCGGACAAGATTCACCATTATCTTCTTCATCTGATTCAGCAATGCAAAGTTTTGGCATGAAGTATAAAAGCCTAAATGGCTGTCTTGATCGACTGGTGATACTCCTCTAGATTGTTAATGATCTTTTGAGTTGTAGTTCTCTTCTTGATCTTCCTTTTCTTAGCGCCTTCTTTGATTTATGAGACTTTCATTTAGTAGACTGCTTCTCATTGTATGACGAAATAGCCTTATCAGAATGTCACCGAGAAGCCCAAATACTTGGTTTAGGCATCTCTCTTAAGTCCAATATAGGTTCATGTGGTAATTTCCACTTAACACTAGGGACGTCTTTAAGCTACTTCAACATCTTCACAGTCTTTTGGAGACAACTGTTTGCCATTCTTCAATCTGAACTAATTTCTCCTTTTTTTGTCTTTGTTGGATGATACGGAAGAGGACGTAATCATCATTGTAGACTCTCTTTTTGGGTTGACTAGAACACTATCATATAGTGTAAATTCACCTCATTGATACTTCCTTTCTAACCAATCTTTGAAGACATAATAATCTTTAATAGAGTGACTAATCATCCGATGATAGGGACAGTAATTTGGATTGTTGACTTGATCAGCTTCTTTAGGTCTTTTTAATTTCTGGTGATTGTAGCCCAGCTTTGTCTGCGTGCCAAAATAATTTAGCCATACTGTCCCTTCTAAATGAATATTCTTTATTCATCTGGTCCTTAAGAGATGGCTGCATTCGCTCATCATCTCTTGTTACCTGTTTTGGACGCTCCCCACCACTTGGAAAAGTTTGAGGTTTGTCATTGCCTCCTAATACCAATTTTGGTTGTGGATTAGCATATAGAGGCTTCTTTCCCTTATCATCATTATACACCGGCTGCTTTCCTTTATCCATGTTATATATCACCCATTTTTTTTTTCATTTGAGCTATAAGAAGTGGCGTGAATTTCATTTCTTCTTGAGTCTGAAGGTTTGTTTCTCTTTGCTTTATCTGTATAGACTTCAGACTTAGGGCGATTCAACTTTTCAAATTTAGCCACCCTATCGAGCAAGTCCTGGAATGTTGCAATCGACGCCATGCATAGAAATGGTGCCATTTTATCATCCATATTGCCCATTAGCAATTGGATCGCATGTTCTTCTTCCAATTGTTGCTCGCACTTCATACTTAGGTTGCGCCAATGACTTATGAATTTTGTCACTGACTCATCTTTCCTTCTTTTCAGCAAAAAAGGTCAGCGATTGTGATTTTCTTGGTTGCACTAGCGAACCTCTTCACAAATATGGTCTCCAATTCAGCAAATATTTTAACTGAATCATTTGACAATTTTGCATACCATTTTTGAGGTGCTCAAATTAAAATGAAAGTAGCATCGTTCCTCCTATGTTACCACAAGTAGCCTTAAATTGGGGATGTTGCTTTGGATTACCAAGCCTTGAAAGTATTCAATTTGACTTGAGTAACCTTCGTATGACACTTGATCATATTCAGCTAGGTAAGGGTGACCCTTACTCACCAGCTTTTCAGCCTACTCTGAGGCTATGATTGTCTTTATCTTTTCATTGATTATCATTTCAAGTTGCATCGTGTGTGTAGCCGATTTTGAATTGTTGGAGAGGTAGTGGGTTAACTTCATCCTCGCATGCAGTAGCATTATAGCTTGAGGTACCACGTCGGTGGTATAGAAGTTGTATTATTAACTTCGATTAGACAAAATAAAATACTTGATGTAATATTCTTCCGCAACATCTCCATCATGATGTTTATTTGTACCATCATATCATTCATTTTGGTACCAAGCTGTGCAATCTCCTTATCTTTGACCTCCATTTGATGCTGCATTTCTCTTTGCTCTCTAGCTAGCCACATGCAATCGACAGCTCTTCCTCTTCTTCTTCTATTATTATGCTCCTTGCTCATTTACAAGGGAAGAACTGATTGCCCTTCTTGAGCATTTACAGTGGTAATTATTGATAGGGCTGAACGACGACGCTGATTATAAAAGTGTGTACCAGGTTGATCATTTCCTGATTCAACCATATAGACAGCTTCAACACCCATGATATCTTTCTCATTATGGTCTTCTTCTTCTTCATCTTCATCAAAAATCAAAGATCCATCCTCTATTTATTTCTGTGAAGACTCTTCTTCATAAGCATCAAATTCATGTTCAAATTCCCTAGATTCGTATTGCTGCTAATGGTGCTGAGTGGAGAGTTCATCTATATCTCTGACCATATAGACGACTTCTATTTTCATAGAATCCTCTTCATTATTTTCTTCCTGCACATGAATTTCTGATCGACATTTTCAGTGAATCTTTAGTTCAATGTGCGGAACAAGTACTTCTTCTATTAAAGGACTACGATCAAAGTCAACCTTCTCTTGTGGGGGTGAACTTGATCGATGATGGGATCCTCTAGAGGATTCTCCAAGGTGTCGACCATCATATCTTTCATCAATGATATCCCTTCTTTTGGGTATCCACTTTTGATGAGTTGATTTTGAGGCAAATTTTTGAGTATATGTGTTAGATGTCACACCTCTTCTATTGCTCAAAGTTTCATTACGGGGCCTTGGCCTCCATATTTTCTTATCCTTTTATTGGGACCTTTCTGCAGCAGATTCTTGGACATGCGGTCCAAGTGTCATGCCCTGATGCTCACCATGCGAAGTGTACTAGGTTTGTTGGCTAGTAACCATAAGAGATGGCAACTTTCTTAGATTTTTGCATCATAGCCTCCTAAATCTTCTTTTCATTAGGTCTGTGTCCTTGGCTACTTTGAGAACTTTATGTATCATGGCAGACAGTGTTTCAAGTTATCTCATCTGTAGTGGTGGAGCTTGACGCGGTTGGTTCCAAAAGGACTGCTTTATTTCGCCAGTAGAGCTATTCCACTTTACCCACTTCAGATTGTCAAAGTTATTGTAGGTAGGAATACTCACTTCTGGCGGTAGTATCGCTTGTTCACTAGGTCATTCAAAGGGGATCTGCTAAGCCCTCAACATTTCTCCTTCTATCTCTAGTTAATTTGTTCTGATGAGGAAGCTTCATGATCATGCTTTCGGGTACAAAGGTTCAATTGCGATGTACCATGGAATTAAAGAGCTTTTTCCAATGATTCTTTTCGTCACAGGGGCTTTAGATTGACCTAGCATTTTGAAAATTGAAGTTCCCTATCGGGAGAACTCCTTGACAACGATTGGTTGTTGAACTAGTTGGCACACATGGCTAGTAGGAGTTTCAGTAACTTGAGGCCTTCCAGCATGGCCTCGGATGAATGTACCATGTGGGTACTTCGTGAGTTGCAACTACTATAGAAATTCAAGCTACCAAATTAATGAAAACCGGTACCCTGAATGACAACATTGAAGTGATGTTCGCACCACACTTAGCGAACTGAAAGGAGTACTTTGTAGATCCATTTTTACAAAAGTGAAAGATGTGATTAGTAATTAGCAATTATTATTTCACCCCATACTTTCAAGATGGAAAGGTGCTACATAACAAAATAATTTTGTAATAAAGATATACTCAATGGAATGATTCATTCTATATAGAGCCACATATTGAATTTATTACACACATAAATCACCATTTTTTGTTTTGAATTTTCAAAAAAATTTATTGCTACTATAGCAATATATATATGACTAAATAAACATGGAAAGAGAATCTTGTCCCAGGAGTCGAAAATATGAGCTCCGAAAATTTGCCACCGACCTCTCGACAATTTTATTGATTAATTGAAATGAAGATAGTATGATTTGAGGTGTCGGTATAATTTTTAGAAGGCAAATGGAATAGTAGATAAGACCCCCAGAGATTTCATCCTCATTTGGTGAGGACTTTAGATTTGGTTCCAAGTTTCCTATAGCACAAGCCCCTATAGTTAATTACCTCTCAATAAGTGAGAGAACTTTCAGGCTGGGTGCTAGATCGCTTAATGAGTAGCGTATAGTAGTAGCATATGGAGTTTCAAAATTTAGATTATAAAATTCATCATTTCAGCTTAAAATGAATGGTTGGGGAATGATGACATGCCCAATCTAGATCTCATGGTTTTGTCATCCCGGGCAGTCGCGGTCCCTAGTCTACTTAGTCAGAGGAGGTAGTAACAACCCGAAGGATCCTCGCCAAGAACACATGGTTACGCCCAAGAAATTATAGACTGGGGTGGTGTTTGTCTAAGGAGAGACATGCTTAAGTCTACTTTAGTGAGGGTTATTTATCCTATCAAGTATACCCTATGATTCACAACTCAAAGGGCGAGCCATGGGAGCATACAAGCACATCGTGATAATATAATGGGTCGACCAAACCACCCGACAGAGGACTCGGTCAGAATCGCTATTTGTGAAGCCTATTGGCCAAGCCAATAATAGAAGAGGACATGCCATGTCCCTTTAATGGAGATTGATTGAGAGTGAACATACATGTAACACTTGATTTGACATTGGCTTTATGAGCAAGTTTTCTTTTTGTCACCAGGAAGGTGGATGGATTGAGTTTGATTTTAGTTTTTAATGATAGAGTTTCATCTAAGCAATTTCATATTGATATTTGATTTCAGTTAATTTGATTAGAAGAATTGATTAATTTGAATATATTTAAGAGCTTTAGATCATGTCAACTCGTTTAGCTGCTAATAGAGGATTATCTTTACTATCGCATGACAGAATCATTTTTTTAGACATTTCACAGATTTGAAACTCTTATTATAGGTTTTTAGGTTTTGTTAACCCGAACCCAATCCTAAGACTAAACCGAGAAACAACCCACGTAGAATCCTCAGACACTTGAATTTAAGCATTCAACGTAGTGTCGTGGCTCATGCGGATGTATTTAAGACTTTATATAGTGTTTATTTTCTTAATTATGGGATTGATTTTAGATTTTCATTTAATTCCAATTTGTTGCCTTTTACATTAAAATTTGCATTTGAAATCTCTATGTCCGAGCACATGTAGGCATTTATAGCTTAGCTAATTTTATCTAATTAATAAAACTATTGATTTTAAAAATCATAATTAGAATAAAATTTCTTAATTTGATCGAAGGAACCTCTATGATTTTTGTATATTTTGGTTTGGTATCGCCTTCTGTTTGCTTGTATAAAGAGTTGCAGATTCGGTGGCGAAGAAAGCGTTGTTAATTGATCTAATATCTTATTAGATATTTCAAATTAATATTCAATTGATTCTAATTTGGCTTGCACAACCTTTTCAGACATTAAAATTTGCACTTAAAATCTCTATGTCCGAGCACATGTAGGAATTTATAGCTTAGATAATTTCATTCAATTAATGAAATCACTGATTTTAAAATCATAATTAGGATGAAATTCCTTTTTTTGATTAAAAGAAGCCCTATGATTTTGTAGAATTGGATTTAGTTTTGTCTCGGTTATACAAAGAGTTGTCCCAAAAGAAGGCATTGTTAATTGATCTAATATCTTATTAGATTTTCAAAGTAATATTCAATTGATTCCATAGCTTTTTTTTAAAATTTGCATTTAAAATCTCTATGTCCGAGCACATGTAGTAATTTATAGCTTAAATAATTTCACCTAATTAATGGTTTCATTGATTTTAAAATTCATAATTATAATAAAATCCCTCAATTTTTGATTAAAGGAAGCGCTATGATTTTTGTAGATTTTGATTTAGTATTACCTTCTGTTTGCTTGTACAAAGGGTTGCAGATCTGGTGACGAAGAAGATATTTTGATTTAGATTATAGTTTAAAACATTACTTGCACTTAGTTTACTTGTTGAGTTTTTGTAATTCTCTCAATTTAATTATGTTCAATCTACATCACTTTTGATAAGTTATGCCGATTTGAGTGTTTATTGCTTTAGCCCTACTTATGTTTATTAGCTAGCATAGTAATCACCTCCATAGTTGTATTAGAGTTATTAAACCCAATTTGGATTCATTCTTAACTATATATTAAATTTTATAGACTTTGGGTTTATTGCAAGTTCATTATGAGCTTAGTATTAGTCTCCCCAAATTCTAATTAAATCTTATTTAATTTTGAAAAATTTACAAGAAAAGATAACTCACTCATTACTTCAATTTAAGCTATAGAGAATCACAATTAAAGTTTTTTGTTTAATATTAGCTTCCCAAATTTTACTTATTTTTTAAATGAGTGTTCTATTTTTCCAAAATTTTCTTTAAGTGTTCTCCCTATTTCTCTTGATTTAAGATTTATCTTCATATTTATCATATATTCTTTTATTTGACTTAAGTTTAGGTAATTCATTTGAATTTATTTTTAAGTCTTGAATTTTAGTCTAAATTTGGCATCCTCCTATCATCCCCAGGACATCGTGGGGTTTGGCTTAATCGACGCCTCTGAGTGTGGCCACCACAACTAGTTTTATCTCGCCTCTTGAGCAAATGAGGCCTTCAAACTGAAAGACAATGCAATATATATTCATCCCCTCCCCTTTTCTAAGTCCAAAATATAAAATTTCTAAGAACATTTCTTCTGGAAGAGTATATCTAACGAGGTTTAGACCTCTGAGTAATGAAGGACGCTTCATGACACCACAGATTTTTTTCATCTTGTGCCTCTGAGCACAACGAGACCTTCAAACCTAAAAGAACACACAAGCATGTATATATATCCATTCATAGATCCCGATGTTTGATCTACTTTTTCCACGACCGCAATACTGGCAAGTAACAAGGTTGTATGCAGTACCGATGACCGAAACCCGGAAGAAGAATTTTGAATATGTTCTTCCTCGGCGAAGTTAAAATTAGTTATGCAAAGAAATGCGACGCTAAAAACTGAAAGAAGAATTCGCCTGACGATGTTTTTTCTCTGCAGAGGCAATGAGGAAGTTTAGGAGTACAACGCCTGAACCCAGAAGAATTCGCCTCGACGATGTTCTTCCCGGTGGCACGAAAATCAATCAAGGTTACGGTCAGAATTGAAAGACCATTATGAATTCTTCCCAAATGAAGAAAATGGACTAATTAAAGTGAGGCACGAAACCGAACGCGAACTGACGACGCTCTTCCCCGTCTGCGCTTAAAAGTGAAGGGTTTACATGGAAGGGCCGGGCAGCGGGCTGTAGGAAGGGAAGGAAGTGCAGGCTAGTTGGGATTATGGCACATAAGAGGGGACGGTGCGGTCGGTGAATTTTTGTGAGGGCTTAGCTGCGGCAGCGGGCAGCGCACGGGCGGGTCGCGGACCTGGACGGCAAGGGTCGCGGAGGCGCGAAAGTAGACGGCGAACCGCGGAGGCGCGGAAAGGGGTCG
This sequence comes from Cymbidium sinense, assembly GCA_021442155.1. Lineage (NCBI taxonomy): Eukaryota > Viridiplantae > Streptophyta > Magnoliopsida > Asparagales > Orchidaceae > Cymbidium > Cymbidium sinense. The sequence goes on from CM038224.1 coordinate 4,701,964, forward strand.
GACTGCGCAAGCGGGTCAGAGTTGCGCGTGCGCCGGCGGGATTGCCGGAGAAACGGGTCGGAATGCTCATGCCGACGCAGTTTTGCGGAAGGTGGAGCGAATGATGGCGGGATCGCGGGACAGCGCGGGTGCGGCGGGCCGGAGGCGGGATAAGAGTGCGCGGTTTGCGGGCATCTAGTGGCAGGACGGACCGTCTGCCGGAGGCGTGACCCGCGCGCTCACGCCGGGAACGGTAGATCAGGAAACGGGTGGCACAGTGCTGGCACCTGCGGGCAGCGGATGGGAACAGCGGAAATCGAGGGGAGAAATTACCACCTGACGAGAGAGGAATGCATGAGAGAAAAAACGAGGGAATGAAAGAAGAGGGGTGAAATGGAACCGCTTGGAAATGGAGGGAGCTTCTTTTTTTTTTTTTTTTTTGTCTTTTTTTGTTTATCATAAAAACTGAAAAATAAAATGTGGGAAATAGTTGCTGCATGGAGGGGGTAATTTAGGGACGATTTTAATTTGAATTTTACACTAAAAAAATTCACATAGTTAATATATATATATATATATCAACGATGTGAATCATATTGAATGCAATATCATTGTTCTGCTTCATGATCGGTAAATGCATACAATTGAGTCCGCCCAATAAAAAATACGTATCGCTTCGATTCGATTTTCACCCGACCGTCCAATCAATAATTCAGCGTTTGATGATTTCAACGCTTCAAAGCCAACATCACTAATGAACGAGCCGTTTGATCTTCGCCTCGCTGACATATGCAACGCGCTTAATGACTGAACACGATCGCTTGATCATCGTTTGAATATTTATATCACGA